>ML777382.1:948016-974742 GCA_009831015.1 Picea engelmannii | reverse complement strand
CACAGAGATACAGTAATACATGATTTCTATTAATGAAAGAAATGTACAGAGACTATAAAAATACAGAGTGAAAGACTCGCTAGAATGGTGGCAGCTTATCTCTGAGAAGAGATGTGACGGCTACTCGCATTCGCAAGAAGATGGTTAGAATGAGGCTCGGAAGGCCTTTTTTACAATAGACGGGAATGCCAAAAGTACTAGACATCCAAAAACCTAACCCTAGGAGATGAAGCACCAAAAGTCATGTGGGCCCCGTTTGGGTAAGTTGGTGCATCAACTTCCCGGGGTCGTAACTTTTGCATGTGATCTCCGTTTTGGGCGTGTGATAGCTCGTTGGAAAGGTATCGTCAAGGAGATTCATTTTGGGGGCTCAATCATGCCTTTGGCTATCATTGAGAACCTCGATCTTGAAAAAAATTCATTTAGGCCCTCAAAATGGCCCCGGAAGTGAAAACCTGCTAAAAATAGTAAATTGCCAAAATGGCCAGAAAACTATTTTGAGCCATTTGGAAAACGTGGGTGGCCTCCGATATCCACCTGGATCAACAGAAAGAGAGAGTAAACAGAGTAATAGAAGACATGCTGAGAATGCATGTGATGGATAAACCATTAAGGTGGGAGGACTACCTGCATTTGGTAGAATTCGCTTACAATAATGGGTACCATGGATCACTGAAGATGAGCCCATTCGAAGCACTTTATGGAAGAAAGTGCAACACTCCAGTGAGTTGGGATAATCCCACTGACAGAACAATAGTTGGACCTGAACTACTCAGAGAGATGGAAGATCAAATGATAAAAATCAAACAGAATTTGAAAGCTGCCCAGGACAGGCAGAAAATTTATGTTGATCGTAACAGAACCCATAGAGAATTCAAAGTGGGTGACCATGTTTTCCTGAAGGTGAAAACTAACAGGAGTTCCCTGAAATTGGGAAGTTGCGCCAAGTTGGCAGCAACATTTTGTGGGCCATTTGAGATCCTGGAACGGACTGGGCCAGTTGCATACATGCTTGCATTACCTGCATCTATGACTGTACATAATGTGTTTCATGTTTCACTTCCTAAGAAATATGTACCTGATACTAATCATGTTATCGATTGGACTGTGATCCAGGTGGAACCAGAAGGTGTCCTGCAAGTGCATCCTGTACGCATATTGGACAGGAAAAGCAAACAGCTTCGGAATTGAGCTATAGATCTTGTAATGGTCCAGTGGACCTGGTACGGTCCTGAGGACGAGACATGGGAGCATGCAGATGTTATGCGGGTAGAGTACCCGCATCTTTTTGAAAATTTTGAAAATCTTGCAGATGCTATGCAAAGCTGCACTAAGGACATTGCAAAAATAAGGGGAGGGGGATTGTAGTGTCCCCAAGGCCGAGCCCCGATGTAAACCATGATCTGAAAGAGATTGTAAATATGTGTTATAGGTTGGTGAGTCGATTTTTGTATAATCCAGTAGGATTATGTGTTTGATTAGGCCAAAGAGCCTACGGGTTGAAGGCTGAGGGCCTGGATTTTTTATCTGTATGTATGTCACACATCAATAAAATATAAACACTCGCCAGGTGTAGACCGACCACAATGAATGAGTGATGGGGGACCGACCATCCACAGAGTGGGCAAGGGATTAGGGGCTGGAAGATGGGAAATGGGATGAGTGATGAGCCTAGGGGCTTAAGCCTGGGAAATAATATTTTAATACTATTTTAAAAAGATACATGTGCATTTCTGTTTATCCTATGTTCCTGGCAAGGGAGGGAATGTGCAAAGGGGATGCACGTTGTGGTATGCATGCAGTTCCCAAGGTGACAAGTGTCAACCCTGGTGCATGCAAATAAAATAGAGGAAGTAAGCCGTGAGTGGGATCTTCCCATCCATTCAGACCCGAACCTTTGAGCGTAGAACCGGTACGACCTCTGCCAGAATACGTTGGTTCATCTCTGAAAGCCGTAAAGCCTATTTTTGTTCTACAAAAAATACGTGTACGCCTCTGTTCTGAGAGCCGAGAATATTATGTCCGTATTAAGGGCTAGTTCACTCTTTACCCATTCGAACCAGGGAATCTATGTAATTCCTGCGTGTATTGTTGTCACGCATTTCCAGAACCATCACCTTGAGATCATCCTGTGATTGCTGAACCATTTTGGGAAGCCTTCTCCTATGTTCCCCATGGATTGTTGTGACCACACAATACTAGACTGCATGAGGCTTATTGGCCTGTGAGCAACTCCTCCAGGTGAGAGAGTGCGCAGAGGGAGAAGAGAATTCCTGGAAGGAACACTGTAGCTACCATAGACCCCGGAGACTTCCGTTTTGGTCTGTTCCTGTAACCCAAGGTAAGGGAGACTGGGAGCCGAAGGACTATCTGGGTGACAGAGAAGGTGCACTCTCCTGGGGTGGAACCGACATATGGGGAATGAGGGTCTGTGGGCAGTGAGCATGGGAGATTCATGGGAGAGCATTCTTCCTTGTGGTTATGTGTGATGCCTTCCCTGTAACCTCAGCCTAGCCGAGGATCCTTGCCTTGAGGTGGAGCTCGGTCCTAGCTCGGGGCTGACCCACTGTTGAGTTGATGAACAGTGTGGTCTAAGGATGGGAGGTGCGTGGAAGGCCTTCACTTGGTTGGTGATTTTTTACATCTGTTAAAAGATAAGTATCTGAATTATGTTTTATCACATTTGGCATGAGTTTGTTGTTTATGTATCATGTTTTCCACTGTGTAAATGAGTTACTGTCGAATGCTATGGCTTGTTTAATTATAACAGTAACTGTATGTTTATTCTGAGAATTAAAATGTATCTCTTTGCTATTACACATGTGATTATACAACTTTGTATGTTTTCTGTGAAAGTCCATCTACAGTTTGTTACATAGTGCGTTAAATGCATGTGCTTATAATTCCTGTACGAATTATGTAAACATGCATGTATAGAATGGTAACTGAGAGGTTTGGAAACCTCAGTAGTGTAAAATGGTATGCTACAGATATTTTCTATATTTTGAAAAGTGACCTCCTCCAAAGCATTATAATGATGATGACTATTCAATCTCAATGTTTGTCATATTTTAGTTTCTTAATATCACAAAGATTATAAAATATTTCTTTCCATAACCTTTTAGATATTGGCTTGTTAATTTAATTATAAACACAATGAAATTTTATTCTTATTTTAAAAATGTTAATTTAAACTAGCCATATGAGAAACACGAGTATGAGAATAAGTAAAAATACCAAATTCGGTCTAATCTATTTTTTTTAAGATATTGACTCAAAGAATTCCCCTTGTTTTCCAAAATTGATAACTCCCAAAAATGGATTAGTATAAACTAAGGAGATGCACTCATATTAACAATTTGGATACTAACTTACTCGGTGAGTTAAAATATAGGAACTATGGGGGAAAATAAAGTAGTGTTCCCTAGAACTAGGGACCCTCATTGAAAATTTTTGGATAATGAACAACAGTGAAATTGAATAATAAAAAATTCTTTAGAAACAATAAATACCTCACAACACTTTGTCTAGTTTCAATAGATCCGCTACTACAAATTTAATGTACAAGGCTAGAATCTATTAAACCAAGAAAATATTTCCTTGGATTCATAATATGAACAATATAAAAAACTATCTCTTCTATTACCTCTAGAGCTAGAAACTCTTTTCATTTATCCATGATATACACATTGGATGAATGAATTAACACAACAAAGAGGGTTTTATATTGACTTCATCCTTAAAGGTACATCCCTTATATGAGGAGGCTACTTGATTTCTAGCGCCCACCTCTCTTCCATAAATCATATAAGCATAGTCATAATGAAATCTTTGCAAATTCTATAATTCGATATGACATAAATATCATCTATTTATGTAACCTAAAACATAGGGATCACATGAATGCTCTCCTGCCTTTGCTTTATCTTCATCAAATAGTTGTTAGATGTCACCCACAAGAGTAAGGCTTTCTTGATGAGAGACCTTACCATAATTTGAAAGAATGATTTGATTCTAGAACTATCTTAGAGTATATCTTTCCAATAATTTCAGTTAAGAGAATGATTTTTACCAGGAATATTCATACAATCATTACATCAAAGATTTGGCATGATTTTGTTTCATCGAACACTTTGTGTGCAAGCTCTTCTACCATGGTATTTCCAACAACTAAGGAAAATTGTTTGGGATTTTCTTCAGACAATTTTCTTTTAACCTCATGTATTTATAACTTAGAAATATTATGCCCACATATTTTGTTGAAAAACTACCAGGAAAGATCCACTACCCCATTAGTAGTAAAGGTGATCCCTCGGGTAAAAGACCAAACCACCTTCCATCACTTCCACTTTATCAATGAAAATACTTGAAATCTAATTTGTCCTTTATGTGGATTTGGAAGGATAATAAGAATATATTGGTAATAATTTCTTAGAAATACACCATAATATTTGAGACTTTGATCTCTCCTATTATCTTAAATGGATGTGAAGTTTGGTAGCCCAACATCTCCAAAGAATTGTGGAGGAAGTTTGTGCAAATATAGATTAATTTTTTAATTTTTTAATTTTAAAATTAAAAGAAATATTCTCTATCCTATCCTGCTATAGAATCTCATTTTTCCACTATTTAAAGTATGGAGATGACTAGCTATATAATGTACAAGAAGAAGACAATTAGCATGAAATAAAATAAGCTTCCTAAGATTGTTTCGAACTCTAGTCAAAGCTAGTTGCACCTGAAGTGGGTTTGACAAAAATATGCCAAATAAATTATTGGAGAATATAGGAGTAGGTCACTAGATATAATATGTATACCATTAAAAATACTATCACATGTGTATTTAAGAATAAATTGAGTTGTAGCATAGTGCTAAAGAATAAAAATAAATTAAGATACTATAAAGTGTGTAGATTTTAACCTAGCACAATTAATTATTGAAAATAGATTCTTAAAAAAAGCATAAAAGGTAAAATGGCACACACATGCACACACATTACACATATATTTTACCCTGAAAACCCAAACCAAGAAAAACAACAACCTCTCTAAAGTTGCACCTCTAATTCTTTATTCATCATATTTCTTCATTGTTTAAAATTATATATATACGTATGTATGTACATATGTATGTATGTATGATCCCGTAAGATCCAAAACCCCTAATCCATTGACATAGATTAGTCAAAAAGCCTAAATCCCTAACCGAAATTAGAAAATCATCGGTGAAAACCATGTGGTTTAAAATCGCTAAATATGGATGCAAAACCCATCAAATTGGTTTTCTTTTTCAGGGGCTTCACCCCCCTGTAAACCCGTCATACATTGGATGCAATGCAAACTCTAGGTTTAGTTGTGTAGAGAATATAATACATATCCAACATTATCCCACTTCTAGTTTTCTTGGTATATATGTGGTTACATAATTACATAGTCAACAATCCAAGAAAACAATGCCCATGTTTTCTCTACATCAAGAGAAATTCCCGTTGCTCACATACTTTTTCAATGAATCTAAAACATCATTCAAAGTGTCCATATTAATAAAAAACACATTCTTAGCCTTAACCATGTCTCTCACAAAGCGATACTGAACATGAATATGCTTTGTTTTTGAATGATAAGCCAGGTTCTTCGCTAGGAAGATTGCACTCTCACTTTCACAATCTATCCTTACATCTTGTTGTACCAACCCAATACCTGAACACAATATTTGTAACCATACTCTTCCTTTCTTGCATAAGTGGATACCATGTATCAATATTTGTAGTTGAAAGTGCCACTGCAACCTGTCCTTTCTCATCCAACTCATTTCTCCTCCAAACAAGTTAAACACATACCTATTTATCGATCTTTTGTCATCCATATCTCTAGCCCAATTTTCATCAAAAAACCAATGTATTCCCAACATTTTGTACAATATTGGTCTTCCTTGGTAGCACAATCCATAGATAATAGTGCCACGCAAATACCTAAAAAACCCTTGTGACTATTGTCCAATGCTCCTTCCATGGTTTTGACATATACCTACTCAAAACTCCCAATGCATGTGCAATTTCTGGTCTAGTACATACCATTGCGTACATCAAACTGCAAACTGCACTACCATACAGAGAATGGGCCATCTCCTCTTCCTCTTTATATGTCTTGGGACACTAATCCACACATAAATTTACACCTATAGGAATAGGAACCCTCATCAATTTACATTCCTGCATATTAAACCTTTGCAATATTGTTTTGACATATTTTCTCTGATTTAACCATAGTTTCTTGTTTTCTCGATCTCATTTAATTTCCATGCCCAAAGTTGAATTTCAAACACCAAGATCCTTCATGTAAAATTTATAGGACAACTCAGTTTTCACATCCTAGATAATCTCTTTGTTGTTTTCTATCAACAACATATCATACACATACAATACCAAATAAATAAGAAAATCATCGATAAATTTGAAATACACATAGTGATCATCTTTTCTCCTCGTGAAGCCAAGTCCCAACATATAAGTATAATTATTTTATACCACATCCTTGGTGTTTGTTTTAACCCATACAAGGAAATTTTCATCCTTCACACCAGCTCTTTATTTCCCTTCACAACAAAGTCTTTTGATTGCTTCATGTATATTTCTTATTCGACAACCCCATGTAGGAATGTTGTCTTCAAATACATCTATTCTACCTCAAAATCAAAAGAAACAAGAACAAATAAAATCGATCTAATTGATGTTAACTTGGCAACATAAGAAAAAATTTCACCATAGTCAACTCCCTCTACCTGGGAACAACCTTTTTCTATTAGCCAAGTTTTGTATTTCTACAGTTTTCCTTCTGCATTCAAGTCCTTCTTGAATTCCCATTTGGTACCAATGGGATTTCTTCTAGTTGGAAATTCCATTAGATCCGAAGCCTCATTATTTTCCAAAGCTACCATTTCTTCCACCATGGTCTTTTTCTAGAATTTTCCATCCTATGAATCCAGTAGCTCCATAATAGTTCTAGGATAATTATTAGTAATAAACAAATAAAAAAGTGAATGGAAATCAGATGGAGTATACCTTTCTAGTTTGCTTCTTTCCCTAACCAATCTCCTCAATAATGGAGTATGAGACTCTTCTTCTTATGATTCTTTTTCTTCTTTAGAGTCTGATTCATTATCCTTCAATTCAAACTCTATTTTATCTAATTTCTCTTCCCTTTGTAGGAATTCTTGTTTGAAAAAATATTCGGTTTCTCTAAATACCACATCTCCGCTATACACTACCTTCTTGGTTTTTGGGTTCCAAAGATTATAACCTTTCAGACCATATTTATAACCAACAAAGATACATTTTTCTTCCATTTTATTTGGTTTACATTATTTTCCTTTGGAATGTGAAGATAGGAATCACATCCAAATACCTTAATATGCATAAGAGTTGGTTTCTTACTAGTCCATACCTCATGTGGAGTCTTGGCATCCAATAGTGATGATGGTGATCGATTGACCATGTAATGTGCAATATCGACTACCTCTACCCATAATTTTTTCCTAACCTAACGCCACTAAGAGTGCACCTTGATTTTTCCATTAACGTCTTATTCGTCCTTTCTAAAAATCCATTTTACACCTTGATTAGTCTTTTGACTTTATATACCATTCTTCTTACAAAATTCCTCGAATTGGATTTTGTAGAATTATCCACCATTCTCCATCCCCGACACCCTAATTCTCTTCTCTATCTTATTCTCCATAAGAGCCTTAATCTCTTTTAATTTGTGAAAGACTTCATATTTCTTCCTAAGTAAATAAATCCATATATTTCTTGAGAATTCATCTATAAATGAGACATATTACACATATTTTCCTAGTGATGGAACCGACACAGGTCCAAACACATCATTGTGCACCAACTATAAAATCCCCTTTACTCTCATAGCTCCAGAGGGTTATATTAGATGATTCTACTTCCCATATAAACAATGATTATAGAAATCAAAATTGAGATAGAAATTGGCGATACTTTTGACCATACCTATACATGAACTACTCGAAGGCTGTTCTATATCATATTCCATGTTCTTTGATGCCACAACATTGACTTTTCTCCATGGACTATAGGATTTTTTTCTTCTTCCACTCTAATATCATGATAAATGGAATCATTGCACCCATAACTAATAATGTTTCCCTATATATTATACATATTTTCAAATTTAACTCCCTTCAACAACACCATTTCTCCATAAACCATCCTACAAAATCCCTTTTGAAGGACTGTTTTTACCCCTGCATCATCCATTTTTCTAACAAAAATAAAATTTATGGCCAATCTTAGGAACAATTTGTTTCACGGGGACTTTAACTTATACAAATCCCCTAACTTATCCCATAATACCTTTGTTGTAGCTTAAAATGACACATTCAGTAATATTGGATCTCATAGACACAATGAGTTTGTGCTCTTTGCCTTTCAATCCAACTTTGTTAGCTCTTTTATTTCCATTCCTATAGGTATAGTACCTATATCTACAGTGATCCACTCATCTTTTTCCACCAACAGATTATGAAAAACTTTTCCCATTAAATTTATCGATCTCTCTTTTTGAATTACTCACCATTTATTTTCACCTGAATAATTGATACCACAAAGATGTCACTGTAACAAGGTTTATCATAAACTCAAGACAAACCCTTCACCACACAAGTGTCCCCAAAAATTCAATAACTACTCTGATACCAAATGTTGATTTTAACCTTGCACAATTAATCATTGCAAATAGATTCTTGATGAAAATAGAAAATATACAATGGCACAAACACATTATACAAAGATTTGCCCTCGAAACTCAAACTGGGAAAACCAACAACATGTTTAGAGTTGCACCTCTAATTCTTTATTCATCATATTTCTTCATTATTTACAATACAATATATGTATGATCTCATGACATCAAAAATCCATAATACATTGACCCAGATTAGCCAACTACTCTAATTCCTTAAAATGAATTAGAAAATCATAAAAAAAAACATATGTCAAAAAATTGTTAAAAAGAGATGCAAAAAATGGCATTTTTATTTTCACGGGTCTCCTGGCCCCTTGAAATCCCCCCGCGCACATGTGCAATGCATAATCTAGGTTTAGTTGTGAAAAAAATATAACACATACCTGAAAAGGAGGCCATTATCCCTAGTCTTGAAGATCAAAGGTATCTTTCTATTAAAGAAGAAAATAAACATTTCCAAAACACGAATGAACTCTCACAAGCTCCATAGTGAATTGGATAATTCCTAAAACACAATGTGATGAAAGAATTTGGCATCTTCCTGAAAATAAGAAGGTGGAGGATGTAAATAACTCTCTTTTAAAATGTCTTATTAAATCTCAATTTAAAAATATTTGTAAAAATATCACCTAACGTATTACCTCACCAAAAATATGAAAAGTTGGGAAAATTTCTCTCTCCAATATTTTTTAGTACAAACATATAGTTTTAAAGTAAACTAATTAATTTCTTAAGATTTTTCTTAATATACCATAAATAAATTAGTATTAATGAAGATAAGGGTCATCGTCATTATAAATTTGTCACTATAAAGAAAAATATCTTCGATATATGTTATCATTTATTTTGAACAAATAAAAACTTATGGACTATATTATTTAAATTATTTTAACAATTTTTTTTTACCATCCCATTTTCAATGCCTTACCCTAACATATATTCAATTTTGATTTATTTTAAATTTGAGTTATAAATTACTACCAGAGATCTATCTTGACTTCAGATCAGTCAAACACTAAGAGGGATGAAATCTATCGAGGTGAAAATCCTTTTTAGAGTGCAAAAATTGAGGAAAGGTTAAAGGTTTGCAAGTTGAGAGATTTGATCCTAGGTGCTTGATACATCCGTCGTTAAGATGACTCTATATTGGTTTAATACATTAATTTTAAATTATTATAAAATATATTAATATGCTAAAAAATATTAATACATATTTTAATATATTATTATAAACATTCTTACCCTATGCTCCAAAAGATTAGGGCTCACAACATTTTAAGTCTTAACAAATCAAGAGTGGGAAACATGCAACCAAGAGGATGATTGAATTGGAGAGAGGAGGTTTCCCTTGGGCTCTCTCATGTTTTAGCATAGGAATGAAGGTCCTACATTGTTCTTTTATGTGAAAACCACGTCTCTCTCGATGATGACCTGGAAGATTCACTTTGTTGGTCCATGAATCGAAAAGGTCGATCCCTTAACGTGAAGTTGGGGTACAAAGTCTGGCATGAAGAAAAAACTTGCCAGCCTAAAAAATGGTGATGGGGTTTGCTATGGAAATCCAAAGCTCCCAGTAGATGTAAAATTACTCTTTGGATGGCCTTGAATAATAAATTACTCACATTGGACAATTGTGTAGAAAGGGGTTGGTGCAGACCCAACTCAACTATTGCACTCTCTGTAAAGAAGACTCAAAATCCATTTCACACGTATTTATATTATGTCCATCTGCATCCTAGGTGATGAAGTTGATCCTGGAAAATATAAATGCCAAGTTTTCTTGGAACAAGGAAAGATTGGATGAAATACTCAAAGAGTGGACCATCGATAGATCTGTAAAGTTTTATGCAGGACTCCTAAGTCTATTTGTCTCAAACATATTGTGGGATCATAATAATGCCATGTTGAAGGACAAGTTCCTTCTACTGGAAATATCAACACTAATTACTCTTAATTATGCAACATAATTCAAGGAATACCTCAAGGAAAAGATCCCTCGTAATTCAATTCTACTTTCTATTGACCTTGAAATTCCCCAAGGGTATTTCAATGGGGAAAGTCAAGGGAACCCACCAAAGTGTTGTGTTGGCATAGTTTTATATCTCAACCATACTCATTTTATGTTTATTAGATATGCCCCATGCCCTAGTTCAAACAATAGGGCTGAATTTATCACCCTATGGACCCTCTTTGAAACATAAAAAGCAAAGGACGTATGGAAGATTCAAGTTTTGGATGATTAAAAGCTGGTTATAAACTGCGTCAGGTAGAAAAATGAAGTCCATGACATCATACTAGCCCCTATTTTAAGAGATCAAATTGGCTTTTCAGTCTTTTGAGTGATTGTTGTTTCATCATGTATTAAGGGAACTAAATGGTAAGATAATGAACTTTCAAAAAAGACGTTGCTCCTTCCCACTCGATCCTTTGGGGTCTACAAATATATTGATGGAGAAAATACCTATGAATAAAGTTTTGAACAAGATATGTAATTAACAAGGTAGGACATAAGGACTACTCTGAAAGCGTGTAACATGTATATTCCTCATGAATATAAAATCTTTTATTGTAATGAAAAATAATTTTTAATATTATTTTTTAATATATTAATATATAGTCCATCGATTTGATGGATAAATTCTTATAAATTAAAAGTTAGTTTTCCTTCACTCAATACAAATCAATAACATTTCTCCATTTAGTTTCTACTTTCAAACATTAGATTAAATACTAAAAAAATATTTGCATACTTAAAAGTTTAAATCATGGACGAGTATAGTGATAAACTATTAAAAAACACTTTAATGATTTATTTAAATATTTTTTTATTTCTAAGGTTAAAATAAAACAATTTTGAATCGTTCGATATTAAATTGAACATTTCAAATTTGAAAACATCATTCCGGTCAAATAAAAATTAAGATCACGTCGAAATGAATGAAGGTTGATGTTTCAAAGGTTGTACATTGATTAATTGATAAAATTATAGTGATTACTAAATCAAAGGAATAATTTAATCGATTTTTAATCCAATTGAGTAGTGGTTTAATTTATTCGTTATAAATAAAGATTCAAATAGTTATTTAAGAAATGGATTTCAATTTTTTATTTCATTTTGAATTAATGACCACCTCCAAAGATTTTATAAACCTTTATAATAGAATATACTTTTATATCATTATTAATAGAAAATATCATATTTTTCTTCTCAATTACTTAAACTAAATTTAATTAAGAATTTCATAATTTTTCATGAATATAAAATTTAAGTTCATTTCAAATTTATATTTTAACATACATATCCATATATATAATATTCTAATCCTCAAGATTTTCATAATAATAATAACAATAATAATCATCAATTTTTTAAGGTTACCCTCAAGACATACACCAAATAGGTGGTTGGATAAGGGATCCTCTCACGAATTTGACTATTAATGTTTACAGAGGTATACATACTCTTCCCTCTTTTGTGAACTTGTGACCATCTAGGAAAGACATGTTCTTCACCATTATGCCCATTGAGGTTATATATATATATATATATATATCACTAGTATAGTCGTCATCCTCCTCCTTTATGTTGATGATATTGTTCTTATGACAAAGAGTGTCTATGATCTAAGTAACAAAATAATAATCTTTAGGAACTTCTCCTCTAACATGAGCATGCTTCAATATTGACAATAACAAGAGTAATTAAATCCAAGAATCCAAAAAAACCATCTAAAATAATTTTGCATATAACAACAATAATTTAGAAAAGATGTATTCATACAAATATCTTGAATTCTATATTAACCACAAACTCAATTGGATATATAATTACAATTCTTAAAATTAAAATCTTAAATGTTAAAATGAGTAATTAAAATATAGAGCTCTAGAACATTAACATTGGTACATCAAAGCAAAATTAAAAAACTCTGCATTGATGAATGAAAAAGTCTACACACTATTTAAAAAACACATGTTAATTCCATAGGTCAACAAATATGTCGGACACATTACATGACACTCAAAATCATATATGTTAGAATTGCAAATCTAGAAAACACAATTCACATATGATAATTAACAATCACACAGATAAGAAACACATGGATTTCACTTGGTTCACCCAAACGTTGGGCTACGTCCACCAAGAATAGACATCAATTGTCTTATTATTTAGATTATGGAGATTACAACAGACTAACAAGTTCTGACATTCCTCTTACTCTGTCGTATCTCACTCTATGGGATTTTATGAATTTATATACATTTACACAAGAAACTGATTATTAAATGCACTCCTATCCATATTCTAACTTGGTATATTTTAGTTGCAACCAATGCAGAATAATAGGATCCAAATCCATCCTTGGAGGAATTCATTGTCACCAAATCCCAACAATGTCCACCTTGACACCAATTAACCTGATACCTTTCTCCTTCCTTCTGTTCATCACCTTTTCTGCAATCCAAAAGAAGCCAAGCACCACTGCAGCTTCTCTAATAAAATTGGTTTCATGATCTTGCATGTGTGACTTGCACAAGTTTGGATTTCCTGAGGTGTCACTCCACCTCCAACATGTTTTCCACAACTATGTTGTGAGACATATTCAGTGATAGATCTCCTCCTATCCAAAACACCTATAAAATATACATTAAAATGATCACAAACCATCTCAATGTAACCATTATAGGTGACATTTGTGCTTCTCAAACGTTGAAGCACCCATTTCACCGCAACACCTAAATCTGTCATGTATCTGACAACATCATCCGCATGTGAAACATCTGGTCTTAACCATTTCATCACATACAACTGACATCCTACTAAACTTACACGAAACATAACCTTTTCTTCTTTATAGACATGACCTATGTTTGAAGAAAAATTATAATGGAAAGCAAGAGGGATAAAAACTAGTTTTAAATGTTCATACTGAACTCCAACCACAGTTTACCATTACCATGTTTGTGTACTTCCATGCCCATAATTTATTTTTCTTCTCTTGATCCCTCATCTGAATTGTCCACTTGAGTCATTTCCTTACTGATTTTATCCATGCTTCGGCTTGCATCAAGCATATCATCAACAAATAACATCAAGATTTTGAATGTACTATAGACTCTATAGTCATTCCTACCCTTTGAAAAATTCTGACTAGCTATGAAGGATTCAAACCTCTTATATATTTGCCTGGGTACCAATAGGCCATACAATGAATTATCTAGCATGCAAACAAATTTACCTGTGTGATTTTCAATCAACCCTTTTTGTTGTTCCATACATACTATATCTTTGTCAATGATGACCTTGTGAGAAGTAGGATCCCAAACACAACATTCCTTTATACACCATTATAACTTGCAGAGATAAAAAACAAGCAGGAATTCAAAAACAAAGATTTTAAGTCTGGAAATGATTTACCGCTTACCAGTACCTGCAATTTTTTCTTTCTCTTATGACATGATGCTTCTGCCATAAACAAGAAGATACATCTATCACTTCATATGCTACTTCAATACTCCCTTCTAGCTTATAAAGCTTATCAACCTTTGTTGCCTTCATTACTACTAAATTACCTTTCGACAATGTGAGTGCTCCACCTTGACCTGTATACTTATATCCACAAGAATCCAACACTCCTAATGAAATCAAATTTGATTTAATCTCGGCTATATATTTAGCATCCATTAATTCCATAACAATACCATTGAACATCCTCATTCTAATACTTCCAACCCCAACAGTTTTATAGGAAATACCATTTCCCATAAACACTACACCCTCATCAACACATTGGTAAGAAATGAACCAATTTCTATGTGAGCACATGTGGTGGGAGGCACGTGAATCTAACTTCCATTCTTCTTGATATTGTAAATTACTAGAAACAGATAAAACTTGATCAGTCATACCTGAATTTGTTACCACCAAATTTTCTTCCTTCGTAGAGTTTTCCTCAGATTCCTTTCTCTTCCAACAGTCTTTCTTTACCCTTTCTGTGTCGTCACTTAGATCGAGAAAAACTTCTCTCATTCTACTCTTTAGTTCGACCTCTGACTAGCATCGCCTCTGAGGTTGAGGTTTCTTGACTATATTTTCTCCTCATCTCCTTAGCCAACAAAGCTCCCAGAACAGAGTCATAATCTAAAACATCTATTGAGATAAAGCTAATAAAGGTGACTAGATTATCCCAAGACCTAGGAAATGAACACAATAGTGTAATAGGCTTATCTTCATCTTTGAATTTAGCTTCCATACTAGTCAATTGAACTATAAGGGTATTGAAGTTATTTAAATGGTCAACAATTTGTGTACCTTCTTTCATCCACAAACTGTACAACTGTCTCTTCAAGTAGATTCTCCTCGCCAAGGACTTCATCATATATAGACTTTCCAACTTGCTCCATAAGTCTCATGTTGTATCCTCTCCTACGATACTAAACAAAACATCATCTGCCAGACATAAATGAATGGTACTAAGAGCTTTTGCATCCAGATCTTCCCATTCCTCATTCGTCATGGCTGTTGGTTTCTTTGACTTGCGTGCCAATGCTTTTTGCAACACTTGTTGCACGAGTAAATCCTGCATCTTAAGCTTCAAGAGCTCAAAGTTGTTTTTACCACTAAACTTTTCAACTTCAAACTTCGAACTCTACATCTTAACCATTAGCAAAAAATCTCTTAATGCCCAAATCACTACTTATAATAACCAAGATCCTTTTTAAAAAATAATATGAAAGAATAATGATAAAAACTTCACAAGGTTTTAATAAAAAAGTTTAATCAAAAACCTTTTACTAACCCTAACCTTTTTAATTCCTCCACCCTTTTATACATACAATATATATTATAAAATATAAAGCATAACTATCAAAAGAGTCACACCATGACTTAAATTCCAATTTTTAATTCCTCCACCCTTTTATGCATACAATATATATTATAAAATATAAAGCATAACTATCAAAAGAGTCACACCATGACTTAAATTCCAAAAAACCATGCAAATATTATCTTTGGGAGATCAGGATTTGTGTTTAAAGAGATGTCATAGCACCTCCCGATGTGAGTTAAAAGGTTTTAGAGGTTTCACTCTATGGTTTTTTTTTTTGAGAATTTGTTGGTTGTCTTATTATTCAGATAATGGAGATTACAACATAGGCATTGGTTGTCTTATTATTCAGATCATGGAGATTACAGTGAACTAACAAGTTCTCACATTACTCTACATGAATTTATATACATTTACACAATAAACTGATTATTAAAGGCACTCCTATCCATATTCTAATTTGGTCTATTTTAGTTGCAACCAAAAAAGAATAATAAAATCCAAATCCATCCTTGAAGGAATTCGTTGTCACCAAATCCCAACAAGGTATACTGAAACCATACCCAAAGTCTCAACCCTCTAAGAAGACTGTTTGCAGCACAATCCAGCAATAACAATAACAATTTCATTCGGGGACGACACAAATGCATGTCTGGCGCATTAGGTTTACGATGGCGACTAGCAATCTGGGCGGGGATATGAATATTTGGACATGGAGGGGGTGGGGAAGATATTTCTATTATTTCCCTCAATTTCATTCTTTTCATCGAAGCCTTGATCGCAAATCACGCACCTTCACGAGCTTCAATCGATGCAGCTGCAAAACTATAAAAATAGATATATTATCAAAGACTTAGTAGATTGCGAAGACTGAATGTAAAATTCATTTTGTTGTAGAAACTCAGTACTATGATTCATACCTGTTGATCGATTCGAATCATTAGCGTTGGTAGTAGAAGGAGAACCAATTCAAAGACAAAAAAACAGAGCACATGAGCATAGAATTAGTGTTGTTTCTTTTTTTTTGGCCTTTCTTAACTGCTGGAAGGAGCTTCGGCTGTTGATCGCTGATTTATAATTCCAGGTCAAATATACCTATCATGAATATGTTTTAATCGTTGCTACGTCAATATTTTAATGTATTTGATATATAAATTCCATAATATTCCAACTTAACATGGATTATATGTATATCTATACAGGGGGTGAAAATATTTTTATATATGTGAATGAAATATTTCTATAATGGTCGAAAGATTAAATTTTTTAGATCGAGGTGGATATGATAGGCTCGGTGAAAGCATCATGACATCCCTATATTTAATTTACTGCAACACATCGTTGGTTAGAGATCTATGTGAAGTTCATTTGTTAATTAAGCAGATAGGCGTACACCTATTGGTAATGGGCAGAATTAATGATCTTTTAACTTTATTTAACTTTAAACCCTAATTTGATGGTGGGCAGAATTAATGATCTTTTAACTTTATTTAACTTTAAACCCTAATTTGATGGATACGCATTCAAGATGCTGGCATATTCTTACTCGTCCTCTAAAATCAATGAACCAGATTTATTGCTCATAACTTCCTTGCATTTATAAGGACATCTGTTAACATGTTTACCTTTTTACATTTACCTAAGAATACTTAAAAATTCACTGTACGCATATATAATTGACACGTTCAATGATTAATATGTATGCATGCCATGACCTCCACTCATTACCTCCCACATTATGAACATTCCACTACTGCCACACATTATGTGAGCATTTGGGAATTTAAGTTTTTTACACAGATCGGCATGCATGCACGCACAGGGAAGGGCGGTTTATAGATAACCGCATGCAAAGACCGGTGCATGCAGGCACGACCTGAACCACCACACATTCTCTGAGCGACCCATAAGCATTCTCTGAGCCACCCATTCTGTAAATGTTTGCCAATTGAAGTTTTTTATTTAGACTTAGTCACATGCAGCGAAAAGAAGGATTACAGGAAAAAATTACAGAGGCGATCTGTGCTCAAACTTTCTGGCTAAAGCAGTCGGTATTACAGTGGGGATCAGTGCTCAAGCTTTCTGGCCAAAGCAATCTGTATGTAAGAATTACAATTTTTTAAATTTATTGACAGCTGCATGCATGTTAGACACAACCACTTGCACGCTAATGTTTTGTTAATGTATATGTGCAGGTCTGTAAGAATTACAGTTTTTTAAATTTATTGACAGCCGCATGCATTTTTTTAAATTTATTGACAGCCGCATGCATGTTAGACACAACCGCTTGCACGCCAATGTTTTGTTAATGTATATGTGCAGGTCTCTTTTGTATCTCGGCCCTCATCTCAAAGGCGGCAACATCAGTCTTGCACGAGCATTTGATTATCCAACTCGGAGGATTTTTCTGGAACAGGCATGGTTGTCTTATTCCATTTGAATTTCTCGAGCTTCACTTCTTTCATAATGGCCATTTTGAATTATTGTTTATGGTTCTGGGCATTACGGATTTGTAATTAACGCCAAAAGTCATTACAATAGCCTCGTAAAATTGACAAATGGCTACTTTGTTTTTAAAACAGTGACTTACAAAAGATGGTTGTTTTCAGATTATGTTTATTGAATATAAGATTAACACAGAGAGCATGTCTAATATGGAACCAATGTATTTGTTAAAGGTTCATTACAATTTCAAAGTGGAACAATCACATTCTTGCACGGTTTCTCATGCTTATTGGTTAACCTCGATTTCATGGTGTTTTCACAGAGGCCTTGCGCGAAAATGAATTGTGTAACCACAATTTTGATATCCGTCTCACATACCATGTAAGCAYGATCTCCATCACTGACTGTAGTTTAATTATCTATTACACGTCCTCTGTAGTTTTTTTATTATGACTGTTACATGTCCCGTGTATACTATCTAAAAGTTCTCTTAACGGTTTTGTACACGGTTAATTGGAAACCCTTGACGCCAAACTCGAATGGTCATCAATATCGAACTAACATCCCGGTGGCTTCCGTGAAATTTACCACAATCTATAACTGTTCTAATACTGAGAACGTGAACGTAAGGTTGAGTCTGATACTGAAGAGGTCAAGTAACCTTTAAGTAAATGTATATATTAATTAACGCAACAACCACTTTATACCTTACCTGTGGCATATTTTATGTGATCAATACATTATAAATATTATATTATGTAATTCAATACTTTAATATTTGATTTCAATTATTAGTATTAATCAATGGTAATATAAAGACAACGCCTAATATTCCCATTATTACGAAATGCCTAATAATTGAGTACTCGTTTTAGTAACAATACCAAGGGGCTGCTGAACGAAATTAGTTTGAAATTAGTTTCGACAGCAGAAAAACATTTATTTATGGCAACAATAAGCACATAGCTAGACCTATAAAACTAGAAGGAAAAAAAAACCAGAACCAATAAAGCATGCACGAGAAGCTGCACGAAAACACTTTTCAAACTTCGAGTGCACGAAAAAAATTCTTCAACGCCCTGCAACAAAATAAGATGGTCAGTACAAACCCACACAAACCTAAGAAGAAATAAAACAAGCAACCCAACAAAGAAATTTCCGGAGTGAATCCTCCAATCCATAAATTTTCAAGAAGAAAAACGTTTGAACGCATAAATCACGAGATAAACTAAAAGAAATGGGGTTGAGTATTGAGCGAGCATTACCTTCAGAGGGCTTGAGGCCGTGGGTACCTGGGTAAGTTGGCGTGAGAGGGCTTGCTTGCCTTCTCCTCCTCTTTTCGCAAATGGAAGGAAGGTAAACCTAAATAAAGTATTGATACGAAATGCCTATATTTCCTTAAATATTATATTAAAAATCAATACTTTAATATTTTAATTCATAAATCATATTACTATTTTCATTATTCAATAAGTTATTACATTAATTTAATATTTTTTTACACATCAATTTATATATCATTCATGTATTATATAAATTATACATCAATATATTTAATACAATAATTTATATATAATTAATATATTATTTAAATAATACATTTAATTATATTATTCATGTATTATTTAAATTATACATTAATGCATTTAATACAATAATTTATATATAATTCATATATTATTTAAATTATACATTTAAATCATTTGAGATTTTCATATATTTACTTTATTATTTTGTTCAAGTAAATATGAGATTAATATTTTATTTCAGAGTAATTCATTTATATTTTTTAATTAATTATTAAATAATATTGAATTTATAATTAATAATCAATTTATTATTATAAAATAATTATCAACTAATATATTAATATCTTATAAGTTCTTTCATATATTTATTACTTTAACAAATTAATATAATAAATAATTTATACATTAATGCATTTTAATACATTTAATATTATTTCAAACATTTCAAATATTAACACATTAATGCATTCATTATTTTAGATATTAATTTATATATCATTAATATATTATTTAAACTAAATACATTAATAATCATCAATATAATAATACACTAATATTTGTCCCTGAGGTGTAGGACAATCGGTGACGGAGTGTGTTGTTAAGCCACTCCGTGATGTTAAAGTCACCGGTTCAAACGTGCGGGGACAAAAATTCCAACAGAATAATCTATTATTATATTACTTTATTAATGTATTAATACTTTAAGAATGTATTAATTAATTAATTAATTAATACATGTAATTGATTAATACATTACGTTATAATAATGTAATAATGTATTGTTAATGTAGTACTAATTTAATAATGTTTTACTAAATATATTAAATATATATATGACTACATTATTACTATATTAATTATGTTTTACTTTATTAGTGTATTAATAATTTTAAAATATATTAATGTATAAATTGATTAATATATTACATTATTAATCTATCAATCAATAGGTTAATTTAGAGATTACAATAATATATTACTATATCAGTTATCTTACATTACATTATTAATGTATGAGTCAATGTATACTTTAAGGTATTAATACATTATTATTTTAATATGTTACATTATACATTAATGTATTAGTAGTTTACTTTATACATTACAACGTTGTAATAATGTATTATTAAATACATTAAGATTATTGTATTAATTAATTAGTGTATCACTACTTTTGTAATCTATTTAATGTATTAATTAATTAATACATTAATATAACATATTAATGTATTACATTAATATAACATATTAATGTATTACATTAATAAGTTATTATCATATATTATATTAATGTAATAATTAAATAATACATTAATCATATATTAATCGGTGTATATCAACCACTTTTATAAAGTGGTTGTTGCTAGTTAAATATAGGAGAAATTTTCAGATCATATCTCAATGTAATCTTAGATAAATGATCTATTCTCCCTGTATGGTTTGAGATATTTCTCAAACATTATTGATCTAAATTTTAGATATCTTAGAGTATTACTTCCTCATGCATATACATTTACAATTAGTAAACGGATGGTAACACAATTTGTGGTTTTAATTTCAAATGGAATATGAAGATATTGCATTTGAATGTAATATGAAGATATTGCATTTAAATATTTACCTTCCAATAAAGATTATGAAGAGGCACACATATACACTATCCAAGAACATCTTTTCAAGTCATTTTCCATCTACACAATGCAAAACTTTGTATCAGTTCATCCATTTGCACTATCTAACTTAGTAAAAGGATCGTAACACAATTTGTGGTTTCAGTTTCAAATTGATTATGAAGATATTATACTTGAATATTTACCTTCCAGTAAAGATTACGAAGAGGTACATAGATACACTATCGAAACACATTTTTTCAGTCATTTTCCATCTACACGATGCAAGGTTTTGTATGAGTTTATCCACTTACACTATTTGAGCTTGATGATGAGTACCTTGTGCATCAAATCAATCACTCAGATATTGGATGATAAGGAAGCATGGTGGAATTAATGGTAGCCACATATGTAGAGCATGTAAATAAAATTTGTCATCCAATAGTCATATAGTCATGAAAGAAAGTGGAACCTTATGTGGTAACCACATATGTTGGCCATCTAAATAAAGCTTGTCAGCTAGTGGTTAGTAGTCATAAAAGGAGGTGGCCCCCGTATGGTAGTGCCTGTCATGGGACAAGATTGGTTGTCCTCACACTTATTTTCCTTAGGGGTCTCTTTTCATAGGTTAGTTTGTAAGATTCCTTTGAATCACAAACGTCAATGACCTCAAAGCATAAGAAATCTATATGGAGTGTCTAAGGGGATAGTTTTAGACAAAGATTTCCAAATTTACATCCAAATTTTACTAAGGTTTGTTCAAAGGCTTTGTGACGAATGTGAATCTTAGTACAACATATAACCATGGAAAAGTAGAAAGGACCAATAGGATAATTTAATCACGATGTATGTAATGGACTAACCATCAAAATGGGAATACTATATACCCACATAGTAGAGTTTTCTTACAATTAATGGGTATCAAGCCTCATTAAAAGTGATCCCATTTGAATATTTGTATGGAAAGAAGTCTAACACAGCAGTGAGCTCGAATAACCTATAACCTAGTAGACAAAGCTGTCATTGGGACATATTTGTTCCAGGAAATGGAAGAGAAGATGAAAAAAATCAAGGGAATTTAAATCCTTTGGATAAAGTGAAAAGTTATCGAGACAAGAACAAAATTTTCATAGGTTTTAAAGTGGGTAAATATGTTTTTATAAAAGTGAAAGGGAAAATATGTTTGATAAGATTGGGTTGCTTCCCAAAGTTGGGAAAAATATTTTTTTGGGCCTTTCAAAATATTAGAGAAGAGGGGCCATTTTCATAGATGCAATAATTTCTTGCATTAATGCATTTCTTGTATCATTATTAAAAAAATATGTGTCAGCCTAACCACACAATTGATTGGATTGTGAGCCAGGTGGAACTGATACTCATCCTAGACCAAAATGTCAAAGTGCTCAGGAACAAATACATAGGGATAGTAAGGGTTGAATGGACCTACTACGGTCGCGAAGGTGCAACATGGAAGTGTGAAGAAACTATGTGGGAGGAATAACTGAAAATGTTTTCCAATTTTCAAGAAAATAGAAGCTAAAAATGCAACACTCCATTTTTGGACTGCTAGTTTCGAGAACCACAATAGAAATTATTGGGAAACTACACTAATAGCCTTGATAAAACAATATTTCAACCTAGTGGACTAAATGAATTGAATGGGGTGCATTCCTTGGGTAAACAAGATGAGAAGAACAATTATGGTTGGGACTATTGTTAGAGAGAAAAAATTACATAATTTTCTTTTATTTTTAAAGTATTCGAATGTAAATTTGTATATGTACATCAACATGGTGTTGTGCACCAAGGATGGTGCAAAATTTTAGGGAAGGGGGAATGTAACATCCACACTATGATTGGGTCACCAGGAAGTCGTGTTGCATTATTAAAGGGGACATTTTCTCTCTAATAGATTTGATGAAGTTTTATGCATCTTTTCCTCTCTTCTATGTTTAGTGTTTGTTGTGTGTGAGTGTGTATGTTAACTATGCACCAAGTATACCAATGTGTCCTCTCTATTCATTTCCAAAAGGAATGTTGGCTAGCATTTTATGAAGTGCACACTAAGTGAATACAGTTCTCTCTCCTTGTTACAGTGTTTTCTATTTTTCCTGAAGTGTGCCCTCCATAACAGTAGTACACCATCAACATCTGTACTCTCGTGGAAGATCAATTGGTACGAGAGAATTTTCCTTGGGGAATCTTCCACATAGAGTGAAGAAGGAGAAGACGAAGAAAACATCCATGCATTTCGAAATTTGTTTTATGTTATTTAGCTAATTAGTAAAAGCTCTTGATGAGAGCATCCTTGTCTCCCTTATCATGGTTCTTTTGTGCATCTACATTAGTGCAACATTTGCGACTTTATCAGGGTTCCTCACGTACCCCCCCTTTGGCAGCTCATGCCTCTTCTTTCAAGAGTATACATTCCCTCTCTTCCGTGCTTGCTGGCCATGCTGCCCAGAAGAGAAGTCTATAGTGAGGAGTCCAGCGCATCCACACCAACTCCAGTTGATGAACTGGTGCTGGCCTTGCATGAATTAATTCCATAAAAACAACCCCAGACCCCAAAGACCATGTAGCTAGATAGACACTTTCAGTTACCAAATTTCTTCAGGAAAATGAATGGCGAGACGACCAATTCCTAGATTTGTATCCTCTCAAAATACTTCAAGACTTCCCTCGAGATGGAATAACCCACTAAATTACAGATAGCCAACCTTTAGCTCGAAGGGATAGCTCAAAATTTGAGTGACACTCAATTAAAATAGTCTAAATTGGTCGTGGAGCTCGGTAACCACAGTCTCTGACAAATAGTTATATTACTTCTTGAGGCACTTTCTATCATGCCTGATGACACAGACTGCACCCTCTACCTTAGCAAAGGCCCCTGCACTGACCTCTCAGTCTTAAGGATCGTTCTAATTTTACCCTCGTGCTAGAGTGGCTCCTTCGATTCTCCACTGGAATCTCCTTTGAAATTGACCCATAGGTATTTTCGGCTCCTCACAGTCTCTAGGACGATCACTATTCTCTTTTCGATAGAAGAATAGAAAATTGGGTTTTGGGGTTTTCAAACTCCCAATGTCATGACCCTTTGGATCCCGATTTCCCAATCTCCACTTCCCCAATAGGCTCTAATCTTCAGTTAGCTCTCTGGGCTAGGCTCATGGTCCACATGACCACCTTTCACATGACCTTCGTCTCACCCCCCCTTTCGGGATTTCGTGACTTCAAAGGCCGAAGTTCTTTGGCCTTCAATTCCCCCGATCTCACGAATGTCGATTTCCCGATATGAATTTTCTTTCGAGACTTTCTCCAAAAGTTGAGATTGTTGCCACATGTCCTCAAAGATGGATGGATCTCATATGCTTCAGGGTTTTCACCTTGGAAATTCTCGATTCCCCTGTTACGACAAGACGACGTCAACTGAGCCCCGTACGTAACTTACATCCTCATCGGGATTTCGGACTTTTTGATTCCGAATTGCAAGAGTATCCTGTCCTCAGGACGTCCAAAACGCCAAACACTGACTTCTTCCAATCTTCCGACACACATCCCAAATGATGGAAGGTTCAGATTGAACCTCGGACTTCGCCAAACACGCTCCTTGCACGACCCCTATGCCCAACTGCACTTCTGCAGAAATGAGAACAAATGCTACCTATCTGAGCCCTCTGTCAACACACTCCTTGCAGACACTTCGACTGCACTTCTTGCAGGAATTCTTACTCAGATAGAGAAAAAATTGAAACTCATTCCCTTTTCCTTTCAGACTTCAACTTAGAACATGAAATCATATACATAGCATATCAAAGAAAATGTTTAACAAGAAGAAAACATTCATGAGCATATCATTCAACATCAATACATAGAGAACAACCACAAAACCATGAAATTGAATCAAAACTTTCTATTAATCCAAATATCTGTACATGGGTGTTCTTACACAGCTCTCTGCATGCTCTTGCTCTTCCTTCTCCCTTGATAATGATACAATACACAATGAGGGTGTCTATATCCCATTTCCCTCTCGAGCTCTCAAACAGTCTAATCTAGAATTAAATTCTATCTACCTGCATTAACTACTATAAATGCCTCCTACCTACTAAGGATGAGAGAGAGCTGCTCAAGGTCTGATTACATTACACAAGTGCATCTCTTCTTAAATGACTTCATTTAATATGGCGCATCAATCCAAGGAAATTTCAAAAATTTTGGGCTGGCGCTTTCTAGCTGACCATCGTCTTCCATGCTGGCTCGCTTAATGTGGGAGATGCTCCTGCATCACCTTGCATCAACACTTCTATCCCCGATGTTATCTCCAGAATCTTTTGTCCAAGTGGTTGTAGTTCCTCCAACATTCAATTCATTCCATACAAGTCTACATTGACGTCTTCTGCAAGTTTCACATACAACACCATAACAACGATCCTGATGAGGTATTAACAATAAAATTTAATTCTATTCTTTTGTTGCTGATATTTTTGAAAGGTCCTCTCTGGACAAGGCATTCTTATGGACCTTGTCTGTATAACGTAATTTATCCCCTCAAATATGAAATAATCCAAATCAAACCCAGTATTCCAACCCTCCTCCTTCTCATCCTCAACCTTATCCTTCTTCCTCGTCGAGGACCAAAAATGTTGTTTGGTTTATTTTTCACAAGACAAACTCCCACAACTTTTTCAACTGTCGAGCCATTAAAAATATCCTCCCCCATCAGACCTTAGTTTCATAGGTCACACCCAGTAAGTTTCCTAAAAAACCAAAATTCATCTCTCTCCCCAACCCCATCGAGTCCGACCCATTCCTCCTTCTCATGGCTATGCCTGAACTGGGTCGCACTTGTTAGAAAAACAGGACCGCGAAGCAATAAAATAAAATAAATGTGGAAATAAAACATAGAAGATGCACAATACAAGAGAGACACAGATTTATGTGGTTCACCCAGTGTGGGCTACGTCCACCAGAGAAATTGCCAGGTCCTTTCTTTATTATTATCCAACAAAATGAAGGGATACAACCTACAACAAAACCCGTTGTAACTTCCTCTTCTTTCTCTCACAGTATCCTCTCTAAGAATACAATACTTGCCAACCTACATAGCTGCAATACATTTCCCTCATAAAAGAGGGTTGCCTTCCAGGGAAAAAAAAAACCCTAACATAATCTCTATCGTTAGATCTGTGACCTTATAATGAACGGTCCAGATTTACAATGAAATTACAACATACTTTTACAAGGCAATTTTTTCTTCTGGGGCTTCGCCCCCAAACCCCCACTAGGGGCCCACTTGCCCCCAGACCCCCCAGCTGGGGGGATAGCCCCCCCGGACCCCACAGAGGGGGTACCCCCCCTCTGCACTCCCCCTCGTGGAAGAGTGTACATACTTCTGGGGTGTAAATACTTCATGGGGTATAAACACGGCTGAAAGTAAAAGATCTCTAAATCAGGAAGATAATCAGGCTCCACAACCAACAATCTCCCACTTGGAGACTGATCTCAACAACTCCACCGTTGTTGTATATGTTTGA
>ML777382.1:916732-946409 GCA_009831015.1 Picea engelmannii | reverse complement strand
CTCCCACTTCTTTTTGGTGTCTACCTGCATTGCCTCTTCATAACATTCTGGTTCACCAGAATCAGTCAACAATAAATAATATAATGAAGGAGAGTATCGTTCAGGGGGTGTACTTAACCTGGTAGATATTCTAACAACACTTGCAGGTGTTTGAGGTACCTACTACTCCTGCTGTTGTACATTTTGATTTTCAGGTTCCTTTGGAATTTCTTTTTCAGTGATCTCATCAAGCACTGTGTATTCTTGTTTTTCTGTTTCTTGTTTCTTTCCCTACAACTAATCTTTGTACATGACCTTTTCATTGAATATGACATCTCTACTCCTAATGATTTTGTTATTTTCATAATCCCATAAGAGATAACCAAAATCATTGACACCATATCCAATAAAGGTACACTTCTTGGATTTTGCCTCAAGCTTTGTTCTATTTTCTTTATCAATATGGACAAATGCTTCACAACTGAAAGTTTTCAATAAAGAGTAGTTTACCTTTTTTCCTGTCCATTCCTCCTCTGGAATTCTACCATCCAAAGAGCTTGAAGTTCCTCTGTTTATTAAGTAAACAACAGTATCTACAACATATGCCCAAAACTGTAAGGGAAAAAGAGCATGCAATCTCATACTCCTGGTACGCTCCATGATTGTCCTGTTCATCCTTTCTGACACACCATTTTCTTGTGGTGTTTGTGAAATTGTCTTCTCTCTACGAATCCCATGGTATGAATAGTAATAATCAAACTCCTTGTTGCAGTATTCACCTCCATTATATGATCTAAGACACTTCAAACTTTTTCCTGTCTCATTCTCAACTAAAGCTTTCCATTTCTTAAAAGTATCAAAAACGTCAGATTTTTGTCGAATGCAAGAAACCCAAGTTTTTCTAGTTTCATCATCAATAAAAGTAACATAATAATGACATCCACCAAGAGATGATACCCGAGCTGGTCCCCATACATCTGTATGCAAAATCTCTAACCTTTCATTCTTCTTTTCTTTTCTAACTCTGAGAAATCTGACTCTCGTTTGTTTTACATAAACACAATGCTCACAGAAGTCCAAATCAATTTGTTTAAGATCTAGTAGAAAATTTCTTTTGTGAAGTATCTGCATACCCTTCTCACTCATGTGTCCCAACCTATGATGCCACAGTGTTGCATCCACTCCTGTAGAAGCTAAAGATATAGAAGAGTCAATATTACCAATACATAAACACAATGTACCTACCTTCTCTCCTTTTGCTATCACCAATGATCATTTGATGACCTTCCACGTCTTATCTGTAAATATGTATATACAACCTCCACTTGCCAACTACCCTGTTGAAATTAGATTTTTCCTTAAATCTGGAACATGTCTTACCTCTTTCAACAACCATTGGTTTCCATTGCTTTGCTTTATTTTTACCTTTCCCATTCAAACGATTTTGCATGGTACATCATCACCCAAATGAACCTGTCCAAAATCACTTTGAACATAATCTAGAAAATGTTTCCTATGGGGTGTGGCATGAAATGAAGCCCCCAAATCTACTACCCAAGACTTAGAAATATTATCTATAGAAAGAATCAAAGCATCTTGTAAGACATCACCTATTACATTTGCTTCATGATTTCTCTCATGTTGTCCATCTCTTTGTTTCTTTGGAGCTTTGCAGTTTTTCTTCAGATGTCCTTTCTTCCCACAATTCCAGTACTCTATCTTTCCAAGTCTGGATTTGGATCTACCCTTCCTAGAATTCCCATGGTTTCCTGAGCCCTTTCCTCTATCCTTTTGTCTTCCCCTATTCTCCATGTTCAACACATTACCTGATGTCTCACCTGTGCTTTTCCATCACATTTCCTCACTAAGGATAACACCAACAACATCATCAAATTTTAAAGTATTTGAACCAGAGACCGAGTTACTTATAGCCATGACCAAGCCATTCCATCTTTCTGGCAACGTGCACAAGATTAGAAGAGCCCTAATCTCATCATCAAAGTCYACTTTTACAGAACTTAGTTGATTAGTAACCGTATTAAATTCATTTAAATGATCTGCAACAGACCCACCTTCCGACATATTCATATTAAATAATCTCTTCATTAGAAATACCTTATTTGACATCGAGGGTTTTTCATACAATTTGGCCAACACGTCCATCAAACCCTTCATTGTCTTTTCTTTCAAGATATTGAAAGCCACCGACACTGCCAGGCTCAGTTGTATCGTTCCGAGAGCCTTTCTGTTAACAATCTCCCATTCTTTGTCCTTCATGGCCGCCGGCTTCTTTTCTACTCCGCTCAATGGTAGGAATAGATCCTTCTAATATAAAAAATCTTCCATCTGAATCTTCCATAACTGGTAGTTTTGGTCGTTAAATATCTCGACCCTAAACTTTCCATCTTCCGACATTGCTCCCACTCAAACCAGGAACCCTCTTTTCCTGCGAGTTACCTTATGCTCTGATACCAGTTATTATAAAAACAGGACCGCAGAGAAATAAAATAAAACAAATCCAGAAATAAAACACAGAAGATACACAATACAAGAGAGACAAAGATTTACATGGTTCACCCAGTGTGGGCTACGTCCACCAGAGAAATTGCCAAGTCCTTTCTTTATTATTATCCAGCAAAATGAAGGGATACAACCTACATCAAAACCCGTTGTAGCTTTCTTTTCTTTCTCGACAGTCTCCTCTCTAATAATACAATACTTGCCAACCTACATAGCCGCAATACATTTCCCTCATAAAAGAGGGTTGCCTTCTAGGGAAAAAAAAACCCTAACATAATCTCTATCGTTAGATCTGTGACCTTATAATGAACGGTCTAGATTTACAATGAAATTACAATATACTTTTACAAGACAATTTTTGTTTCGGGGGCCCGCTTGCCCCCAGACCCCCCATCCAGGGGGATAGCCTCCCCGGACCCCACAGAGAGGGTACCCCCCCTCTGCACTCCCCCGTGTGGAAGAGTGTACATACTTCTGGGATGTAGATACTGCATGGGGTATAAACATGGCTGAAAGTAAAAGACCTCTAAATCAAGAAGATAATCAGGCTCCACAACCAACAAAATCCCACTTGTCCATTCAAAAAGAGCTGAAGAAACATGTTGACTATGAGGATGCACCTCACCATGTTCGACCAATAAATTCTAGTCAATTCTAATAGAGTGCACTACACATCAATAATTTGCATGTCTAGATTCATATCTAAATAAATCGTAACCAAGGTAAAGGAATCCTTCTAGGAAATAGATTTCTCCTCCACCATCTATTCTTTTGGGCCTTTTCCTACACTTTTAATATGATCGTATTGATTAGGAGTTAAGACTAAATAGTTGAAATGAGGTTACTGCGACCATTTTGTTGCATTACTAACTCGTCTTTAAGAAAAACATTTCATTAATAGGTACATAAATTTTTGGGTACAAACTCAATCATGACAGTTGAGCCACACATATTCCAAGGGTGAACCTTCCTTTGATTGATTGCTTCTAGAATATCCCTGTCTATTCAAATCATTGGAATGTGTAAGAGAGCGACCCATGGAGGCCTATCGACCCCTGATCTGTGTCTATTGTGGTCGGCCATAATGACACAAAACCCACTCACCATAAACCTCACGCGCACTAACTAACTAGACTTTTCTTGCCTCATCTCAGTCCTTCAAATAATGTCAGGCACATCCCCTCCAATTGAAGAGAGTGACAAGGTTCAGTTAAACTCTAGACAACACCCTTCGACCCTAAAAATAATGAAGCCAACAAGTTCGCTTTCTCAATCTACATACTTTCTCCGTCTAGGGTTTAATGTGGGCCTTCTCCATCTAACGTTTACTGCAACACGAACCAACGATTTGGATTATGTTTTATATTTTATTACTTTTTGTCTTTAATAAATTATTAAAACAAATATATAACATAAATTGAAAATTAAAATTAAAAAACACTTAGAATCCAATCGGGAACATGTGTTGGAAATAGTAATTACAAGTCAGTGAGATCTTCACGTTTTTGTTGATTTGCCAAACAATCAATTTGTCAATAGTTTGTTAGTCAATTGAACTTTCAGATAGTCAGTTTGTATGTCAGTATGCAAATGTAAACTTGGATGTTTACTCAAACTCAGTCTAAGTCAGTGGGCAAGCAGTGAAGTTATAAATGTAGTTGATCTTTATCTTTCTCAAGTCTAGTTAAGTAGTTGAAGAGTTAGTTTTATTAATGGTATCTTTTAATATTAAGTGAGAATGAATTCGACAGGAAGTCTGAGTCGAATTCCATATAAGTCTGAGTATTTTAGTTAGTCGATGATGAATGATGTAGAGATGAGAAGTAATTGATGCAGAGCAGAAACAGAGAGGTAGAGAGGACGGAGAAACAACAACAGTTGTGGAGTTGAAGAAGTCTGAGCATAAGATTTGTGTTTGTAAATTCAATAGAAGTCATTTGAGTCGAAGCTCATCTTTGTTATTGTATTTTTTATTCTCGCACTGCGTCGAAGTTATTAATATCAAGTATTTTGTGTGTTGAAAAATTTATGTCATATTTTTTATTTTATGTGCTAAGCATAGAACTATGTTATTTTGCATCCATAAATCATTTCATTAAGTGTGTTTATTCATAGCATGCAACAAATTGCGCAGTCTGTGTACCGTGCGGCTCGTTTTTTAGAACTCTGTCGTGAAGTCTGTTTGGTGCAAAGTATTTGAAACTGCATTGCAGAGTGTAGTGTGCGTGCCTTGTTGATATGGGATATGGTATCATATTAGGTTCTATCAGAAAATTTTTACCAGAAAAACAACTCTGATGAAAAAGAAATATGGCTTCTACCTCAAATCTGCAACCTCCCACTTTTACAGGAAAAAATTATGAGATGTGGTCCTTGACCATGAAGGCATTGTTCTAAGGTCAATATGTGTGGGAGATAGTTGAAAATGGTTATGTTGAAACAGTAGATCAAGAAACATAGAATTCCCTCACAAAAGATGAGAAGGATGTCTTGAAAGAACAAAGAAAGGAGGATGAAAAGGTGATGTTTTACATACGTCAAGCCATGCATGAGAGCATAATCCAAAGAGTTTCATTAGCAAAGAAATCCGAGGAAGCATGAGACATATTACAAACCTCTTATCATGGTATGGAAGAAGTAAAGACTCCAAAACTATAAATCCTTAGAAGATATTTTGAAACTATGTCAATGAAAGATTCAGAGTCAGTAGATTCCTTTTATACCAATGTCATTGGCCTGATAAATCAGATTAAGTCTTATGGTGAAACCATAGAAGACAAAAAAGTTGTTGAGAAGGTGCTTAGGAGTCTTACTCTTAAGTTTGATACCGTTGTTGTGACTCTAGAAGAGAGCAAAGACTTGAGTGAGTTTAGTATAGATGAATTGCAAGCTTCACTCATCAGTCATGAACACATATTTAATAGGTCAAGCATGTCATTAGGGAATGAATTTTCCACATATTCATCTATAATCCATGGAAGAGGAATGGGAAGAGATAACTATACAAGCAAAGGAAGAAGTTATGTCAAAGGTGGATGCAATAGCAGTCCTGGAAATACTGGTGGAAGAGGTCAAAAGCCACGTACTAGTCAGTGAAGTAGTCAGAGAACTAACAAAACAAACATTTTTTTCCATTACTATAAAAATTATGGACATTATGCATACGAGTGCAGAAAGAGACAGTATATTCAGAACAAGCAAGGTTGGAATCAGTCAAATAGCGCGAATAAACAAACTCACCCTATGTTTATGGCATGCATTGAAGTAATGCTTATAGTATCCCTAGTTGAATGAAATGTTTCTCAAGAAAGTCCATGTGACATATGGTGTTTAGATTCAAGTTGCAGTAAGCACATGACAAGAAACATAGAACTGTTTTCTAGTTTGGATGAGTTAGTCCAAACCAATGTTACACTTGGAACAAATATCTAAGTCAATGTTTTAGGCAAAGGCAGTATAAACATCTTAACAAAGAAAGGAGAAAAAAAAGGTTATGTATGATGTATATTATGTTTCTAGTCTGAATCATAATCTGATGAGCATAGGATAGTTGTTACAAAAAGGATACAAAATCTACATGGAAGATAATCACTATGTGATTATGGATAAATTCCGAAGCAGACAACTTATTGAAAAAATTCAAATGACAAGTAATAGAATGTTCCCAATGACATTGAAGCGAGCCAAGAAAAATAATACAACGCTAGTTGTTGGTAAAGAAAAAGGTGCACAATTAGACACTGCATTTACAATAGAAAGTGCACACAAATCCTATGAAGAAAACAGTGCACGTGGTACCAAGAAAAGAGAAAGTGGCACATAGATGAAGACAACATTCCAATCTGAAGTACATGATGATTACTGGTTATGGCATTTCATATTTGGACATTTGAACTTTGGTGGTCTAAAGCTGCTACACACAAAGGATATGGTAAATGGTTTACCATGGATTGAAAAACCAAAAAGGATATGTGAAGGCTGGATATTTGGCAAGCAGCACAAAGAATCATTTTTAGTTGGAAAGTCTTACAGAGAAAAAGAACCACTAGAAATTGTACACTCAGACATTTGTGGACCAATGCAAACTCCATCTATAGGAGTCAATAGGTATTTTCTAACAGTTATTGATGATTTATCAAGAAAAACATGTAATTATTTTCTAAAGCATAAATCTGACTCATTGGGTTGTTTTCATCAGTTTAAATCACTTGTGGAAAAGAAGAGTGGATATTACATCATGTTTCTAAGAACTTACAGAGGAGGAGATTACATTTCAAGAGAATTTAAGAACTTTTGTAAAGTTCATGGCATCTACAATCAATTTACCGTGTGATATACACCACAACAAAATTGTGTTGTAGAAAGAAAGAACATAACCATAATGGAAATGGCACGCAGTATGTTTGCAGCCAAACATTTGTCAAATGAGTATTGGGATCAAACAATAGCAATTGCAGTATACATATTGAACAGATGTCCGACAAAGAGTGTGAATAACAAAGTTCCTCAAGAAGCATGGATGGGATCAAAATACAATGTGAAACACTTAAACGTTTTTGGTTGTGTCACATATACATATGTTCTAGATGAGCTGGGAAGAAAGCTAGACAACAAAGGACAAAAATTTATATGTGTTGGGTATTCTGAAGAAACTAAATGATACAAGTTTTATGACCCCATCACAAGAAAAGTCATAATCAATCGTGATGTTCAGTTCGTGGAAAATTAAGCATGGGATGGGAGTGTAGAGAAGACAGTTAATATCATTAATGTTATTGTGCATGACGATAGAGAAAATGAAATGGTTCAAACACCATGTACAAGTTATTGCACAGTCCCTTCTATATCTAGAACTGGGATGCAAATCACAGTGCATAATACTCCAGTGAGAAAAGAAGGTGCGCAGTCTACACCTAGAGTGCAACAAACATGAATAATCATTACGAGTAGTTCAACATCCTCAGATCGAACTTTAGCAAGTTTGTTACCAAGAAAGACAAGAATTCTACACGACATCTATAATGAAGACACAACAAATTCATTTTTAGTTTTTGCTTTGTTTTCACAAATAGACGATCCATTAACTTTTGAAGAAGCTATCAAAGATGATGTATGGAAACAAACCATTGATGAATAAATAAGATGCATAGAGAACAATCAAACATGGAAATTGGTAGATGTACCTGATGACAAAGATGTGATAACTGTCAAATGAATTTATAATACCAAGCAAGATGCACAAGGAATGGTCAGTTCCAAGAGGTTTTACACAACAACCTGGAATTGATTTCAATAAAACATTTGCACTAGTTGCGTGCATGGACATAGTGAGAACATTTCTAGCAATTGTCGTGTAGTACAAGTGGTAAGTTTTTCAAATGGATGTTCAGTCAACATTTTTGAATGGACACTTAGAAGAAGAAGTGTATGTGGAACAACCACAAGGTTATGAGGTTCCAGGACAAGAAGACAAAGTGTACATATTGAAGAAATCATTGTATGGATTAAAGCAAGCTACCAAAGCTTGATACAGTTGCATAGATTCCTATCTGACATAGAATGTATTTTAGAGAAGTGAAAGTGATCCAACATTGTACATCAAAGAAAATCTACAAGGTAATGTATTAATTGTTTGTTTATATGTAGATGATTTTATTTTTACAGGTAATTTTGGCATAGAATAATTCAATTTAGTCATGAAGGATGAATTTTTAATGACTAATTTAGGGATTATGAGATATTTTTTGGGAATAGAAGATGACCAGTCCAAAACTGGTTTATTTATTTCACAATCTAAGTATGCACATGAAATATTGAAAAAATTCAATATGATAAATTCAAAAGTATCTCCAACACATGTCATAAGACGATTGAAGTTAAGAAAGGAAGATAAAGGGTCCAAGCTGGATCCCACAGTGTTTAAAATACTGGTAGGCATTATTATGTATATCACAATGACAAGACCTGATATTATATATGGAGTGAGTCTAATCTCAAGGTTCATGGAAACTCCAAAATAATCACATTGGAAAGAAGGAAAGAGGATATTGAGATATGTGAATGGAACAATTGTGGAGGATATTAATTACTCCAATTCAGAATAATTTAGACTCATTGGATACACTGACAATGATTATGGACACAACGTGGATGATATATAAAGTACCTCTAGGTACACATTTCATTTTGGAACAAGTATGGTATCATGGACATCAAGGAAGCAACCCATAGTGACTATTTCTTCAACAGAAGCAGAATACGTCGCAGCTACAAGCACATCTTGTCAACCAATTTGGATGAGAAGAATGTTAAAAGATGTGTTGTAGGAACACGATGAACCAACGAAAATATTTTGTGACAACAATTCATCCATCATGTTATCAAAGAATCATGTGATTCACAAGAAAACTAAGCACATTGATACAAGGTACCATTTTATGAGAGAATTGGTGAATATCAAAGAGATCTGTTTAGAATTTTCTAGGTCAAAAGAACATTTTTACAAAGGCTTTAGCAGGAGATGGATTTCAGGATCTGAGAAGTAGTCTGGGAATTTGTGAAATAATAGATGAGTGACAGTAAATTGCAAACTCAAATTTTGATGGATTTTTTTTGTAATCCCACCTACTTATAATTAAGGGGGAGTGTTGGAAATAGTAATTACAAGTTGGTGAGATCTTCACATCTCCGTCGATTTGTCAGTCATTCAATTTTTGAGTAGTTTGTGAGTGAACTATCAGACAATCAGTCTCTATGTCAGTCTGCAAATGTAAACGTGCACGTTTACTCAAACTCAATCTAAGTCAGTGAGCAAGCAGTGAAGTTAGAAATTTAGCTGATCTTTATCTTTCTCGAGTCCAGTTATGTAGTTGAAGAGTCACTCGTATTAATGGTAGTGTTTAATATTGAGTTAGTCTTACTTCTACAAGATGTCTCAGTCTGAGACCATATAAGTGAGTCTTTTAGTTAGTCGATGATGAATGATGCAGAGAAAAAACAGAGAGGTAGAGAGGAAGGAGAAACAACAACAATTGATGAGTTGAAGAAGTCTGAGCACAAGCTTTGTGTTTGTAAAGTCAACAGAAGTCATTTGAGCAGAAGCTCATTTTTGTTATTGGACTATGTATTCCTGCACTGCGTCAAAGTTATTAATATCAAGTATTTTGTGTGTCTATCATATTTTTGAGTTTATATGCTAAGCATAGCAATGTGTTATTCTGCATCCATAAATCATTTCATTAAGTATGTTTATTCACAACGCCCAAGAAATTGTGAAGTTTGTGAAATGCCTATTCGTTTTTAAGAACTCTGTCCCAAAGCGTCTTTGTTGCAGTATTTGAATCTGCGTTGCAAAGAGTAGTTTCCCTCATCGATCCGAGAACATCTGGTCCAAAACGAATTTAATCAACTTTAATAAACAAGTAAATTATGTAATTGGATATTCAAATTAAGGTAAATGCTAAAGCATTAGAAATTTACATCTCAATTTCTATTCATTGGTATGAATGGACTACATGTGCCGTGAAATATTTGATAATTATTTATTTGTAATTTAAGTAATTAGTTAAATTGAAGAAAATTTATGTTGGAAAAGGTTAAAAGTTCTTTTGAAAAGCCCATGATCAAATTTAAAGTTGATCGGATCATTTGTAACATGTATTCACAACGAACCCAAACTTACAACCGTAAAAATACTAGTACTCCAGATTTACCTAGTGGATAAGAGAACGAGACTTGAAATGTTCAGACACCCTTACAGAAACGAAATTACATTTCTGGAGGATGCAACCCCCAAAGGACACAATTACGTAAGAAATCAAAACCTTCTAATATCAGCATCGCTGTCAAAACTGTACATTGGCGTTTATATTTGACCAACCATATGATCGCGAAAGAGGGCAGAAACCATGATAGCATTTCAGTTTTCTACTATACTCGAGTTAAATTTGAGAGATGCTTATACGCTCATATTCACCAACGTGGAAATCAACAATAATATGCAGTATTTTGTTAATTTATTCCGTCTTTGACCGCCAGTTCAAGCCACGCTTGTTATTAAAAAAAAACAATATATATATATATATATATATATATATATATATATATATATATTACTTTGTAATATAGTTTTAATTTATTCCGTCTTTGACAGCCAGTTTAAGCCACTCTTGTTATTAAAAAAAAACAATATATCTATCTATATATATATATATATATATATATATTTCTTTGTAATATAGCTTATGAAACATGGGCACTCTCCTCATGAAGTTTTTTTATAGTTTATTTATTTAATAGCTCAACATGTCACTTACTTAAATTGAACTTTCCTCGAAAAATACCCCTCAATACAAACCACTCTAGTTAAACCCAATTAACTCTATTTGTAAAAATATATATGATAAAGATGCAAATATTTTATACATAGTTATCTCTTATATATAAACAAATAGTATGATTTCCATGTTTTTATATAATATATATAACTAGATGATCATAAATTAGGTTTAACTTGGATGGTTTGCAAAAATGATTGTTATGTCTCCACCTAGATTCAACATATTGAATTATTAATGAGTACATTGAAAAATATAGAGCATAAAATTGAGAACATCAAACCAAACACAACACAACAACAATCACACAAACATAGTGATTTATGTGGAAACCCAAACCACTAGGCAATGATAGTCGGTATTCTTATTAGTGAAGGGAGAAGGTATTATTATTAGTCAAGGGAGAATTGCAATAGCCTCCTCATAGACACACTGCACTCATTGTTTCTTGCTCACACACTCTACACACATTGCACTCTCATCTCTATGAGTATGCTCGTATATATAACATCTCTCAAACAGTTAGACTAATTGATTATAATAAGACCGACCAGCCCACCAGCTAGATAATCTGTTCACAGAAGAGTGCATGCATGCACATTCACATTCCTAATATAGTTGCATGCCTGTGCATGTGACTATATGGGATATTCGTTGGCATGTTTCCAACAATCTCCACCTTGACAACAATTTACCTGATATATCATGCCCTTAATTCATCACCTTTTCTGCAAGCCAAGACAAGCCAAACACCATCACACCTCTGCAACTTCTCTAAAAATATCGTTATGTGAACATATCTGCACCACTCCAGTATGGACCATTCTACCTCCGTCAATAACCTTTCTAATAAACCGATGTACTTATCCCATTTTGATACATTGGACCTATGGTCAAACGCTCAACACTTTGACCACCACAGAACACCACATTGTGTACCTGTCCAAACTTTTCAAGACATAACCTAAGGTAGGTCTCCTCCTGTCCAAATCTCATGAATTACAACCACAGACTAAATCATCATTGCAACCACTGTAGGTGATACTTGTGCTTATGTGTTTGAAACACCCATTTCCATGCTCTTCACCTGGTTTTGCCATGTGTCTACTGACAACATCAACTACATGTGAAATTTTGATCATTTCCCATCACAATCATTAAATTTCCTAGTAGCATTTAATACTTCATACATATAACCCTTTTCTTGTTCATTAGTTAGGACATAAACTTGAAGAGAACTTACAATGGAAAGCCAAAGGGATTTTACCTATTTCACATTACTCATACTGAGTTTCCTGAGTATCTTCAGCACATAGTTATGTTGTGATAACCAAGCTTACCATGTTTCTTGTCTTTGTATATTTCCATGTCCAAGATTTATTTTGCTGCTCTCAAATTCTTCATAACAAATGTCCTAACCAACTGAGCCAACCTGTTGATTCCATACGTGTTTGTGCTTGCAACAAGCATAATATATAACACTAAGATAATGAATATACCATAAACACAATGGTTATAATAAATTCTTGTAAAACTTGGCTCACCATGAAGGAATCAAACATCTTGTACCATTTTCCTAGCATGCTTTAGGTCATACAATGGTTTTTGAGTTTGCAAAGAAATCTTCTATTGCAATTTTGAACTAACCGTTCTTGTTGTTTCAAATACATCCCCTTATCCAAAAAAATCCATGTAATTTTTTTTGAACATCTAGATGTACTAACACAAATAGTGCTAACACAACATGAGTAGAAGCAAGATTTTAACAACTGGTGAGAAACTTTCATGGAAGTCAATACCTTCTAAATCCTCTTTTGCTACTAGTCATGCTTTAAACCTTTCATCTTTTACTATGTTTGATTTTATAAAAGGAGATTCATCAAACACTACATCTCTGTCCATGATGATTTTGTGGGTAGTAGGATCCCACAGTATGCATCCCTTAACATCATCGCCATATCAAAGATCTACTTGTTTTCTTTAGGTCCTACTTAGAGTGTTGATAAAAAACATAAGCATCACTACTGAATAATTTCACATTTGAGTAATTACGAGTTCGCCTGTTCATACCTCTTCTTGAATCTTCATGCATTTTGCAACCGATGGTGATCGAGTTACGAGATAACGCAACCACTTCTTTCCACAACTATTTTTGCAACTTGACATTACTAAACATGCCTATTCGATCCCAGCTTCCTCACAATACTTTTCAAGTTCCATGGATATGAAATTACCTTCATCATATATTCTCAAACACTTGATTGACCTGCCAACACATCAACCTTTCTACAAACCCACCTTTCTAACATCAACACATTGCTCCACCTTGAACTTTGCATTCGAACAACTTTGACCAAATCCAAGCAAACCAACTCAAGTGAACCTTTTTCTCTCACCTCACACTAGAGTCTGAGTGCTCCAACTTAACACGAACATTACCTTGATCAAATCTAACCAAGCTGACCAAGTAAGCCTCCATCGCTTACCTCTTGACCCATTTCCAATGGAGTTCACCAAGACTTTTCTAGGCTTCGTTACATGTAATACATGCACACAATACCATGTTATACCCAAAAAACATGGACCTCAAAAACCACGTGCTTTGACCTAAAAAATCAAATTTAACTCATTAAGTCTTTCACCGAGTCAAGGTTAACCCAACATACATGCCTCCCCTTATATTAAATCTACCTAAATTTGCATCTAGACTTTTCATAGGTGACCTAATAAATGAGGGGTATGCATGCCTATCCAGGTCTTACACACATATTCTCATTTACATGCAATCAATCATTTTTACAACTTTAAGGTAAATACATTTTTTTTCTTTCACGGTAATTCAACCATCATTGCTCTTATTATTTCCTTTTTGTACGATAAGATCCCACGTCTTCAACTTCGATAGCTCAAACTATTCTTATCGTTGAATTTCTTAAACTCAAACTTTGAACTCTACACATTTTCCATTAGCACAAACCACCAAAACTATAACTTATAAAACCAAAACCTTTATAATATATGTAGTAATCGATATCAAATTCAAAAAAGGTTTTAGCTTAAATATATATATATATATATATATATATATATATATATATATAAACATATATATATATATAAACGATATCTTAAAAAACCCTTTTAAAAGGGCTCACCTTAAAACATTCACCGCTCATTAAATTATAAATTCGATCCTCCCATTTAATTTCCAAGCCTATCCTCTTCTAACGACAATTTTCTTATAATGAAATCTTCTTATAAAGGTGATCGTTTTACCTCGTCTGTATAATGCATACAAAATATTAATATGAATTGAACTTGCTACCTCTACAAGGCCTTGTCAATGATGAAAACAGGATATCGAACCACCCAAGAGATGCACTTAGAATCATCGATGATAACGCGCCTCCTCCATGCTGTAAAAAATTGATGATCCACCTGTATTGCTCCTCCATCAAGGCTCAAGAAGCGATAATCTCCAATAATTTTCACATCTGAGTTTGAAACAGATTATCGCCCTGCTGAACGGAATTATCTGCGATAGGGGAAAATTATCGCCCCTACACACAAATTTGTCCTCTTTCACATAAATCGCTCACTCATCAGATTTTTCCTGTTTTAGAGAAATAGTCCCTACATATATCTCTCATTCATGCAATGGATTCCTCACTTGGAGTTCTAATACCACTTGTTAGGCAGTGGAACCAAAACAAATCATAAACATAGTATAAAATTGAGAACATTAAACCAAACACAACACAACAACAATCACACAAACACAATGATCTATGTGAAAACCTAGTGCGGGAAAAAATGGTGGGGAAATGATAGTCGGTATTCTTATTATTCAAGGAAGATTTACAATATCCAACATAAACATACAACCATCCTCTCCTCATAGACACACTGCACTCCACAATGTTGTGTCTTGCTCACACACTCTACACACATTGCACTCTCACCTCCATGGGTATGCTTGTATATATAACATCTCTGAAATAGTTAGACTAACTCACTATAATTAGATCCACCAGTTACACAATCTCTTCACAGAATAGTGCATGTATGCACATTCCTAATATAATTGCATGCATGTGCATGTGACCGCATGCGAAATCCATTGGCATGTTTCCAACATTCCTAACTTAGGATTAATTATGCCATATTATATTAGCCTGAATGTCTTATTATTTATATTTTAGTGGCATTATAATTTATTTTTAAATCTAATTGTGATATTACTTTTAATATTTTCTATATTTTGAAAAGTGACCTCCTCCACAACATTATAATAATGATGACTATTCACTCTAATGTTTTTCATATTTTAGTTTCTTAATATCATAAAGATTATAAAATATTTCTTTCCATAACTATTTAGATATTGTCTTTCTAATTTAATTATAAGCACAATGAAATTTGATTCTTATTTTAACAATGTTAATTTAAACTAGCCATATGAGAAACACAAGTATGAGAATAAGTAAAAATACCAAGCTTAGTCTAATCAAATTTATTTTTAAATATTGACTCAAAGTATTCCCTATGTCTTCAAAAATTGATAACTCCCAAAAATGGATTAGTAATTTAATGAGATGCACTCATATTAACAATTTGGATACTAAATTACTGGATGAGTTGAAATATAAGGACTATGGAGGAGAAAAAAGTAGTGTTCCCTAGAACTAGGTACCCTCATTGAAATTTTTTGGATAATGAACAAGAGTGAAATTGAATAATAAAAAATTCTTTAAAAACAATAAATACCTCACAACACTTTGTCTAGTTTCAATAGATCTGCTACTACAAATATAATGTACAAGGCTAGAATCTATTAAACCAAGAAATTATTTCCTTCTATTCATAATACGAACAAGGTCAAAAACTATCTCCTCTATTAACTCTAGAACTAGAACCTCTTTTCATTTATCCATGATATACACATTGGATGAATGAATTGACACAACAAAGAGGGTTTGATATTGACTTGATCCTTAAAGGTGCATCCCTTAGATGAGGAGGCTACTCACTTTCTAGCGCACACCTCTCTCCCATCAATCATATAAGCATAGTCATAATGAAGTATTTGCAAATGATATAATTTGATATAGCATAAATACAATCTATTTATGTAACCTAAAACATAGGGATCACATGCATGCTCTCCTCTCTTTGCTTTATCTTCATAAAATAGTTGTTAGATGTCACCCGCAAGAGTAAGGCTTTCTTGATGAGATACCTTACTATAATTTGAAAGAATGATTTGATTCTAGAACCATCTTAGAGTATATATTCCCAATAATTTAAATTAAGAGAAAGATTTTTATCAGGAATATTCATACAATCATTACATCAAACATTTGGCATGATTTTGTTTCATCGAACACTTTGTGTGAAAGCTCTTGTACCATGGTATTTCTAGAAACTAAGGAAAATTGTTTGGGAATTTTTGTAGACAATTTTCTTTCAACCTCAAGTATTTATAACTTAGTAGTATTACGCCCAGAGATGTTGTTGAAAAACTTCTACGAAAGTCCCACTGCCCCATTAGTAGTAAAGGTGATCCCTTGGGTAAAATACCAAAACACCTTCCATCACTTCCACTTTATCAATGAAAAGGATTGAAAGCTAAAAGATTGTCCTTTATGTGTATTTGGAAGGATAATAAGAATATATTGGTAATAATTTCTTGGAAATAAGCCATAATCTTTGAGACTTTGATCTCTCCTATTATCTTATATGGATGTGAAGTTTGGTAGCGCAACTTCTCTAGAGAATTGTGGAGGAAGTTTGTGAAAATATAGAACAATTTTTTTAATTTTTTATTTTAAAATTAAAATAAATATTCTCTATCCTATTCTGTTATAGAATCCCATTTTTCCACTATTGAGAGTATGGAGATGACTAGCTATCTAATGTACAAGAGGAAAACAATTAGCATGAAAGAAAATGTGTTTCCTAATATTGTTTCAAACTCTAGTCAAAGAGTTGCACCTTAAGAGGGGTTGACATAAAGATGGCACATACATTATGGGAGAATATAGGAGGAGGTCACTAGATATAATATGTATACCATTAAAAATACTATCACATGTGTATTTAAGAAGAAATTGAGTTGCAGTATAGAGCTAAAAAATAACAATAAATTAAGATACTATAAAGAGAGTAGATTTTAACCTAGCACAATTAATTGTTGAAAATAGATTCTTAAAAAGAACATAAAATATACAATGGGACACGCATGCACAAACATTGCACATATATTTGAAAACTCAAATCAGGAAAAACAACCTCTTTAGAGTTGCACCTCTAATATTTTATTCATCATATTTCTTCATTGTTTAAGATGATATGTGTGTGTGTGTGTGTGTGTGTGTGTGTGTGTGTGTGTGTGTGTACATACATATATGATCATGTGAGATCCAAAATCCCTAATTCATTGACATATATTAGAAAACAACTCTAATTCCTTAACCGAAATTAGAAAATCATCGGTGAAAACCATGTGGTGAAAAATCGCTAAAAATGGACGCAAAACCCACCAAATTGTTTTTCATTTTTAGGGGCTTCACCCCCATGTAAACCCCTCACACTTTAGATGCAATGTAGACTCTAGGTTTAGTTTTGCAAAGAATACAATACATACCCAACATTATCCCACCTTTTTTTTTCTTAGTATATAGGTGGTTACATGATTACATAGTCAAGAATCCAAGGCAACAATACCCATGTTTTCTCTACATTAAGAGAACTTCTCAATGCTCACATACTTTTTAAATGAATCTAAAATATCATTCAAAGTGTCCATCATCGTAAACAAAAATTTCTTATATTCAACCATGTCTCTCACAAATTGATATTGGACATCAATATGCTTTGTCTTTTAATGATAAGACAAGTTCTTTGCCAGGAAGATTGCACTCTCACTGTCACAATCTATCCTTACATCTTGTTGAACCAACCCAATACATGAATACAATCTTTGTAAACATATTGCATCCCTTCTTCCATAAGTGGCTACCATGTATTCAACTTTTGTAGTTGAGAATGCCACTGCAACCTATTTATCGATCTCATTTCTCCTCCAAACAAGTTAAGCACATACCTATCTATTGATCTTTTGTCATCCATATCTCTAGCCCAATTTAGATCAAAAACTCCATGTATTCCCAACACTCTGTCCACTATTGGCCATCCTTGGTAGCACAATCCATAGCTAATAGTGCCACACAAATACCTAAAAAACCCTTGTGATTGTTGTCCAATGCTCCTTCCATGGTTTTGACATATACCTACTCAAAACTCCCAATGTATGTGCAATGCCTGGACTAGTACATACCATTTCATACATCAAACTGCAAATGTCACTACCATACAAATCATGGGACATCTCCTCTTCCTCTTTATTTGTCTTGGGACGCTAATCCACATACAACTTTACACATATAGGAATAGGAACCTTGATCAATTTACATTCCTTCATTTTCAACCTTTGCAAATTTTTTTGACATATTTTCTCTGATTTAACCATAGTTTCTTGTTTTCTCTATCTCATTTAATTTCCATGCCCAAAATGAAATTTCAAACACCAATATCCTTCTTGTAAAATTTATAGGACAACTGAGTTTTCACGTCCTGCATAATCACTTTGTTGTGTCCTATAGCAACATATCATCCACATACAATACAAAATAAATAAGATAATCATCAATAAATTTGAAATACACATAGTGATCATCTTTTCTCCTCGTGAATCCAAGTCCCAATATATAAGTATATTTTTTTTATATCACATCCTTGGTGTTTGTTTTAACCCATACAAGGAAATTTTCATCCTTCACACCAACTCTTTATTTTCCTTCACAACAAAATATTTTGATCGCTTCATGTATATTTCTTCTTCCACATCCCCATGTAGGAATGTTGTCTTCAGATACATCTATTCTAATTCAAAATAAAAAGAAAAAAAAACAAATAAAATAAATCTAATTGATGTTAACTTGGCAACACAAGAAAAAATTTCACCATAGTCAACTCCCTCTACTTGGGAACGACCTTTCTCTATTAGTTGAGTTTTGTATTTCTCCACATTTCCTTCTACATTCAAGTTTTTCTTGAATTCCCATTTGGTACCAATCGGATTTATTCTAGTTGGAAATTCCACTAGATCCCAAGCCACATTCTTGTCCAAAGCTACCATTTCTTCCACCATGGTATTTTTCTAGAGTTTTCCATCCTATGAATCCACTACCTCCATAATAGTTCTAGGATCATTATTAGTAATAAACAAGTAAAAAAGTGAATGGAAATCAAATGAAGTATTCCTTTCTAGTTTTCATCTTTCCCTAACCAATATCCTAAATAATGGAGTATGATACTATTCTTTTTATGATTCTTGTTTTTATTTAGAGTCTGATTCATTATCCTTCAATTCAAACTCTGTTTTATTTCATTCCTATTCCCTTTGTAGGACTCTTGTTTGAAAAAATATTTGGTTTCTCTAAATACCACATCTCCGTTATACACTACCTTCTTGGTTTTTGGGTTCCAGAGCTTATAACCTTTCATACCATCTTTATAACCAACAAAGATACACTTTTCTTTCCTTTTATCTCGTTTACTCTTGTTTTCCTTTGGAACATGAAGATAGGAATCACATCCAAATATCTTGAGATGCATAAGAGTTGGTTTCTTACTATTCCATACCTCATGTGGAGTCTTCTCATCCAATAATGATGACGGTGATCAATTGACCACGTAATTTGCAATATCCACTACCTCTACCCATAATTATTTTCCTAACCTAACGCCACTGAGAATGCACCTTAATTTTTCCATCAATGTCTTATTCGTCCTTTCTAAAACTCCATTTTTCTTCATAGGTGTGTATGGATTAGTCTTCTGCCTTTATATACCATACTTCTTACAAAATTCCTCGAATTTTATTTTGTAGAATTCTCCAACATTCTCCAACCCTGACACCTTAACTCTCTTCTCTATCTTCTTCTCCACAAGAGCCTTAATCTCTTTGAATTTGTGAAAGACTTCATATTTATTCTTAAGGAAATAAATCCATGTATTCCTTGAGAATTCATCTATAAATGACACATATTATACATATTTTCCTAGTGATGGAATCGACACAGGTCCAAACACATCATTGTGCACCAACTATAAAATCCCCTCTACTCTCATAGCTCCAGAGGATTATATTAAACATTTCTACTTCCCATATAAACAATGTTGATAGAAATCAAAATTGAGAGAGAAATTGGCCATACTTTTGACCATGCTTTTACCATGAACTGCTCGAAGGCCCTTCTATCTCATATGCCATGTTCTTTGATGCCACAACATTGACTTTTCTCCATGGATTGTAGGATTTTTTTTTCTTCCACTTTAATCTCGTGATAAATGGAACCATTGCACCCATAACTAATAGTTTTTCCATGTAGCCTATACATATTTTCAAATTGAACTCCCTTCAACAACACCATTTCTCCACAAACCATCCTACAAAATTCCTTTTCAAGGACTGTTATTACCCCTGCATCATCCATTTTTCATACAAAAATAAAATTTATGGCCAATATTGGGATGTGAATAACACTAGGGAGTCTTATAATCCTTTCAGCCATGATATTCAACTTGAATTTTCCTCATCCTACGATTTTGTATGTCAAGTCATCTCCTATAAAAATGTCAGCTCCATCATACCTTTGATATTCATAGAAGCATTCCCTGTGAGGAGTCATATGAAAGGATGCATTCGAGTTGAGTAGCCATGCTTCATGATATACATGTGTGCTTGAAGAATCCAAGTACACATCCCCTCCTTCACCCATGGAGGCATTTTCTTCTGTAGAAGGAGCATTATCATATTCCTTCCCTCTCTCAACACTTTAGGATATACATTATTTCCTGTAGTGACCTTGTTTTCCACATCTCCATCATAACTTTACAAATATTCCAGGAGATTTAGATCTTCCCCTAGATTGACATATCACACTTGTGGACTTAGATCTATTTCTTTCCCAAGAGCTTCCTCTTGCAAATAAGGAATTTGTGATTTTTCCTTCCTTGTTCTTCCACCTCATCTCCCACGAAAATAAGGATGAGACAACATCATTCAAGCTTAAAGTATTTGCATTGCTACCTGTGGCCATAAACATACTATCCCATGGGTCTAGTAAATATAACAATAAAATTATACATGTATCCTCATCATAAGTCTTAATATAAAAAAAAAAATACTTTACTTACCACAATATTGAAAGCGTTCAATTTCTCTCTCATGGAGTCTTCATATTTCATCCTCAAGTATTAAAACTTCCTTTTTATGGACAATTTGTTTAGCAGGGACTTTAATTGATTCAAATCCCCCAACTTATCCCATAATACCTTGGTTCTAGCTTAAACTGACACATTCAATAATATTGGATCTGAGAGACACAACGAGTTTGTGCTCTTTTCCTTTCCATCCAACTTTGTCCAATGTTCTATTTCGATTCCTATAGGTACAATACCTATATCTGCGGTGATCCACTCATCTATTTCCACCAACAAATTATTCAAAACTTTTCCCATTAAACTTCTTGATCTCTCGTTTTGAAGTACTCACCATTTATTTTCACCTGAATAATTGATATCGCAAAGATCCCACTGTAACAAGGTTTATCATAAACTTGATCCAAACCCTTCACAACACAGGCACCCCGCAAAAGTCAATAACTACTCTGATACCAAATGTTGATTTTAGCCTTGCACAATTAATTATTGAAAATATATTCTTGATAAAAATAGAAAATATACAATGGCACAAACACATTATACAAAGATTTACCCTAGAAACCCAAACTGGAAAAAGAAACAACCTATTTAGAGTTGCACCTCTAATTCTTTATTCATCATATTTCTTCATTATTTACAATACAATATATGTATGATCCCATGACATCCAAAATACCTAATACATCGACCCAGATTAGTCAACTATCCTAATTCCTTAATATGAATTAGAAAACCATCAAAGAAAACCATGTGTCGAAAAACAATTAAAAAAGATGCAAAAAATGCAAAAAAAAATTCACGGGTCTCCTACTCCCTTGAAATCCCCCTATGCACCCATGCAACACATAATATAGGTTTAGTTGTGAAAAAAATATAACACGTGCCCAAAAAGGAGGCCATTATCCCTAATCTCGAATATCAAAGGTATATTTCTATTCTTGATAGTCTAAAGAAGAAAACAAACATTGCCAAAATAAGAATGAACTCTCACAAGATCCATAGTGGATTGGATAATTCCTAAAACGCAATGTGATGAAAGAATTTGTCATCTTCCTAATACTAAGAAGGTGGAGAATGTAAAGCACTCTCTTTTAAAATATCTTATTAAGTCTCAATTTAAAAATATTTATAACAATATCACCGAGCATATTACCTCACAAAATTATGAAGAGTTGGGAAAATTTCTCTCTCCAATATTTTTTAGTACAAACATATACCTTTAAGTAAACTAATTATTTTCTTATGATTTTTCTTTATATACCAGAAACAAAATTAGTATTAATGAAGATAAGAGTCATCGTCATTATAAATTTGTCACTATAAAGAAAAATATCTTCAATAAAAGTTCTCATTTATTGTGAACAAATAAAAAATTATGGATTATATTATTTAAATTATTTTAACAATTATGATTTTACCATCCCATTTTCAATGCCTTACCCTCACATATATTCAATTTGAATTTGTTTTAAATTTGAGTTATAAATTACCACCATAGATCCATCTTGACCTCACTATTACGAAGGATGAAAATCCTTTTTAGAGTGCAAAAATTGAGGAAGGGTTAAAGGTTTGGTGCTTGATAGACTCGTCGTTAATATAACTCTATGGTGGTTTAATACATTAATATTAAATTATTATAAAATATATTAATATGCTAAAAAATATTAATATATTTTTTAATATATTATTATAAACATTCTTACACTCTGCTCCAAAAGCTTAGGGATCGCAACATTTTTAGTCTTAACAAATCAAGAGTGGGAAACGTGCAGCCCATAGGATGATCGAATTGGAAACCGGAGGGTCCTACATTGGTCTTTTATGTGAAAACCACATCTCTCTAGATGACTTAGAAGATTCACTTTGTTGGTCCATGAATCGAAAAGGTGGATCCTTTACTGTGAAGTTGGGGTACAAAGTCTGGCATGAAGAAAAAAAAATCTGGGCCTAAAAAATGGTGATGGCGTTTGCTGTGGAAATCGAAATCTCCTAGTATATGTAAAATTACTCTTTGGCTCGCCTTGAATAATGCATTACTCAGATGGGACAATTATGTAGAGAGGGGTTGGTGCGGACCCGGACAATTGTGTAGAGAGGGGTTGGTGCGCACCCAATGACTGTACTCTCTGTAAAGAAGACTCAAAATCCATTTCTTACTTATTTATATTATGTCCATATGCAACCTAGGTGATGAAGTAGATCATGGAAAAGCTAGATGCCAAGTCTTCTTGGAACAAAGAAATCTTGGATGAAATACCCAAAGAGTGGACCATCGATAGATCTGTAAAATTTTATGGAAGACTCTCGAATCTATTTGTCTCAAAGATATTGTGGAATCATAATAGTGCCATGTTCAAGGACAATTTCCTTCTGCTGGAAATATCAACATCAATTACTCTTAATTATGCAGTATAATTCAAGGAATACCCCAAGGAAAATATCCCTCGTAATCCAATTCTACTTTCTATTGACTTTGAAATTCCTCGAGGGTATTTCAATGGGGAAGGTAAAGGGAACCCACCAAAGTGCGGTGTTGACATAGTTCTATATCTCAACCATACTCATTATATGTTTATTCGATATGCCCCATGCCTTAGTTCAAACAATAGGGATGAATTTATCGCCCTATGGACCCTTCTTGAAACATAAAAATCAAAGAACGTAACGAAGTTTGAAGTTTTGGATGATTCAAAGATAGTTATAGACTAGGTCAGGTCTAGAAAAATGAAGTCCACGACATCATACTGGCCCCTATTTTAAGAGATATCAAATTGGCTTTTCAGTCTTTTGAGTGGTTGTTGTTTCATCATGTATTAAGGGAACTAAATTGTAAGGATGATGAACTTTCAAAAGAGGTGTTGCTCCTTCCCACTGTATCCTTTCGAGTCTACAAATATATTGATGGAGAAGAGACAAAAGTAATGGAATTTCACTTCTGAGAAGGGTTTTAGCTCTAGCGTTTTAAGATAATTTATGTCTTTTTTTCCGGATGAATAAAGTTTTGAACAATCCAGACGAATAAAGTTTTGAACAATCCTGAAAGAGCTAACATGTATATTCCTCATGAATATAATTTTTTTTTAATATATTAATATATTCTACGCAGGTATACATACCCTACCCACCTCTAGATTTGAACTTGTGACCTCTTAGAAGAAGCACAATTTCTTAACCATTAAACCCATTTAAACTGTATAAATTAAAAGTTGGTTTTCCTTCACTCAATATAACTCAATAACATTTATCCATTTAGTTTTTACTTTCAAAAATTACATTAAAAACTGAAAAAATATATTTACATACTTAAAAGTTGAAAGTATCTACGAGTATAATCATAAACTATTAAAAAACACTACACTGATTTATTTAAATATTTTATCTACGAGTATAATGATAAACTATTAAAAAACACTACACTGATTTATCTAAATATTTTTTTATATCTAATGTTAAAATAGAACAATTTTGACTCGTTCGATATTAAATTGAACATTTCAAATTTGACAAAATCATTCCGGTCAAATAAAAAATAAGATGACGTCGAAATGCATGAAGATTGATATTTAAAAGGGTGTATATGGATTAATTGATAAAATTATAGTGATTACCAAATCAAAAGAATAAATAATCAGAGATTGTAATCCAACTCGGTGACATTAACAATATAAAGTGGCTTAACAACATATTCGGTTACTGACTATTTTACACAGAAATATAAAGATTCAAATAGTTATTTAAAAAATAAATTTTAATTTTTTATTTTATTTTGAATTAATAGCCACTTCCAAAAAATTTATAAACTTTTATAATAAAATATATTTTACCTCATAATTAAGAGGAAATATCATATTTTTCTTCTCAATTACTTAAATTTAATTCAATTAACAGTTTCATAAAATTATGACCATAAAATATAAGTTCATTTCAAATTTATATTTTAATATACATATCTATATATATAATATTTCAATCCTCAAGATTATGATAATAATAAAAATAATAATGATGATTTTTTTAAGGTTACCCTCATGTCAGATACTAAATTGGAGGTTGGACAAGGGATTTTTTCACGGATTTGATTATTAATGTTTACTGAGGTATACATACTTTACCCCACTCTTTGAACTTGTGACCTTTAAGAAAACACACGTTCTTGACTATTATACTATATATATAGTATAGTCATCCTCCTCCTCTGATTTGATTATTAATGTTTACTGAAGTATACATACTTTACCCCACTCTTTGAACTTGTAACCTTTAAGAAAACACATGTTCTTGACTATTATACTATATATATAGTATAGTCATCCTCCTCCTCCTTTATGTTGATGATATTATTTTTATAACAAAAAATGCCTATCATCTAAATAAACAACTAATAATCTTCAAAAACTTCTCCTCTAACATCTACATGCTTCAATATTAACAACAAGAAGATTAATTAAATCCAAAAAAAAATCATCTAAAATAATTTTACATATAACAACAATAATTTAGAAAAAATGTAAGTCTACGTACTATTTAAAAAACACATGTACATTCCGTAGGTAAACAAATATGTCGCAGACATTACATGACACTCGAACTCAGATATACCGAAACCATACCCAAAGTCGGAACCCTCTAAGAAGACTGTTTGCAGCACAATCAAGCAATAGCAATAACAATTTCATTCGGGGACGACACGAATGCATGTCTGGCGTATTAGGTTTACGATGGCGACCAACAATCTGGGCGGGGAACAAGGGGATATGAGTCTTTGGACATGGAGGGGAAGGGGAAGCTGTTTCTATTATTTCCCTCAAATTCATTCTTTGCAGCTTCACGAGCTTCAATCGATGCAGCTGGAAAATTATAAAAATAGATATATTATCAAAGAGTGAGTATATTGCGAAGACTGAATGTAAAATTTAATTTGTGGTGGAAACTCAGTACTATGATTCATACCTGTTGATCGATTCGAATTATTACCGTTGGTAGCAGAAGGAGAAGCAGCTATAGCCATTCGGGCTTCTGTTGTCGCTGGAAAGCAAACCAATTTAAACACAGAATTAGTGCCAGTAGGCTGCGCTCCATTGTTTACTTTCCTCGAAAGTGTTTCTGTTTTTTTGGCCTTTCTTAACTGCGGGAAGCAGCTTCGGCTGTTGATCGGTGATTTATAATTCCAGGTCGAATATACATATCATGAATATGTTTTAATCTCTGCAACGTCAAGATTTTAATGTATTTGATATATAAATTCCATAATATTCCAACTTAACATGGATTGTATGTATATCTATACAGGGGATGCGCTCAAAAGATTTATATATATCCGAATAAAATATTTCTATAATGGTCGAAAGAATAATTTTTTTAGATGGAAGTGGATATGATAGGCTCGGTGACAGCATGATGACATCCCAGTATTTAATTTACTGCAACACATGGTGAGAGATCTATGTGAAATTCATTTGTTAATTAAATATAGGAGAAGTTTTCGGATCATATATGAATGTAATATTAGATAAATGGTCTATTCTCCATATATGGTTTGTAATATTTCTCAAACATTATTGATGTAAGTTTTAGATATCATACAGTATTACTTCCTCATGCGTATACATTTACAATTAGTAAACGGATGGTATCACAATTTGTGGTTTCAATTTCAAATGGAATATGAAGATATTGCATTTCAATCTTTACCTTCCAATAATAAAGATTACGAAGAGGCACACAGATACACTATCCAAACAGATTTTTTCAAGTCATTTTCCATCTAGAGAAGGCAAGACTTCGTATCAGTTCATCCATTTGCACTATCTAACTAAGTAAAAGTATCGTAACACAATTTGTGGTTTCAGTTTCAAATTGATTATGAAGATATTACACTTGAATATTTACCTTCCAGTAAAGATTACGAAAAGGCACATAGATAGACTATCCAAACACAATTTTTCAGTCATTTTCCATCTACACAATGCAAGGCTTTGTATCAGTTCATCTACTTACACTATCTGAGCTGGATGATGAGTACCTTGTGCATCAAATCAATCACTCACATATTGGATGATAAGGAAGCATGGTGGAATTAGTGGTAGCCACATATGTAGAGAATGTAAATAAAATTTGTCAACGAATACTGATATATTCATGAAAGAAAGTGGAACCTTATGTGGATATTGGATGATAAGGAAGCATGGTGGAATTAGTGGTAGCCACATATGTAAAGAATGTAAATTAAATTTGTCAACCAATAGTCATATAGTCATGAAAGAAACTTGAACCTTATGTGTTAACCACATATGTTGGCCATATAAATAAAGCTTGTAAGCCAGTGGTTAGTAGTCATAAAAGGAGGTGGTCCCCTTATGGTAGTGCCTCTCATGGGACAAGATAATAAATGGTTGTCCCCACACTTATTTTCAGTAGGAGTCTCTTTTCATAAGTTAGTTTGTACCCCAAGTCTTTTGAGTCACAAATGTAAATCACCTCTGAGCATAAGAAATATGTATGGAGTGTCTAAGGCAATAGTTTTAGACAAAGATTTCCAAATTTACATCCAAATTCTACCAAGGTTTGTTCAAAGGCATCGGTATGAATCTATCTTAATACAACATAAAAGTTAGATGGAAAAATAGAGAGAATCACTAGGATATAATTTAATACATGCTCACTATGTATGTGATGTATTAACCATCAAAATGGGAATACTATATACCCACTTAGTAAAGTTTGCTTACAATTAATGGGTATCAAGCCTCATTAAAAGTGAACCCATTTGAAGAATTGTATGGCAAGAAGTGTAACACACCAACGAGTTGGGATAACCTAGCAGACAAAGATGTCATTGGGACATATTTGTTGCGGGAAATGGAGGATAAGATGACAAAAATCAAGAAAATTTAAATGTTGCCGAGGAAAAACAGAAAAGTTATCTAGACAAGAACAAAATTTTCAAAGGTTTTAAAGTGGGTAAATATGTTTTTATAAAAATGAAAGGGAAAATATGTTTGATACGATTAGGTTGCTACCCAAAGTTGGCAGAAGATTTTTTGGGCCTTTCAAAATATTAGAGAAGACGGGCCAGTTGCATACATGCTACCATTTCTCTCATTAATGAATTTCATGTATCATTATTAAAGAAATATGTGCCTCAACCTAACCACATAATTGATTGGATTGTGATCCAGGTGGAACCAATACTCATCCTAGACCAAAAAGTCAAAGTGCGTAATGGTTCAATGGACCTACTACGATCCCAAAGGTGCAACATGGAAGTATGAAGAAACTATGTGGGAGGAATACCTGCAAATGTTTTCCAATTTTGAAGAAAACAGAAGCTAAAAATGTAACAGTCCATTTTTGAGCCGCTAGTTTCCAGAACCACATCAGAAATTGTTGGTCACCTACACTAATAGCCTTGATAAAAGAATATTTCAAACCAATGGACTAAAGACATTGAATGGGGTGCATTCCTTGGGTAAACAAGATGAGAAGAACAATTATGGTTGGGACTATTGTAGGAGAGAAAAAATTACACAATTTTATCTTATTTTTAAAGTATTGTAATGTAAATTTGTATATGTATTTCAGCATGGTGTTGTGCACCGAGGATGGTGAAAAATTGTAGGGGAGGGGGAATGTAACATCCCCACTATGATTTGGTCACCAAGAAGTCACGTTGCATTATTAAAGGGAACATTTTCTCTCTAATAGATTTGATGAAGTTTTCCGCATCTTTTCCTCTCTTCTCTGTTTAGTTTTTATTGTGTGTGAGTGTGTATGTTTACTGCAGACCAAGTAGACCAATGCATCCTCTCTATTCATTGCCAGAAGCACTATTGGCTCTCTTTTTATGAAGTGCACACTTAGTGAATACAGTTCGCCCTCCTTGTAAGAGTGTTTTCTGGTTTTCCTGAAGTGCGCCCTCCATAAGAGTAATGTCCCATCATCATATGTACTCTCATGGAAGATCGATTGGTATGAGATATTTTCTACCATAAGGTAGAAAATCTAGCTGTCAGTGGCTCTGATGGTTCAATTTCTGGAAAAGTTGCTCTCGTCGACATTTTCCAAGCGACAAATGTGATCAACACAAGCAACTAGCTAAAATGGAACTCGTTTCCCTGATCCTGTGCTTCGCGAAAGTCTTTCTCGATCTCATTGACAAGGTAACTCAGCCAATTCATTTGCATCCCCTCTACGCATTTTCTTGCGAGGTCCACCACGAATATGGTGACCTGCATGGGGCGGTTCTTTCTAACGATCTTTCCAGCTATGAGTTGGGAATCTAGGCACACTACACCATATTGGATGGAGGCTACCTTGTAGCCTCTCTTTCGCTTTTCAACTTCCTCGTATGCCTCCTTAATGCACTATGCCAGGGAGCGATCTGAGGTCTTCCTTGGGTAGAACTACTGTAGTGTACCTATTCACTACCCAGGTTCACCCTAACCTCTAAATTGTAGTGTACCTATTCACTACCCAGGTTCACCCTAACCTCTCGGTTCACCATTCATTACATGGATTTAAAAACAAATGCATTTAACTAGGATTAAACA
>ML777382.1:906285-916682 GCA_009831015.1 Picea engelmannii | reverse complement strand
CTCGAAAGTGTTTCTGTTTTTTTGGCCTTTCTTAACTGCGGGAAGCAGCTTCGGCTGTTGATCGTTGATTTATAATTCCAGGTCGAATATACATATCATGAATATGTTTTAATCTCTGCAACGTCAAGATTTTAATGTATTTGATATATAAATCCATAATATTCCAACTTAACATGGATTGTATGTATATCTATACAGGGGATGCGTTCAAAACATTTATATATATGCGAATAAAATATTTCTATAATGGTCGAAATAATAATTTTTTTAGATGGAAGTGGATATGATAGGCTCGATGACAGCATGATGACATCCCAGTATTTAATTTACTGCAACACATGGTGAGAGATCTATGTGAAATTCATTTGTTAATTAAATATAGGAGAAGTTTTCGGATCATATATAAATGTAGTCTTAGATAAATAGTCTATTCTCCATATATGGTTTGTAATATTTCTCAAACATTATTGATGTAAGTTCTAGATATCATACAGTATTACTTCCTCATGCATATACATTTACAATTAGTAAACGGATGGTATCACAATTTGTGGTTTCCATTTCAAATGGAATATGAAGATATTGCATTTCAATCTTTACCTTCAAATAAAGATTACGAAGAGGCACACAGATACACTATCCAAACACATTTTTTAAAGTCATTTTACATCTAGATAAGGCAAGACTTCGTATCAGTTCATCCATTTGCACTATCTAACTTAGTAAAAGTATCGTAACACAATTTGTGGTTTCAGTTGCTAATTGATTATGAAGATATTACACTTGAATATTTACCTTCCAGTAAAGATTACGAAAAGGCACATAGATAGACTATCCAAACACAATTTTTCAGTCATTTTCCATCTACACAATGCAAGGCTTTGTATCAGTTCATCTACTTACACTATCTCAGCTGGATGATGAGTACCTTGTGCATCAAATCAATCACTCACATATTGGATGATAAGGAAGCATGGTGGAATTAGTGGTAGCCACCTATGTAGAGCATGTAAATAAAATTTGTCAACCAATACTCATATATTCATGAAAGAAAGTGGAACCTTATGTGGATATTGGATGATAAGGAAGCATGGTGGAATTAGTGGTAGCCACATATGTAAAGAATGTAAATAAAGTTTGTCAACCAATAGTCATATAGTCATGAAAGAAACTAGAACCTTATGTGCCAACCACATATGTTGGCCATATAAATAAAGCTTGTAAGCCAGTAGTAGTCATAAAACGAGGTGGTCCCCTTATGGTAGTGCCTCTCATGGGACAAGATACTGAGTGGTTGTCCCCACACTTAGAGTCTCTTTTCATAAGTTAGGAGTCTCTTTTCATAAGTTAGTTTGTACCCCAAGTCTATTGAATCACAAATGTAAATCACCTCTCAGCATAAGAAATCTATATGAAGTGTCTAAGGTAATATTTTTAGACAAAGATTTCCAAATTTACATCCAAATTCTACCAAGGTTTGTTCAAAGGTTTTGGTATGAATCTATCTTAGTACAACATAAAAGTCAAATGGAAAAATAGAGAGGATCACTAGGATAATTTAATACATGCTCACTATGTATGTGATGTATTAACCATCAAAATGGGAAGACTATATACCCACTTAGTAAAGTTTGCTTACAATTAATGGGTATCAAGCCTCATTAAAAGTGAACCCATTTGAAGAATTGTATGGAAAGAAGTGTAACACACCAACGAGTTGGGATAACCTAGCAGACAAAGATGTCATTGGGACATATTTGTTGCGGGAAATGGAGGATAAGATGACAAAAATCAAGAGAATTTAAATGTTGCCGAGGACAAACAGAAAAGTTATCTAGACAAGAACAAAATTTTCAGAGGTTTTAAAGTGGGTAAATATGTTTTTATAAAAATGAAAGGGAAAATATGTTCGATAAGATTGGGTTGCTACGCCAAGTTGGTAGGAAGATGTTTTGGGCCTTTCAAAATATTAGAGAAGATGGGCAGTTGCATACATGCTAGCATTTCCTGCAGTAATGAATTTTATGTATCATTATTAAAGAAATATGTGCCTCAACCTAACCACACAATTGATTGGATTGTGATCCAGGTGGAACCAATACTCATCCTAGACCAAAAAGTCAAAGTGCGTAATGGTTCAATGGACCTGCTACGATCCCAAAGGTGAAACATGGAAGTATGAAGAAAGTATGTGGGAGGAATACCTGCAAATGTTTTCCATTTTTGAAGAAAAGAGAAGATAAAAATGTAACAATCCATTTTTGAGCTGCTAGTTTCCAGAACCACATCAGAAATTGTTGGTCACCTACACTAATAGCCTTGATAAAAGAATATTTCAACCCAATGGACTAAAGGCATTGAATGGGGTGCATTCCTTGGGTAAACAAGATGAGAAGAACAATTATTGTTGGGACTATTGTAGGAGAGAAAAAATTACACAATTTTACCTTATTTTTAAAGTATTGTAATTTAAATTTGTATATGTATTTCAACATGGTGTTGTGCAATGAGGACGGTGAAAAATTGTAGGGGAGGTGGAATGTAACATCCCCACTATGATTGGGTCACCAGGAAGTCGCGTTGCATTATTAAAGGGGACATTTTCTCTCTAAAAGATTTGATGAAGTTTTTCGCATCTTTTCCTCTCTTCCTGTTTAGTTTTTGTTGTGTGTGAGTGTGTATGCTTATTGTAGACCAAGTAGACCATTGAATCCTCTGTATTCATTCTCAGAAGCACTGTTGGCTCTCTTTTTATGAAGTGCACACTAAGTGAATACAGTTCTCCCTCCTTGTAAGAGTGTTTTCTGGTTTTCCTGAAGTGCGCCCTCCATAAGAGTAATGTGCCATCATCATATGTAATCTCATGGAAGATCAATTGGTATGAGAGATTTTCTACCATAAGGTAGAAAATCTAGCTGCCAGTGGCTCTGATGGTTTAATTTCTGGAAAAGTTGCTCCCTCCAACATTTTCCAAGCGACAAATGTGATCAACACAAGCAACCAGCTAAAATGGAACTTGTTTCCCTGATCCTTTGCTTCGTGAAAGTCTTTCTCAAGATCATTGACAAGATAAATCACCCAATTCATTTTCATCCCCTCTAAACATTTTCCTGTGAGGTCCACCATGAATCTGGTGACCTGCATGGGGTGGTTCTTTCTGACGATCTTTCTAGCTATGAGTTGGCAAGATAGGCGCACTACACCATACTAGATGGAGGCTACCTTGTAGCCTCTCTTTCCCTTTTCAACTTCCTCATATGCCTCCTTAATGTGCTATGCCAGGGAGCGATCTGAGGTCTTCCTTGGGTAGAACTGCTGAGGGTCAGGTCCCTGCATGCTCAGTCCCGTGATCAAGTGGATCATCATAAGATCCATAGTAATTCACCTGTCGAGCCACAAATATCCTCCATGATAGCATGACAAGAGGTGTTTAACGCAAGTGTTAACCTCTTGATGTCAGCCAAAATGAAGGATATTCATTACGTTTAGTATCGTGGACTGCGACAACTCCTCTATCTAAGGCTGGGAGACTATGTGAGGCTTGTTCCCAGTGGTATTCATCAGGTATTTGTGGAGCGCGAGCATGGCATAGTTTTTTCTGTCTCCAAGGTTGAAATCATTGTTCTTTAAGGATGGCATCTGTCCTAAGAGGGTTCCAGCTACGCGTATTCCATTTGGAATGTACGCGATGATTAATGTGTACTTGAAGTCTCGTGGAATGTTGTCATGGTTAATCATGCTAGAAAAAGGCGAGATGTAATCCAATAAGACCAACAGTATCTGCTTTGCATTATCCAGATCGTAATGGTTCTTCACTTCTCAGTCGCGAGGTTGACATGATTTGATATGATTAAAGTGTCCCAAGAAGTAATTATTATCGATTTCTCATCCGATACAGACATGTAAAATTGTGGAGTTTGCCCTAGATAGGTTCTTTGTCATAGATCTAAAAAATGGACATTCAATTATCGCTATAGGTTTTCTCGACCCAAAGGATGGTTTGTACAATTTTTGTGAATCAACTTGGCCGAAGTATGAACTGACTGCTCTCATTTCTCACACTGATGAATGTCATCAAATTTGGCATGAACGACTTGTACACATAAATTATTGAAGCCTCTAGTCAATGGCAACAAAAAATATGGTTGTGTGTATACCTAAATTTTTTACCTATGATGGACTTTGTAGAGGATGTCTACTCAATAAGTATCATTAGGAACCCTTCAAATTTTTAAAAGCATGGTGAGCACATAACCTCCTAGATTTGGTTCATAGTGATCTCTATTTCCTCAATTGTAATGTCCCCCAACTTAACCGAGGAAAATTATTGTATGAAATACACATAAGGATGAAAAATTTCTTTCTCACTCATTTCATGTATCTTACCAACTACGATTCATTCACATTTTTAACGAGATTCATATTCATAAAATTAAATGCATCTACATCATTCTAAATCATCATGAATGGAACTAGTAAACTCATTCACAACAACAAATAAATCATTCACATACATACAGTGAAGAACAATAATTAAAATCATGAAATAACTCAGAAATAGATGAACACGTATCTTTTAAAACATGTATTCAACCAACTTCTTGAGAAGGATGTTCCACTCAACCCTAGACCTGTTGTTCTAAATCTCGACAATAAGTCAACCCCTATCTAGGGATATGAATTCACAAAAGAGGGGTGCCTTTCACAATCCACTCACATCCCACTATCACACAACCCACAAGTATTCTCCAACAACTATCCAAAATTTCTTTTAGATCTATTTCTCTTAACCTGCTCAACCCAAGAAATGTGCCCCTTCAATCCTCTTATTCCATCAGGCATCTCATTCATTTATTAGGGTCTATATAGCACAAAAAGTAGGAATCTCCCTAATGGAAACTCAAGTGAAATCAAATACAAGAAAACTACTAGTAACCAACAACAAACACTTTCTCTTATAGTGAAACTCTCTCAGGAGTTCACTCTTCAGGCCCAACAACCTGGTTCTTCAATTTCCATATCCAAAACACTCCACATACGCTCCAACATGATCCTAAATTATCTCTCCTTCTTTCTCTAGCTCTGGTGCTATCATTACCTATTCCTTGCTTGTTTCTCATCCCAAAATCGAATGAGAAAATATGCCTAATTCCCCCATATCAATTTCCTCTATTTTCTCGAGACAATTTTCTGCTCACTTTACTTAAGGCTCATTATGATTCAGCCCCTTGCTTCCAATAACTATGGGATTTGACTATGACACCAACCCTCTTACATGATTTTAATGATTGAGCTCTCATAAACTTAAATGGAAATATAAGGTTTCCCAACAAAATGATACTAAAATTAAAAAATATGGGTTTGGATTAATACCCATAAACTATTTCCCCCTTGGGACCCTCTTAAACACTCCCTAGGAATCCTCCTCATTTTTGAATTAATCATCTCCCATCTCAATCCATATTCCCAACAGGTGGTATAAAATTATATCTATTAAAAAGAAAAACATATTACATTGCTTGGCCAAGGCATATTCATATCTACATCATGCATTAATTAAACTATGGATTATTGATATGCCACATGAATGGATATGATGAAGACACACTAATTTTATGGAGGGAGTACTTTAGGAAATCCAACAAACACTCTTACAAGGAGGGCACACTTTATTCACTTAGTTCACACTTCATAAAACACTAGCCAACAATCCTTCTGGCAACGAATAGAGAGGGCACACAAGTCTACTTAATGTGCAGTAAATATACACACTCACACACAACAAGCGCTAAAAAGAGAAGACATGAAAATATGTGTAAAACTTTATCAAATCTATTAGAGAGAAAATATCCCCTTTAATAATGCAGGGCGACTTCTTACAATGGTAGTTATTGCTTTATTTTTTCAATTCTCTATGCATTAAGACTCACGATAGTACTTTCCTACAGTAATGAACTCACAAAAACTAAATAACAACTTATTTAGATATATCCTTTCTCACTATACTAGTGAAGGATTTATTACAAATATATATAAACTGACTAACACTGACAAAGATAAGAAATTAACATAGTAGACATTATTTTAGAATGACTTGCTTCCAAGATTGGTGAGATGAAATTACAATATAAGTTGATGAGTGAATATTGATCCTCTTATACTAGTTGTCCAAGGAAGGGGGATGCCCTTCCTGGTGGCCCAATTCCTCCCCATTTAGATACAAAAGCATCCCTACTTCTGCCACCAACTGAGAAAAATTTCTCTACACTATCTCAATTGTCATCCACTTTCACTGTGCTAGAGTTTGGCACTATTTACTGACTAGGTATGAAGCATATTGTTTCTTGGCACGATCTGGTGTTACTTGCAATGAAGTTGAAACTGGAGTCTGTTGTTGTGATAAATTATGAATTCCACTATGGTCATCCTGTTCTTCTCGATGTTGATGTGTTGATCCCAATGGAGCCAAAATGAGAGGCATCTCTATGGGCGGTAGATATTGAAATCCAAGACAAACCTTGAAAGGTGAGAAGCTAGTGGAATAGTGTGTGGCCTTGTTATAATGGTGCCACTTCTGCAAATCCTGCATCAACATGTAGAATTCTTTGTCGTAGTTTTTATAAGTTAATTTGGCTGCGAAAAGGGTTTCAAATTGGTATGTCACTGGGTGATCTCCCTGTCTACCCACTACTCCAATAGAAAATTGAGAGGAATCCTTACATAGATATGTTGGTTGTAGGCGCACTTGATAATATCCTGATGTCAAATCCATCTAGGTGAAGAAGGAGGCCCCTTGTAAGTTGTCGAGAAAATTTTCAATCTAGGGTAAGGTATAAGGATATTTAATTTTGGCTTGTATGAGGGAATCATAAGCGATAATGAGACAAAATTCAGTAGTCTCTTGCTTTGGAATAATTAAATATAGAGAGGTGTAGGGGGAGGAGGAGGATTGACGATGGCCATATTCAAGAAATTGACATGTTTTTCATTCCATATTGGCAGTTTCTATGGGAACAGGTCAAGATGATGGGGAATTGGGAAATGACGCATCATAAATGAGATCGATGGAGTGTGTAATGGATCGATAGGGTGGGATCCTTGTAGGAGACTAACAGACATTTGCAAATTTTGGGTGGAGAGGGAGTACGACGAGAGGTATCGTATTAGTGAGGTTTTCAAGCTTAACATGGTGGGATAGACATAGAAAAATGTCTTTGTGGTGAATGACATGGTCAATTTCTTCTTTCCCATGATGCAGCTGGGGAGAAGTGTGAGGCGCTGAAGTAATCAGATAGGTGTGTCCTTCATCATGAAGATTGTATTGATGGGATTCGACATGGTACATGGATTGGAGGTCTTTCTGTTATGGGAGACCTAGAAAGAGGTCAACACATTCTAAATATGGAACATCATAGACCACGGTGTCACATAAGGGGCCAATGGATAAATTTATTGCGCATCACTGGGCGACAGTGATGTGAGGTCCTCCATTTTGTACCCAGCCATGTTGATGGGGATCCGAGTGGGTGGTGGTAGGAAGTTGCAGATGTTGGACTAAGTCTTAGGAGACTAGATTATTTTGGATGCCATTGTCAAAAATGAGAGTAGCACTTTCATACTTGATTTGGTAGTTATGCATAAAGAGGGGAGCATTATTGCGACCTAGTTCGAGCGTAGTCATGAGAATGAGGGATGGGTCATATTCGATGGGGTTGGTGAGAGAGATGAGTTCTAGTTGTTGGGGAAACTCAATGGGTGTGACCTCTGCAACTAAGGTCTGATGGGGGTAGATATATTTAATGGCTCAACAATCGACAAAGTTGTGGGAGTTGGTCTTTTGAAAAGTAAACCAAACCACAGTTTTGGTCATCGATGAGGAAGAAGGATAAGGTTGAGGATGAAGAGGAGGGTTCGATTTGGAGGATATCGGATTCGAGGGGATATCTTATGTTCTATGGCCAAGGCCTGTAAGAATTCCTTGTCCAGAGAGGAGCTTTCAAAAATATCAACATATTGATGAAGAGGCAACAAAAGACCATAATTAAATTTGATTATTAATACATTGTCTGGATCGTTGTTATGGAGTTGTATCCACAACTTGCAGAAGGCGTCAATGTAGCCTTGTATGGACCGATTTGAAATTTGGCAGAGAAACAACCACTTCGACAAAATAATATGGATATAACATTGGGGATAGAAGCGCTAACATTGGGGAGTTGTATTAATATTAGAATGCTAATTACAATGCATGAGCCCGGACAAGAATCAAGTCTCGACTCTCTCCTCTCCTTACTTTCCTTCCCCTTAACTTACTAATTAAATTCAATACAAATATACTTTTTTTCCAAAGAGGGGATCCTCGAGCCTTTCCCTCCAAGCTACCTAACTCTCATTAATTACATTGAATGATATCTGAGGCCATGCTCAAGATATGTACAAATCAGGACCATTAAACTTAACCTTATCTCCAGGTTGTACAAAGGCAATATCTCAGCTCTTCCATCTTGAAAACATTCAGTTGTATTAACTTCACATTTAAAATTTAAAATTTTGGGGCAAGATGAGAGGGATGGTTCCTCTCCCCTTCATGAATGTGCATTGATGAAATGTTGGCATGCAGCTGAGGTGGAGCGATTCTCCTGCATAATACTCCACTACTAGGAAAATCATGAGCTTATGCTCATGAGATCCTCTCCTCTACTATTCAAATCCCCTTGGATCCCAAACTCTCCTTGGGAGTTGTCCTCCTACTCTTTTGTTTTTTTTTTGTTGTTGTTGCTTCCCTGTTTATCTTGCAAGATTCCTTCTGCTCATTTTCTCCTTGCTAGCAGTTTCTTGTGCCGACCTCAACATCATCCCTCTTACCTCCCCTATGACTTCTTCCAAATTCTCTACTAGCTGGCTCTTCTTTTGTGGTCTGCTCAGCTACAACTCTTCTTACTCATACACATCAAAGGGTAGATCATCCTAATCCCCCATGTTTTTTTCTTCTTCTATGGAATTAGCTCGCCACCCTGTTGTAGACTCCAGTTTTGCAGTCTCATCACTAAGCTACTTCTCATCTTCCTCCTATGACTGATTAGATTATGTTGTCTCCTCTTGTGATGGATCAAATCCATCTTCCTCCAGATGCTCCTCATGATGGCATCATGTCTCCCTTTTCATGACTACATCCCCGAAGTCCTTTTCTAGTTTTGGATTGTTCAAACAATTCTCCAACATATTCATCTCTTGCTTCCATTGAGTGAGCATTTCATCTGAATTCTCCTCGTTTTTAGCTGGGGAAGAAATCAATGTCTTCACCTTCTCCTCTTATTTGACAATCCTTGTTGGATGTCCTTCCTCTGTTTCACTTGCATCATAGACACAGTTAGTTTTAAAAGCATTCAACCCCATGGCCTCTCTCTTGGATTCGTATTGCATCATATCCTCATGTGAAACACTCATACTAGCTTCTGTTGGACTGTTAGGAAGAAATATTCGAATTCCCCCAATCGTTAAAACACTCGTCTGATCCTCATCATCTATGATGGAAGTATTTAACTTCTCATCATCTTCATTCACATGGCCTACAACTCCACATGAATATTCATATAGATGAGGCCTCTCCTTTGCCTCCACTTTATCTTTCAACACCCCTTGTTGATCTAAACTCTCTTGAGAGCTCCTGAGACTTTCAGACAATCTCACCTTTCCCTTGCCCACCTGGAAAATTGGGATTCCAGTCCTTCCCTCCTTGCAATCCATGAGATCTCGACTTGATCCCATCTCATTACCCATCCGAGAATATAAGAATTTATCTCTTCCCTAATGACAGTTCATGATATCTCTAGTTGATCTCATCTCCTCCTCGTCACTAAGGTTCCTCCCAATCTATGGTTCACAGATGTGAATCACTTTCTCCTCTATGCCAATGAGGTTGTCATCATACCTCAACCACTCCCTCAACATCTATTGTTTCCTTTTGGCCAACAACTTCTGGACAATCCACTTAGCTTTCCTCTTCAAACTCCATTCATATGTCCAACATGCCTTTGTCTAATGATGCATCTTAAATGCTAACCTATCAAGCTCTTCTCCCATTTCCTTGAGCTCTGTGTCCATATCTTCTTTGTTTTTCTACCGGTGTTCCTTTCCTTGACCATTTCTATGGCGTTCAGTATCCATTTTCCTTCTCTTCCTTCATCCCTCCTAGCTGTCAAGCATTTGTTTCACACCTTGAAAGTATATTTATAGAGCATCACTACTCTGTCTCCCTTCACCTATGATCTACAGGTGAAATTCAACTTCTGATACCACTTAATGTTACCAGACTATTTTTATTCACCTTCTCACCTTTTCCTACAATATGTAGACAAAATTCCACTCTGATACAACTTGATGCAACCCCCCCCCCC
>ML777382.1:807074-894945 GCA_009831015.1 Picea engelmannii | reverse complement strand
AGTACAACCTCTGCCAGATATGTTGATTTATCTCTGAAGTCGTTAAGCATGTGTTTTGTCTGAATAAACCATGTACACCCATGCTCCGAACTATGAGTCTGTGTCTGTTCTAGGCAACCCGGAAACGGATTCTTGAACCAGAATCCCTGTGTTGGACTTGAGTGGAAGCATCCTGTGGTTGTATGGGAAATGTTGAGCTAGCCTGTGTTTGGAGCCTGTCCCGAAATCATCACCGCGAGATCATCCAGTGATTGTTGAACCGTTTTTGGAAGCATTTGTCTGAGTTTACTGTGGATTGTTGTGACCACGCAATACTGGACTGCGTGAGGCTTGTTGGCCTGTGAGCGACTCCTCCAGGTGAGAGAGTGCGCAGAGGGAGAAGAGAACTCCTGGAAGAAATCCCTATAGCTTCCATAGATCCCAGAGACTTCCGGTCCGGTATGTTCCTGTAACCCAAGGTAAGGGGGACTGGCAGCCGAAGGACTGTCTAGGTGACAGAGAAGGTGCACTCCCCTGGGGTGGAGCAGGCATGTGGGGAATGAGGGTCTGTGGGCAGTGAGCATGGGAGTTTCCTGGGAGAGTTTCTTCTTGGTGGTTGTGTATGTGCTATCTTCCCTGTAACCTCAGCCTGAGTCTAGATTCCTTGCCTTGGGGTGGAGCTCAGTCCCAGCTCATGGGTGACCTACTGTTGAGCTGATGAACAGTGTGATCTAAGGCTGGGAGGTTTGTGGAAGGCCTGCAGCTAGTTGGTGATTTTCACCACTGTTACAAAATAAGTCTTTAACCATGTTCTTACCACATTTTAACCATGACTGTACTGTATATATTATCATGTTTTCCACTGTGTAAATAAATTAATGACGAATGCTATGGAATGTTTAATTATAGCGGTAACCAGATATGTTTCACTCTGTAATTTAAATGGGTTTAATTCTGTTAAATGCATGTGCTCATAAGGTCTGTACAAATTATGTAATCATTCATGTATAGAATGGTAATTGAGAGGGTTGGAAACCTAGGTAGTGTGAAAAGGTACACTACAAGTAGTTCCTTTGACATTTTAAATAAACTATCAGATTCTGAAGAGGTGGAAAACCCCCATCAACATGTAAACCCAAGAAAATAAAAAGGCAAATAAAAACAGACCCAACCGCCTGTCTTGGAACAAATATCACAACCAAGATCCCCAACTCATATGGAGGCCAATATCATCAAAAATGAAGGGGGAGACACAAATATGACAACTGATGAAAGAGATATAGCTAGTATAGACCTAGAAAAAATGGAAGAAGGCTACAACAAGAAGAAACTGCAATCAATCCCCCTAGAACAACTTCTCCAGGTCCACGAGGTATACATTAAATCAACTGTAGGGGGGAATTATTGTCTATGTATATGATCATATCATGGTCCAGAACCTCAAATAATTCCTAGGGAATTAAAATGTCGAGGACAAAAATCATCTCAACAATTGATTAGAGAGGTGGGAAGCTTTATGATAAAAAAAATAACCAAGGGATTATTCAATTCACTAAGGTATTCTTCACTTCACCCCCCCTCCATCCTCATGAATATCAGCTCATGGAACATTATAAAACTAAATGAAAGAACAAAGCAACGAGTTCTTCAAAACTGTATCATGACAGAAGATATGAATATTCTCTTTCTCCACAAAAGAAAATTCACATGAAATGTTGTTGAAGCATTTCCTCATCATTGTTGGAGGCATAGTAGCTTTGTTTATATTGATTCTGATGGATATGCAAGGGCCCTGGCTATTCTATGGAACCCTACAATGGTCCTTCTAGAAAAATTCTTCTCCACTGCTTGGACGCTTTCAACTCGCTATAGAGATATCGGCTCTAGCAAGGAAGGGATTCTAACTAATGCATAGGACCCCAAACAAATATAGAAAAGGAATTCATCCTAAAAAGCCTCTCAGAAATTGGAAACTTAGTGGAAAATCAAAAATGGATTATGGGGGCTGATCTTAATATTTTCCTCAACTTGGAAGAAATGAAAGGAGGCATAAGAATACTAGACAAGGATAGTGAAAATATTCAAATAATGATTGAGAACCTTCATTTAATCGACATTGAATCACATAATGTAACCTTCACCTAGAAAAACAAATGCTTCGGTCCCCAACAGGTAACATGTCATCTTGATCGCCTGTAGGGGTGTAGACCGATTTGCAAGTGTCGTGTAAATGGAAGGAAATATGTAAAAAGAGGTCTCAAGGTTGATTCTCACCTCGATTTACTTGGAGGGCATGCTTGCAGGCTGTGCATTTCTCCCTAGGGGTTATAAGGAAGCCAACAGGATTCGACCCTGTGTCACGCGAGTATGATACTATCGTTGTTACCAATTCCCCTAGTTACAAAAAAAAAAAAAAAACACATGTCATCTTGATCGCTTCCTCATTTTAGAGGTTGTGATGGTGGATGGACCTCTAATCGAAGAAAATATTATCCCAAAATCCCGATCATACCATTGGCCATTTCATATTTGGATTGACACTATCAACACTTCCAAATTCAAACCTTTTTGGTGTGAAATTTTTTGGCTAACTCACTCATATTTCCAGGAACCCTCTCATACGTGGTGGACAAATGCTATGATATCCCATGGAACACTAATGTAAAGATTGCAACAAAAGCTAAAAATATATATGAAAAAACTTCAGGAATGGAACAAAAATGTTTTTGGAAACATTTTCCAAGCCCAAATAACTCTCGAACAATGTCTATAGGAGATCCAAAAGAATTCCATCACCCACGAACAACTAGAATCCTTGCATGATGATGAGTATTTTATCAAATAGTTGTTGGAGGAATGATATTAGTAGGGGGAGATACTCTAGAGACAAAAATCACGAGTATAATGGATAAAATAAGGAGAAAATAATACTAAATTCTTCCACCACTCCATGATTCATAGGATATATATCATTCGTATCACCAAAATTGAAGATAATCAGGGACAACCAATCATGGATCATGCATGGATGGAAACATAATTAATAAACCACAAAAACCTCCTTTCGGAACCTATTCCTGGTAGATATCCATCTATAAACAAGGTCATAAGGCACATTCCAGCTCTCATCACCCAAGAGAAAAATGAGGTTCTCATGCAACCCGTCACAATTGAAGAGGTAGATCAAGCTATCAAGGAAATTATAGTGGGAAAAGAAGGAGGTCTATATGGCTTCACCACTATTGGCCCATGGTTAGGGAGGGATTTTGGCAACTTGTGGAGGAATCCCAAACCTCTGGGAAGGTCCTCTCATCTCTCAATGCCACCTTTCTAAAACGGATTTCGTAGGAGGATCAGGTCTCTCATCCACACTAGTTTCGTCTAATCGCACTGTGCAATGAGATCTATAAAATAATCACCAAGTTAATCTCCCTCCGAATCAAGCCCATCCTTCCTTTTATCATTTCTAAGGAGAATTTAGGCTATTTTTAGGGACACCAAATAATGTATAGTGTCATATTGGTTCATGAGGTGACTCACTCCCTCAAATCCACCAAAACACTAGGCATGCTCATCAAACTAGATATTTCTAAGGCCTTTGATCACTTAAGTTGGTAGTATATGCATTATGTTACCCTGCATTTCAGTTTTAGCAATGACTAGGTCAACTAGATTCTCAACCTCACCTCCTCTTCTTTTTTCTCAATCCTTGTCAATGGCGTGCCTTCCAATCCTTTTTTCCCCTCCCAATGGATTCAACAAGGTGATCCACTCTCTCCCTACCTTTTTTTTATAATGGAAGAAGGGCTCCTGTAACCCATTATTTTGGTCACCCTGGTGATGTTTCTACAGGCATGTGTTTAGGCTCTCAAAATAAACTTTTTCATGAGAAAAGTGACTGGTTTCCTCCTCTCCAAAACTTGTTTTTAGAAGGACATCGTAGGCTACAGATAATACATAGTGCAGAAATGCTTGATTTTCGCAGGTTGTCCTAAACCTCTCTTGTGGAGTTTCCACAGGCTGCTCTATAGACAGGGTGCAGAGGCATTTGAAGACTAAGGAAAGGACGAAGTTCACGAAGTTTCTAGAAGTGAATCTTCTATAATGTGAGGTGGCATTCGTATGGTTGGGATCCTACTCACATCTCTGATTTGGTCGGATCATCGTAATCTCTTTAAGCATCTCTCCTTCTCCTATATAATGATGGGTTTGTCATGGAAAAGGTTAAGCAAATGAAAGCAAGATTAAGCAATGAATTAATGAAGGAATAGGCTGAAGACTCTGTGAGGAATTCTATTTCAATTGATGATTGAGGTCTCCATTTTTCCATGAAGCTATTATAGATCTTCTTCATGCAAGCTTGCAAGTGTGTGTGTTGAAGCAGAGAGCCACTGAAAGGGAACTTGCAACATCAAGGTGGTTTGGTTGTATATTCCACTTTTACTTAATATAATACAGTGGCATGTTTCTTTCCCATAAAATCATTCTCATTTTATTACATCACTCATTGATCACATGTTTAAGTTTTAATTGAATATACTATTGTTTCTTTCACTTTGGTTGGTTTGTGTCATTGCATATCTGATATCACAAGAGCACCAGAGTGGAGCAAGGACAACAAAGATATAAGGACATGATATTAAAAGGTATGTCACTCATTCCTTCTTTGATAGTAAATTCAATGGTTAAATCTTAGGGAAAGTGCAATGTCCTATCTCGTTTTATTCTAGATCTAGGTGGATCTAGGGAGATTAGTTTATGTCTGCCAATTTACCGATTTATCCAATAAAAAAATTGGAAACTCCACTAGGGATACAAATTATTTGTGGTTTTTGATGTCCATTTTCTTTTATCCTACCTCTTTTAATTTTAATTCAGTCTCTGAGCCTGTGGGGGATCCATCTAGACTCTCTAGATCTGAAAGTTCTTTTAGACTCTTTGTCCTTTTTCCATTTTTTTGTTGTTTACAGGAATTTCCGCACTGTATCCCATATTCAGCCTGTGGAAACCTTTGATCACTGCATCCTGACTAATTATACCAATGTGGACTTTCTTCACCCTACCCCATAGATAGCCTACTGAAACCATTAATTCCCGCAATGTATCCTACTATTGGGCTGCAACACTGTCTGTAATTTTTTTTGGATTGGGTCTCCTTGCCTTTGATACCCAGTTTTTCTTTGATCACCTGGGAGGAACTTTTGATGCTAGTATCTAACTAATTTCTGAGTTTAAGACTTGTTGTTGATTGGTTTTCAAAGATCAGACTCCCTTCTTTGTCATTTTACAAGTCTTACTTCTTGATTTTTATCAACAAGGATATAATCTTTGATTTTGCATATGAGTGCTTGATTGATAAAAGTCTTTGATTGGATTTAAAGTTTTGGATTGATTACATTTTCTTGTATTTCTTATTGATTGGAAAGTAATTTTCATTTGCATTTAGTGAAACATCTTCTTGACATCTTTATTTTTATCTTCATTGAAAGTTTGATTTGGGTATTCGTTGAGTGTATCTATTTTCGTTGATTACTTGTCATTTCTTCATTATATTCCTATTTTGGTTTTGGAAAGGAATAATTAAAGACATTTATTCTTGTTGAGTAATCATTCATAAGAAAAAATTTTGCATTCAAAATTCTTTTTTAAAAGGAGAAAAAATGGAAAATTTGATTGCATATGATTGTTTAAAATCGTGTTCATTCAAGATTTTTTTTTTACATTTCATAGCTTTCGTGTTTCCAGAAGAATACCTTCTCCCTACTGTAGATAGATTTCATTGAAAGAAAGATTGTATCATTCATATCTATTTGCATATTATTGGTTCAAGGTCTCATACAACATTGGTTTCATTTCCATCTCCCTCTTGAGTAAACAATAGCCTCTAAAACACTGCGTAATCTAAAAATTTAATCAGTAAATTTTATTTTCTAGGGCTCTTTTACACCAACATTATCTAGGGTAGCGCTTTGGAATAGGTTGTGAGGAACACTCTCCAAAGCATAAAACACAATGTAGCATATTTTGATAGGGAGTGTTCAAATCCATTGGCAACATTTTGTCCAGGGAAGCCCTTCTCACACAAGGGTCAAACCTGAGGTCGCATTAAGACTGGCAGAGTTACCTACCTTTCTTTGTTGGTATTGGTGTAGACATTGCGCGTATTATGGGGGTCTCTTGAAGGTATACCCACAATTATGAGTGGAAGCCTCTCAAGTTGATTTCGGGCTAGATACCCTACCTTTTCACGTGGATTGGACTGTCGACTGTTTTCCCAGGCACTACTGTTGTTCATGGTAACCTTAGTAGCCTATCTTTTTATGATCTTACATGAGGTGATTATGGAGGGGAAAGTCTTCATGGTACCTGGAATCAATGTTGGCAAAACTCACTCGGGCTCCTTGGAGGGTATACCCACGATTATGTGTGGGAGCTTTCACCAGGTTGTAAGTCTGTTAAGCAGGTCATCGATGTAAATTTTCCACCTGCTCTATCCTATCCCCTTCCTGTCCTGACTTTGCGACGTTCGATTTCATCACCAACTAGTTAGTTCGTAATAAGAAGGTTTCTTTTCTTGGTTTGATTCCTAATTTTTATTAGCGAGTGTTGTTTGTTTCCATAGTTGGCCATAGATTTTTTTCATAAAATATTTGATTCGACCAATATTGACCCTCCACGTCATTCACATAGGATGAAAGGACTACCCCTGGAAGATCCAGAAGGTTATCAACCTTTTCCTACTAATCCACCAGAGGGCTCTCCTCAGCAGAGAGAGGTCCAGGACTCCTTAACTTCACAAGTAGAAAGAACTGACTCTTTATAAAATTTCTGAATTGTTTTTGATTCTCTAGAGGCTTTCTAAATACCTCCTAGATACGAGAGACATATTCTACGACTGAATTCATCTAGAGATCTTGTTATTGAAACTTTTGGAATACCAAATGGACCCCTTACAGGCCCTGAAGGCGAGAATCCCCTTTGGAATACTGACATATTTAGAGACTCACCTCTCACAGTGTGGGATCTTTATGGCAACTTGGGGGTGGGTCTTGATTCACCCATCATATCACAACTACCTGAAACGTTCATTACCTACACGATACCCCTAGATCACTTTGCTGGTACCACAAGCATTACTACCATTGTTCCAGACAAATAGTCAGTTGGTCCTAGCTCAACTTATTCTCTCTTGATGTCCCATTCTATAATGGTCCCACATGCTACGCCTATTTCTACCGAAAATGTGGCGGTTACCCAAGCTCCCATTGGTACACCACTTTCGTCTATACCTATCCCATCACTTTTTCCTAGGTATCATGCTTTTAATACTTCTATCCTCATCCCTACCTGGGTTCCATCTGGAGTTTCTGGGCTTTTTTCTCCACCTGGGTACAATGTTTCTAGCCTTTTCTTGGAGGATATGGCCCATGTGGCTCCAATCCAATTGGAGCCACCTCTCATTATTTCACTTATGGTTATCATATTCTTGTTGGAGGGAAATCTAACCCTGGGGACAAACCTCAATTTGGCGGTCAAACTCAAATTGTGGCACAATCCTCACTTGGAGGACAACCCCCAGTTGGCAGTTATAACCCACCCTATGGAAAAAACATACCAGGATCACTAGACCAATATTGGAACCTTCTCATATATGGAAATCCACAATTGTTTGGGGGGAAACAACCTCAAGTCAACTCTTTTGTACCCCCTCACTTGGGATAGTCATATTTAGGGTCATTGAATCCCCCTTGGGGTTCAAACGTTCATTCTAGTATCCCTTTTCAAGCGAACATCCCTAATTAGCACAACTCTATGGGATAAAAGCCTCCACATCCACATCTAAATCTGTCAGGACCTTCGACTTACATGAAAACTGCTAACAGTCCTACTGGTATACCGACGAGAATTCCTCCCTAAATTCACAAGTATCCTCACGTGAATAAACATTCTCCTTTTCTAGACACTTTGGATTTACCTGAATTCTCTAGAATCTTGAATGATCCTATCTCACATTCTCCCCATTGGCCCATTATACTAGCCAAGTTACTGTCCGAAATTCCCAAATTTGACGGTAAACTTGGAGAAGACCCAAACAATCATGTTATGAATTTTCACCTTTGGTGTTCGTCCAACTCTTTGATGGATGACTCCAATCAGTTACGACTCTTCCAATGAACTCTTACAGGTTCGACTGCAAAGAGGTACATAGAATTACCGTGAGGATTATTTAACGACTTCAATACCCTAGACATGGATTTCCTCACACATTACCAATTGCCAATTTGTTACGAGACATGAACTGATATTTTGAGTTCCTTTAAGCAATCTTTTGCCACTCACATTCCTGATCACATCCATGAGTGGAGAAGAAGACGATGTTTGATCAAACTCGACCTTCTTGATTAGTTATTGGTTGAATGGTTCACCAAATCATTTGTGAATAAAATCTCTCATGATATTTCCATGGGTGGAGTTGTCACTGAAGAGAAGGAGATCAGTCAGGATCAGTACCTAGATCTCGTTTATTCACAAATGGACACTCTTTATGACTTTCTCCCTGACGCTCCTTGTCATTATACCACCGCTACCTCAACAAACCCAAAAGCTTCTCATGTTGTTGATGGTGTGATTGGCACTTTCCATGCTGATGCTAAATCCAGACATGCCTCTCACACCAATCCCAAATCTCCTACTTCTAATGTTCAAAGTGCTCAGACTCCCACTCCTTCCATCGACAAAACTTCTAAGGTTAACTCTATTCAATCTACCCCTACTGACAAAAATAAATCTATAAAAGGAAAGGGTAAGAATAAGGAGGATAAAAATAATAATTCACAATCCGAAAAATCCAAAACAAAACTTGTTGATGATAAGGATAAGTGTAAACCTCGATATCCTTTCCTTATCTATGGTGACGATCACTACACAAAATATTGTCCAAGATGTGTCGAGGTCACTAAGTTCCTTCAAGGGACTGGGAAGCCTCCCACACCTACCATTTTTTCACAAGCTTTCCCTTCTCAACAACAGGCCCAATTGGTCATTCATGAGCAACCCTGTCCTTCCACCACATCATATGTCCTTATGTGTATTGGTGATTCAAAAAAGAACGACGTTGCCATCGCCACTCAGGCCAAGTATTAGTCTCCCTCAAAGGAGAAATTTGATAATATAACACCTCCGTTGGTTCAACCACCTCCCTCAACTTCACCTTGCAACGATCCTCTTCATATCGAATGATCGAGTCTCGATACAATTCTCCGCCCTCCCCCAATGGGCATTTTTTGAAAGTCTTCCTTTAATCCTCATGCTCGTTCTTCTCAAAACTACAGTATCATAGAATATCTTGCACAAGCACCCTCCACAATGTCAGCTCTCAAAGTCCTTCAAAGTTGTCCCTCTCAATGAAAGGTACTTTTAAATGCCATCAGTAGAATTCATCCCATAGATACGAATTTGATAATATTTGACCTGGAAGATCACATTCCAAGGCTACCTCCTTAGTTAGCGTTTCAGATCCAAGTTGTTGTAGAGAACAAGAATATTTGTAGAACCGTTATTGATGAGTGCACCTCGACATTTGTTATGTCTGTTACCTATTGGAAATCCATTGGCTCTCCTCCCCTCACCGAATCATACAATACACTTAAGGCCTTTAATGGTTCTGGTTTTAAACCCTACAATGTTCTTCCCTTGTTTCCTATTATGTTGGAAGGCAAATCAATCAATGTCGAGGTCGAGGTCTATGATGCGCCTCTTGACTATAACCTCTTACTTGGCCGTAGTTGTATTGATTCCATGCATGCAATTGTGTCGAAACTTTTTCGAGTGTTACATTTCCCACACCAAGGAAAGGTCGTTATTGTTGACCAAATAACCTTTTTTAACTCTAATTCTCGTACTAGCAACGTACCATTTATCTTGAAGACACCTCCGAGGTATGAGAATGTCAGTGTGGGTCTTCTAAAAGATTCAACTTTGATGGGTACTTTCCCAATCGCACCACCCGATATTCCACCTCCTTTTTTCGCCTCAATCAACGTGATTTCCACCTCTGTTCGTGAAACCCCCCCGTCTCATGACCCGTGGATAGTACCTCACCTCAGTGATTATCTTCTCTATGGCGAAAAAATTCCCTTAAGTCTAGTTGAATCTACTTATCAAGCCATTTAATCGACAACCCCTTCCACTCCCTCTCTTGGTGATTCATCTCCCGATATGTTTCATGTCATATTTCCTACGGATGAGATGATCATGTTAGTTATGTCAATGGAAGAGACCCCATGGGATGATGGACAAAATTCTTCCATTCGCTTCCTAGAAAAGCACACCATAGAGAGTTACCAATGGATTTCGACTCCAATGACCGTTGTTATCATTTCCTTTGTTCTGGAGTCCACACAGGATGTGCTTTATGAAGGGAACTTGAGTAACATTTCACCCACTATTCCTCTTGATATATCCATTAAACTTGGAGTCATCTAAAATGTTCACATCGGAGCTCCATGTTCCGATGATGAAGTCGTCACTTATAAAGCCATTTTTCAAGAATTGCATGACATTTTATCTTGGAGCTATGAAGAGATTACGGGTATTGATCCCGATATTGTTGTGCATGAAATTAAGACCTACTCGGATGCTAAACCCATTGGGCAGTGACTTCTCCCAGTCCACCCCTGTAAATTCACCACTATCAAGATTGAAGTTGAAAAACTTCTTAACTCTAGCTTTATCTATCCTATGGATTTAACCGATTGGGTATCCAATCTAGTTCTGGTAAATAAAAAACAAAGCACGATCCATGTATGTGTCGATTATAGGGATATTAATAGAGATTGTCATAAGGACAATTATCCAACCCCCTTCTTAGACCATATCATTGATGATTGCACCAAGAGGGAAAATTTCTCTTTAATGGATGGTTTCTCCAGCTATAATCAGATTAACATTTTTCCTATAGATCAGCACAAAATTGCTTTCATTTTTCCTTGGGGTACCTTTACCTACCAGAAACTACCTTTTGGTTTGAAGAATGCTGGTGTTACTTTTCAGCGTGCCATGTCTTATGTTTTTCACGATATCAAGCACATTGTACAACCGTATCTTGATGATCTACTAACGCATTCCATGCATCGCCAAGATCACCTAGCCCATCTCTGAGCCATTTTCCTTCGCTGTCGTTACTATCGTATACGTTTAAACCCACACAAATGTGTTTTTTGTGTGGATTCCAGATAACTTCTGGGTTTTATTGTGTTACTTCATGGAATTAGGGTGGACCCTTTGAAGGTTGAGGCTATCCTTAATCTATCTCCTCTTTTCACAATACGTCATCTTCAAAGTTGGTAAGGGAAGGAAAATTTTTGCGTCAATTCATTCTCAATTACACTGAGTTAACGCTAGGATTTACTCGACTATTGAAAAAAGGTTCCAATTTCGTATGGGACGAGACTGCCAACAAAGCCTTCGAAGCTTTGAAAGTTTCCCTAACCTATACACCACTACTTTTCCCACTAGATTATAGTCGAGACTATTTCCTCTACCTCGTCACTTCGGACTCTACCATTGCCATCGTTTTAGTCCAATAAAATGATTTGCATGAAAAACATGTAATTTATTATTTCAGTTGGAGTCTCACGACAACCGAAGCCAAATACCTACATGTGGCAAAACTGGCCTTGGCAGTTGTTCAAGTTGTCCAACGTTTTCGTCACTATATCCTATTACGCAAAACCACTGTTATTTCTAATTGCAACCCTATGCAACATATCCTTACATGCCAATTAGTAGGGGGAAAGTACTCCAAATGGATAGTGATTCTCCAGGAGTTTGATTTAGAGTTTGAACGCGCTAAGTCTAAGAAATATTTGGTTTTCATCGAACTGATATGTGACCTTCCCTCCACTGAAACAAAAAATGTGGCAAAGGATTGCTTACTTGATGAATCCCTTTTTTTGATTAGTTCTGATGACGCTCGGTATGGAGATATTATCATCTATCTCCAGAATCAAACTTTCTGGCCCGATCTTCCTAGTACAAACCGTCATCATATACGATATCAAGCTTGTCAATACATAATTCTCGGTGACACTCTTTATCATCGTGGTGTTGACTCTATTTTCCGACGTTGTCTCACCTAAAATGAGGTAAAGAAAGATTTGAATGAATGCCACTCCGGAGCATGTGGTGGTCATATGTCTAGGTATGCCACTGCCCAAAAGATCTTACAAGCATGATACCTATGGCCTTATTTGTTTAAAGACTGTATAACTGTAATCTAGAAATTTCGTGCTTGTCAAAAGTGCAATAACAAGATAAGATCTCATCCTGCTCCTTTACACCCTGTAGTTTTCGTTGGTCCTTTCACAAAACATGGCATTGACTTCATGACATGTAACCCTCACTCAGTCGATGGGCATGGATACATCATCGTAGTTGTGGACTATTTCACTAAATGGGCCGAGGCGATGCCTATATTCGATAATACTAGAAAAAATGCAGCCTTGTTCATATTCAATCATATCATCACTCGATTTGGAATCCCACAAGATATCATCACTGATCATGGTAGCCATTTTTGAAATTTCATGATGTCCGAGATTATCAAAAATTTGTGTCTTCGGCATGAAAACTCAACCCCCTACTATCCACAGACCAATGGACAGGTTCAAGCTATAAATAAAGTTGTTATCACTATGCTTGGATGGATAATAGGAATTCATAAGACAAGCTGGCACACAATGTTGTTTTCATCATTATGGACCTATCAGAAATCCATGAAGTTTGCAACCCATCATGATGTCGCCCTGGTTATTGAAACTCAGAAAAAACGCGTCAAAACCCAATACGACAAGCATGTCAAACCACATGTTTTCTCTGAAGGTGATCTAGTTCTCCTCTACAAGCAATATCGTGATTTACTAGGGGCCAAAAAATTCAAGGTTATGTGGTGAGGCCCTTATATCGTCAAACAAGTATTGGAGAAGGGAGCCTATGAGTTAGTGCATTATGATGGAATTCCTTTCGGTGAACCCAGAAATGGGCTTTACTTGAAGAAGTACTATACTTAGGTTATCTTTTCAAGAGTGCCTATATTTTTAATGTATCATACTCTTGTGTGATACTTTTGTGTGCTTTTTCGTTATCTAATTTCAATCCCCAGCTTCTTACCTTGCATTGTGCTTGGTTTCCATATGTCGTTGTCTTCGCTACTCTACATTGGCTTCGTCGATGGTGCTAGTCATAGTAATCAGAACTTAGCATATGTTTCTTGGGCAATCTATGCACCTACGAACAAATTAATCAGTCTACATGTTGTTTGTGTCGGTTGTGCAACTAATAATATCATGGAATATAGTGCAGTAATTGAATTGTTGAGCGACGCTATTTCACTTGGAATCCGTCACCTTGTTGTACGACTTGATTCGCAACTAGTAGTACTACATTTGAGTAATGTTTATGCTATCTAAAGTCCTACTTTATTAAGGGTATATTTACGAATTCGCCTCTTGGAATGTCATTTTGATTATATTGAATATCAACACATTCCTAGATGTATAAATACATTAACATATGCATTGGATAATTATGTGTTAGATACACATTTGAGACATTTATAAATCCAATCACATTTTGTATGGTAGAATCCTCATGTATATATAATGATACAAGTTTTTACAAAAAAGTGTTTTTGGCCAAAGACCAAAATATCAAAATGTGAAGCACATAGCTTCTTATACAAAATAGCATCAAGGATGTTGCTCATGATAACACACAAACACTCGTGCCACCCTACGAAGCATTCGATTAAGAGAACTAGATACGCCCACGGTATGGCACTGATAACATCTCAGGATCTCATTGATAGAGATATCTGGGACATCCACCGTCAACCCCTCTAGGTTCTGCTTGATTGCCTCGTAACCACTGACATCCCATCCTGCTACCTCAGATACTTCCCCTTGTCTCTAGATGGGGGATGTACATGGAGGCCAGTGCAGTCCTACATCTACATTGTCAAAAGATCTTTTGATTAGTCATCGGATTAAAAACATAAAAAACATTTCATATTTCAAAATTTACAAAAACATTACAAAAAAAAAAATTTACTCTTAGCTAATTTCCCCCATTGATAACCTTCAGGAAGCACCAAGTTTGGATCACCTCTGAAATCCAACCCGACATATGCGTAATCATCTATCATCAGTAGATGAGGCCTCAATCAATCAAAAAACACGTCATTATATTTGACGATGGGGACCGTCACGTGTCGATCCATGAGGTCACAACATCTCTTCATACTTGGATCTTGTGGGGTCGATAATCCCCACTCTACCTGTAAGCGCAAAAGGGGAACCCTCTCCAAGAAGAAGGACACCAAAATGGAATTGTACCCGAATTGTTTCAGGTCACCTTTATTGCACTTTGTAAGTTGTTTCTTCATGATGCGAAGAAATCCATCGCACCAGTTAAATACCCGAGGCTCCATACAATCCACTCCATAATTAAAATAACTCTAGAGGGCCATGTGAGGAGATGCACTCCCTGCCATATATGCGATAGTGAAAAGGATAGTCTGAAGGGGCAAATTTTGGACACCCCTAATGGCAACCTTTCCCTTACCTCTCTTAGCCTCAAGATCACAATATCGGTGGACATACTCACTCATCAATAGACCACCACCTCTTCCTCCTGTCAAAGTCACATGGGATCCACAATGTGATAATCCTATCAAAAAATAGATATCCTCGATATATAGATAGACTATGTGGGTTCCCACATGAAAAACCTGTTGATCCACATACCACATGTGGACTAAATACTCAAGTAACCTGAGTTGGGCCCTCATGCCCTAGATTTTGAAGAACTTCATGAGCCCAAATTATCGGAGGGAATTAAATTTTCCTGGGTCATTCCTGGAGAAATGATCATTATCCTCATGTTCCCTCTCCCTCCACTTCAACATTTTGATGGTCAAAAACCTGCATGGGATTCATAAGGAGAAGTGAACATATTTATTTTCTTCTTTGGAAATATTCTATTGGCTAAACGCACATAAAGAAATTTTGAGTTTTTCCCACCGTAGGTGAATTTTTATACTTATTGTGGAACTTCTACAGGTGAACCGAAGACTACTTGCGGAAACCTATGGTTTCCGCAGGGCCCGATATACACCACCTACGACGGCCTCTGTGCGCACCTATCAACCTAAAATATATCTCAAAAACCATTTTTAAACAATGGAAAAGAAAATTAATCCATGGAAAAGTAAGAGGATGAGAAGATTACCTTTTTGGCAGAAGTCGTTCGTTGAATGGTTTCCCGTGCCTCCCGTAATCGACAATGAAGGTCTGAGGTAAAATAGTTTTCTTTGGACAAGTTTTGGGTAAAATGATAATGAAATGGTAAAAAAAAAAAAAAAATCCTATATTTATTAAACTTTTTACTTTTTCTATTAATATGTTATATTATTTTATACATTTTGCCCAAAACCTAAAGGTCTAATGGTATTGTGAATATTTTGATTTTTCACAAATGAAGAAACTAGGATCTTGAAGGATGGAATACATACACGTTTTTGGTTTGTTTTTACATTTGTCTCCTATACAAATACTTTTTAGGATTTTCAGGAAAAACCGCCAACTCAGTCTTTGTTCATTCTCGCACTTGTAAATCAATGAGAACAGAACTAAGTATACTTTTTTCTTCTTTTCATACTCATCATGGTAACACGAAAAATAAAACTCATGGAGTATCCTTTAAGCTCTTTTCACTCTCCATAAAAACGAAAATATTTCCGAGCGACCTTGTTCTTTTCATGCTCATTAAAGTATTTGAAGAAAATGTTCAATGGGTAGTAGGTTATCACTTTTTCAGTCTCATCGAACTAATTTATGAAAAAGGAACTGAGAGAGTCCTCCTTAATTGTTTTTCAGACTCTCTAAACATGAAAAACCTCCAAGTTTTCTCTCTTTGGACTCGTTAAATGAACATTGAAAGAACCATATGGGATTGAACCACTCCTTCTTAGGGTTCCTTAAACATACTCCGATGGACTCATCTAAAGGATGAGCTTACATCAACAAGCATATGTTGTCCTCCTCAAGCTTGCATAATAATAAAGAGGTACTTTCCAAAAATGGTGGGGGAAATTTTGGGAAAGAAATGTGTCTTTGTATTTCTGTTAGTGGTAGTAATAGTCGCTCTTGAACATGACACCCCCTTTATCATTGTATCCGGGTTGGGAAATCCATATTTCTCTTGTCTGACCTTTTGCAAGTTCATATCTTGGGTCGTACTTGAGTCAATGTTTCGTAGACCATTGTCGTGTTGTTCATATGTTCAAGAGAAGCCCAAACAAGCCCTCTATCGAGTCGGCCATCTACAGTTATCCATTCTTACCATGTCAGCCTTCCCTGTGTTAGTTTCAAAACATTTTCGTACTTTGATCTACCCTAAATCTGTTACTTATTTCACGTCATTGATGGGGGATACATCAAGGCCCTCCTTTGATGAGTCTTTTCTTGTCGACTTCAACTTATCATCCAGGAACAAGACCTAGAAATAATTTAGTACCTTAGAGCCTACATGCCTCAATGGCAGGTTTCTTCACTTTCGACAGTGGATTCACATCATTGGTCCCTGATCGAGAGATTCCATCGACTGTTCGACTTCATCTCATTTATTCACATTCGATGGACTGGACTTAGGTACCTTGGGAGTCATTGACATCAATAGTGATTTTCCTCGCACTTGTTAATAGTTTTCATCAATGCCCGGTAATCAAGTTGTTTCTACCATGTTCTACTTCGACACGTGTAATCGAATGGCTATATTCGTACTTACGGATGACATGATTGAAGACCTTGGATCTGATCATTTTGGTCCAGGTTGCGATGGAGTATTTATGATTTGTATTGACACATAGATCCACTTTGTATATCTCGTGGCTAAGTCCAAATTTGAGTTTTTCTAGTACATAGATCCACAGTGTATTCTTAGTGGCTATGTAGAATCTTGATGACAAGGATCCACGGTGTATGCTTGGTGGCCATGACTGAAATTTATGATTTAAATCACTTGTAGTCAAAGCATGGGAATTCCTACCTCGGAAATGGTATAATATTGCACAAATGCTTGATTATTTGTAGGTTCCCGATTGGTACGCTCCTTATTCCCAACACACACATGTGATTTACAAATTATTTTGACTGTCACAAGTTCCAACCTCATACTTTGGGGGGCATTCTATTACACATTATTTTGGTCACCTCGGTGATGTTTCTACAAGTATGTGTTCAGGGTCTCAAAATAATCTTTTTCATGAGAAAAGTGATTGGCTTCCTCCTCTCCAAAACTTGTTTTAGAAGGACGTCGTAGGCTAGGAATAATACACAGTGCGAGAATGCCTGATTTCCATAGGTTGTCCTAAACCTGTCTTGTGGAGTTTCCATGGGTTGCTTTATAGACAGGCTGTGATGACGTTTGGACACTAGGAAAATGACAAAGTTCATGAAGGTTCTATAAGGGAATCTTCTAGAATGTGAGGTGGAATCCGTATGGTTGGGATCCTACTCGCTTCTCTGATTTGATGGGATCATCCTAATCTCTTTAACCATCTCTCCTTCTCCTATATAATGATGGGTTTCTCATGGAAAAGGTTAAGAAAAGAAAAGCAAGATTAAGCAAGGAATTAATGAAGGAATAGGATGAAGACTATGTGAGGAATTCTATTTCAATTGATGCTTGAGGTCTCCATTTGTCCATCAAGATATTATAGATCTTCTTCATGCAAGCTTGGAAGTGTGTGTGCTGGAGCAGAGGGCCACCGAAAGGGAACTTGCAACATCAAGGCAGTTTGGTAGTATCTTCCACTTTTACTTAATATAATACGGTGGCATGTTTCTTTCCCATAAAATCATTCTCATTTTATTACATGACTCCTTGATCACATGTTTAAGTTTCCATTGAATATACTATTGTTTCTTTCACTTTGGTTGGTTTGTGTCATTGCATATCTGATATCACAGGAGCACTAGAGCGGAGCAAGGACAAAAAATATATAAGGAAGTGATATTCAAAGGTATATCACTCATTCCTTCTTTGATATTAAATTTGATGATTAAATCTTAGGGACAACGCCATGTCCTATCTCATTTTGTTCTAGGTCTAGGTGGATCTAGGGAGATTAGTCTATGTCTACATTTATCGATTTATCTAATAACAATTGGGTAATTATATCAAAGCATCCATTCGAGATGTCTCCCTACACGACCTTCCCCTACATGATCTTCATCTAGCCGCTTCACACAACTAATTTGTGGACAATACCATGTTAATCGGAACAATGACCACACAAGAAGCCTCCAGATTGAAGACCATCCTTTCAGAATTCAGTGAAGCTTCAAGAACTTCTATCAACCTTGTTAAATCCCAAATATTTTTATTTAACACTCCTTTAGCCACACAAAACCATATATCAAATTTACTATATATTCCTATGGTCTCTCTTCCATCCAATTACCTTGGTATACCTCTCTATGAATCTGTCGCTAGAAATATCTCTCGAGATTCCCTTATTCAATCCATCACAAATTGCTTAAATTCTTGGACCTTCCAAATGATTAACTTAGATTATCATTGTATTATATTTAAATTCATTCTCTAGGCCATCCCCATATGTCTCTTTTTGGCGTTGGATTCCACAAAGTATTTTCTCAATACCATCTGCAATATATGGAAAGAAACTTTCTCTGGAAAGGTCACAAATTGGGGAAGAAATGGGCTTTGGTCAACTGTGAAAAAGTCTGCAAACCCAAGCTCAATGGGGGTCTTGGATTATAGGATCCTTGGATTTTCAATGAAGTTACGAAGGATAAAATATGGTGGCATTGGCTTAAACACCCGACATAATTATGGGAAAGACTATGGAAGAAAAAATATCCTCCCCATATCCCAATTGCACAACTTAGTCAATTGACTGATCAAATTCTATGCTCAAATATATGGAATGTTGCATGGTGTAAATGCTCACTTATCTAGGAACATGCTTTTTGGGAGTTTCGAGGAGGTAGAGAATAGCTCTTTTGTTCTGACTCATGGAAAAACCAACCTCCCATACAATCATTGGAGGGTATGCAATGCATTCAATCTCAAATACAAAATACCAACAAAATTAAAGTAGTTGATATTTTGAAGGATGCCCCCCATTCTCCTCATTGAATAATCTAGAAAACTCTTAGCACAAAACTAAATATACTAGATGATTGTGATTTAAGTCTTGGCAAGAAGAAACAACTCAAAGGAAGGTGTGAATTCAATATGGTAAGGAAATATTATGCGGGGGTCACTTTCCTCTTGGTTCATTCACAATTAAACAACCCTATAACCTCAAAGTAAAATTTCACATACAACCAAGAGAAAACATTTGGTAAATTATTTGGAATTTGCACCTCTAACCAATCGTCTCTACCTTCCTAGGGATCCTTGTGCAAAATCACATACTTACATGGGATAATCTTAGGAAAAGAGGGTTCATTGGATTGTTGATGTTCTACATCTACATGGAACAATAGGAGTCTATGGAGCATCTCTTAAATCAATGTTATTTTAGATGGAATTTGGGACAGGGTGACACAAATCATGAGGAAAACGAATAGGACTAGGAAAAGCATAACCCACACCATTGAAAATTGGGGTTTAGCAATTTTGCATGAACCCATTCTAAATAGGATCTTGCACCTGCTACAAAGATTTTTTGTTTGGAAAATATGGAAAGAGAGAAATAAATGAGTCTTCCTCTCCAGTCCTCTCCTCCCCATTTATGGGATAAGATCTTTGAAATCATCCAAGAAACGATTAGATCTCAATAATGGTCTCAAGAAGACCTTTCATGTGATCCCAATAAAAGCATATTTCTCTCTAAGTGGCATTTAAATATTAACCTCACTCACCCTAATCTTACCCTTAATACCCATCGCCCTCTTACCCTTATCCCTAGGAATTGGCAAAATCCTCCTCAAGGTTTTTTTAAACTGAATTTTAATGGTTCTTCCAAAGGAAACCCTGGACCTGTCGGATTTTCGGGTGGTAATCAAGGACAATAATGGATAAATTAAATATATAATGGTTGCTAATCTAGGTTGGGACTCTAATTCCCAGTTGGTGTATCCTCAGTTCCCTATAATTCTTTCACTCCCTCCTATGTCCTAATATTACTTTAATCCCCTCCCACATCCATCGAGAGGATAATAAAATAGATGACAAATTAGAAAATGAAGGAGTCACACTTACAAGAAATTGTTTATCAAACGATACCATAACCTCCTTGCCCCTCCCTTATTAACACAATGTTTTTATTTGGCTCAAAGGGATCTTTCGTCCTCGGATGGGATGTCGCATGTTCCATATGAAATCTAAGGTTTTAATGCAGTCATTCACAAACTTCACCTCAAACTTCACTTTCATGCGTGGAATTTATGTTATGGATTTCAGTGCGGTTCTCATCAACATGTGAAACTTCACTCTCTGGTTTACAATGGCAGAGAGCACCATACGCACAGGTACAAGGTAGCTAAGTTTTGTCAAATAGGGCTTAATGAAAACTTCATCGGCGTGAAAAGGTAATTTATTCGAGCTTTTGTTCATGCTTCACTCTTTGCATCTCATTCTTTCTATGTTCAATGATTTTCCCCGCTTCTTGAAACAACTTCTGGTTTTACGCCTTACCTTTTTCTTTTCTTCTTGCACCGAGCTCTCTGGTTTCATCTCCCTAGCCATTTCGAGGGAGCGTGGAAACCCAAAACATGGCCCAGATCACTATCGCTGTCTGGTCGGAGGCGTTCTCCCCGCTTCCCTTCCACCCAACCTACATGCGACCCTTAGACCTCTACCTTATCCTGCTTCGAATGCTGTTGCATCTCTTCCCAATGCTGATAAACAAGAAAATTACAATTGGGATCTCGTTCTGGTGGAGGAGTTTCCTTTTGTTCCACCCTAGTCTTCCTTGGAGCCTACATTGATTTCTCGTTGGGACATTAAGCATTTTTCGAGTTCCTCCTTTCAAGTTGAAGGCAGTTTTCCCAACCAGCCCCTGAATGAGCAGTGGATTTTCCCAGTCCTCGAGGAGATCGGCCCCACGACGATTGAGGAAATTTCCCCTACGGTTATTGGCATGAACAGAGACCCTACTCAAATTGGACCTGAGACAACAACTTTGGCTTCCACACACAACTTCTCTGAGGAAAAAATTCACTGTATCTTCGAGATGTGTCAGGATGTTGTGGATCATCTATTTCTCTAGGATATCATCAGCTGCAGGATGCACATACTATTTGATTCACTTTCAGGCGCACTTGTCAGCTGACGATGCCCCCACTTGCTACCAACACTTCATCATCACTGCGGCCTGGTCATGTTCTCCTTAGGGTGATGGAAGGAACATCACATGGAGTGTATGAAGTCTTTCTTAGTCTTAGCCTTTGTTTTTTCTTCTTTGTTTTGATAGATACAGTATTCTATTTTTCAAGCAAGTTTTGTAATGTTTCTAGACACATACACTTCTGATCATGATGCTTAGAATATTCATGGACACTTTTCGCTAGTTTGTATGGATTTCAGTTTTATGAGGTAATACAATCTTTACTTAAAAAAGATATTCATTTCTTTTTTATCTAAATTCATTTTAAATGATTGAAAAAATTATATTTCAAAATAATTTTTTTACTTTAAAAAAATATTCATCTCTTTTTTATCCAAATTCATTTTAAATGATTAAAGAAATTATATTTAAAAAATTTTAATCTCCTCAATATTTAATGAATTTAGATTTAAAATAAATTTATAATAGTGTGTATTCGAGCTATTTAATTTCCTTAAAATATATTATTTATGAAGCTAAATGAATCAACATGTTATTAGTATTTATATAATGGTAAATTTTGTTATTGGTATTTATATAATGGTTAATTTGGGTTGGATTTTTTATTATATTTTACTTGGTACAACGTAATTATATCTTCAGGCTTGTGTATAAAATCCATTATGTTAGTGTTATAGACCGAAATGAAAGTTAAAAATTGATTCTAGAAGAAGAAAATTCATTTTATAGTTCCCTTTGTTGACCAAGGGAGGTGGGTTGTTTACTATACAATCCCAAACTAAAAATATGTTCATTGACAAGAAAATATGCATGAATAAGCTTCATCCATAGAATTCAAAATATTCACTATTATATATATATAAATAAAATTCAGAAAAGCAATGTTCATCTAAGGACTTAATACTAAAAAAACATATTATACGACTCAATATTGAGAGTACAGGAGGAAAAAAATCAAAGTTTGATTGGAAATAGTTGATAATGAAGAGAGATTAATAGGTGCAGATGCTCCTCCATGTTAGATCTGTAGCTATCCAGTACGTTTTATTAACTCATTCCTTTGAATTTTAACTTAAAATGTGTTATTTAAAGGAAGATTGCAGAGTTTGGCTCAGCTATTGAATCTTACAATCATATGTTTCAACCAACAGCTTCAGTTCTTGAATCTTCTAAGAAAGAGATAGCAGGTGTTATGGAATAACATTGACAATGTTTTACCAATAGGCTTCTCAAAAAGATGAGTCACTTACTGAATCAAAACTTGTAGGTGTATAAAACTCAACTGGGAAGGGTGAGTGACAATTTGGGAGACATAAAAACTATACTTTTGGTGATCTTCTCGCGTTATATGTTGGTCGAGGTTCATGAAATAACGAAGTTAAATAAGACAGCCATCTGAGAAAGATTGATTTCTTAATAACCTGAGAGGAGGTCGGTAGTTTCTACGTTAATCTTGTCCTTTGGATCATAAAAAATCGGAGTGCGGGTCCTGTGTTGTAATTTGGAGTGATTAAAAAGAACATGAATGACGAGCTTGGAATAGTCGGAGCGCCGCCCAGCAAAGAAGATGTACTAGAACAATCCGCAGGAAAGAACATGTAGAGGGGCGTTCCAAGCTATACGAGTTAAACAAAAACAGCCTTTTAACAGAAGGGGCATTGAAATTGAGAAAGTCGATTCAGATCGAAAAACTTGAAGTTAGTAGAGATGCACACAAATAATGGATATAGCTACTGAATTTATATTAAAATATATGATATTAATATCTTTTTCCGCAAATTTACTAATTTCAGTAATTAAAAAAAATTATTTATAATTTTTATTATTATAATTGGAGTTTTCTAAATTGAATTTTTTTTTTAGGTAAAACAGATTTTGGTGAAATCTTCATTATCTGTTATTTAAATTTCCTAAATTTTTTTAATTATATAAATTTAATTACTCAAATCTAAAGTCTCAACATTTTTTACTAGATTTAACACAAAAGTTATAAGAACACTAAACAACAAAAAGAGAAAGTAGCAGTGAGCTCTATATTGTTGCAGGGGTCCACTATAATATTAGACATAATAAATAGCTAAATTATTTTTTTATAAGTAAACTATCTTTTTCATAAAATTATTTAAAATAAATTTATTTTTTTTAAATTGTGAAATTTTATTAGTGTGATTGGTTTCAAGGTTTCTTAACCAGAGGATAATCCCACAAACAAACACTTAAACAAAAAAACATTTTTTTAAATTTTTTAAGTTTTAATATTTCAAAATAAATCAAAATGTTTAAAATTTAAGATTAAAATTTCAAACGATTAAACATTTTTTTTAATTTTTTAAGTTTTAATATTTCAAAATAAATCAAAATGTTTAAAATTTAAGATTAAAATTTCATCAAACGATTAAATGATTGAACATATAACTTTTAATCAATTTTGAGGTGGCTAGGGTTTCCCTAGCCTCATCCCTGGCGGTAGGTGACTCCTCTTCAGCATCCCCGTCACTGGAGGTTCTTCCTGGTGGTGGTCGTGCTCCCTCTGGAGTGGATATGGACTTCTGTTTGCCTCTTCAGCTGTGTTGTATGACGGTCGTGCTCTCTCTCGAGTGGATTTGTTTTCATTGTGGGAAAAGGTTCCATCCTCGCTTGGCCTCTGTAGTCCGCTATGGTGGTTGCCTATCATCGTCTCTCTTGTCTCCTCGGAGTTTCGGCCCGACCTCTCACAATTTCGGTTGGTGATTGGGTGGCGGTTCATCATTGGTGAGGGTTTCCTATGCTCGCGATGCTCCTCTTCCAGCCGCAATGTCTCCCTTGTACTGTCCTGTCCTTTTCCTTCGTGGGTTTGGTTGCTAGTGGGAGGCTCCTTTGAAATGATGGGGGCGTACTCATTGTGCGGTTTTTTTTCATGGATGTTATCTGGTGTTTTTGTTTGGTGGTCGTTTTTTTTTCATGAACGAATCTTGTAGCGGTTGTTGGGTTTTCTGTTTTTTTTATGTGGTTGGGTTAGAGTTTTGAGGTTCATCTTTTGGGCGTGAAGTTTTGATTTGTGGAACTGGAACAACACATTGAGGTCCTTATTTGGGTGTGCTGTTTCTGACTTCTGTCCTTAGTTCGATTAAAGCTTTGAGGTCCATCTTTTGACCGTGTAGTGTTGATTTGTAGAGTTGGATCAACACTTTGAGGTTCTTTCTTGGATGAGTAGTTTTTGACTTTTTTCCTTTAGATGCAGGTTATTTCCTAGTTCATATTTTTGTAACATTTCTCAGTGGCTTAGTAGCTATCTCAAGACTTCTATTTTCTGCTATCTTTACCCTTGACTGAAGTGTGCTTAAGGCACCTTTAAAATGTAATTTGGTTCTCTTTGGATGAATAAAATTAGGCTTTTTTCTTTGAAAAAAAAACTTTTAATCAATATTTAAAACTTAAGATATCAACTTGTAAATAAATTTGTTTACTTCTTTCCTTTTTGTTGGGTTGTGGCAACACATACCCTTGCAATTACATCATTTTAGTTGGAGGTTTCTTAAGCATTTGATGTTTGACATTTTGTATGCCTAGAAACTTTGGAGATATCTCTTTTTTAAACACTGAAGATGTAATGTGCTCCATGAGATTTGTAAATTCATTTCTCCATTTGGCTTGGCAATAAAGGATATCATTTCCCCCCATTCTCGGTTTTCTAATTATTTGAAGTCCAACAAGTGGTATCATAGTTGAGGTCAAGTGGTGGTTTGTGAGAGCCAAGGGAAGATGATATGCACACTTAAAGGAAGAAGGGGGTCGAGCATAGTTGCATGAAGAGGAGGTCACGGTCGCTATGTTATGGGTTGTTGAAATAGATACCTTTTGGAAGTTATGTAACGACGTGGGTAAAATGTCAATCTCTTACAATATCGACTAGATGATGCCCTTGTTGTGGCCCGACGTGTTGCAAAGAAGCAACTAGCCAAGAAGATATAATCGAGGGTGGGGTTGCTAAAGGAAGCAAACTTGAGGTAGATGGTGATGGAAACAGCGGTGGTTCACATGGTTACTGTGGACGAAACAATGATGGTAGCGATGATAGCAATCGAAATGGTGATGATATTAAGGTCAAGATCACAGATTGGGAGATTGACATTTTGTGTAGCTGGGACCTCTCATGTCAGGAAGAGGACTTGGCTTCCCACTGCAATGGCAAGGTAGAGGCTTCGAATGCAAATTTCGAGGTGGAGTTGGCAATTTATTTTGTAAATGGGAATATTATTGTAAGACTTGGTTAGGAATTCATACCTTGGGTTTGAAATTTCACCAGTAAACTCTATACGTAGAACTAGGTGATAGAGATGAGCATGTGGTATTCCCAGATACCCTGACCTTGAGGGAAGTTTGGCTGGATTTGGTAATGATAAAAGTGGTGGAAATTTAGGTCAAGTGTTGTAGTTTCAGGCACATGTTTTTAGGTCAAGAATTGTCGTTTGAGGCACATGATTGCATACTCCATTGAAATTATACTTGGAGCGAGAAGTTAAGGCTCACTTGGCTAGGTTGGACAGATTTAGTCAAGGAAGTATATTTATCTTGGTTATAGTGGTGGAGATAAGGGATGTAGATTATGGGATATTACTTCCTACAAAATAAACATTAGCACAACAAATGGAGATTTGTTTGCAAACTCAGGGAATCATTGTATGGTGTAATATAACCACACAATGGTACAAGATGGTTGAATCCATGTTGAGCCAAAGTTTCTTAGGAAGTGAGTACGATCATTGTGTTTATGGCATATTCATTATCTCGATGTTACATTGATGATATGGTTGATACAAACAATGCATCGTTGAGATCAACAAGTTAAAGGATGAGTTGATTAGGATGTTTCACATGAAGGATCCAAGAGCAAAGAAACAAATCTTGGGAATATAAGTATAGAGATATAAGGAAAATGGTAAGTTTTTGTGGTCAGACATCTATAGAAGATATAAATATCCCTTTAGCTTTCCATTGTAAACTTTCTTCAAGTTGATGTCGTGATAGTAAGGGAGAAAATGATTATATGTCTCGTGTAACTTATGCAAATGAAATATGGAGGTTAGAGATACACTTATCGTCTATAGTATTTGATTCAATTTAAGGAACCAATATGGTTAGAAAAGTTGTGGTGCTGGTTGGCTTCTCTTGGCTTTCACCAAAGGTGATGATTGATTCGTTGGGAAAGGTATCAGGAAATTGTTGTCAATGTCGAAATTGTTGAGTTGTGAATACACATACCTTTACAATTACATTTATTTGGTTGGAGGTTTCTCAAGAATTTCACTTTCTATATGGCTTGAAACTCTTGATCTCTCATGTTTAAATATGAAACGATGAGATTTGTAAACTCATTTCTCCATTTGGCTCAACAATGTAGGATATTCTTCTCTGGTGTATAATCTTCCTTCTCATTCGTGTTTGTTGTGTTATTATTTTCTTATCTGCTCATTATCTTCTTTGTCGGTTGATCCCAAGACTTTCCATATAATCACAGATATGTAATGTGCAATAATACTTGAACACTACATCAAGCACAATACTTAAATGCAAACAAACCCTTTACAAACAACACGATTAGGTTTTTGGAGGTTTATTTTCTACATCTGTAATAGTACCTGAAAACTACATGAAGCACAATACTTTTCAATGTGGAGAAGCCTTTTACAAACAACACGATTACATTTCTAGATGAGGAGGCGGTGCATCTTGCTGTTCAGGCGGGTGATAAGGGTGATTAATGGCTACAACTGGAGCGCTAGGAGAAGGTTTCCGAAGCCTTGGGGTTTTTTCATCCACTTTCATTCCATTTGTCAATGCCTTCACAGACAATCCCCAACTTTGCAGGCCTTCCATTGATACCTCTGTAAAATTATAAAAATACATATATAATCAAAGATGATTGCTACGACCAAAATAAAATTTACCTGGGATAGAAAACTCAATACGATTATTTATACCTGATGATGAATTCAAATCATTGTCTTCAATAGATTATAGAAGAAGAAGAAGTAAAAACCATTCGAGCTTTTGTTGTAGAAGGAAAGCAATGCAATACGATCATAGAAAATAGAGCACGTGAGAATAGAATTAGTGTCAATAAGTTGTTCTCTATATATATATTGAGTGGGACTAATGGTTAAGAACATGTGTTTCCTCTTAAGAGGTCACAGGTTCAAATCGAGAGGGGGGTAGGGTATGTATGCATTCGTATACTTTACAAGTCAAATCGTTGGGCAGAGGGGGGTCCCTTGTCCCACAAACAAGGGGGTCTCATACACCAATTTGGTGTGCTAGCTTGGCCGTGACCTTAAAAATAGATTATTATTATATACAACCTGAGTGGGCCTAATGGTTAAGAACATGTGTTTCCTCTGAAGAGGTCACAAGTTCAAATCCAGAGGGGGGTAGGGTATGTATACCTTCATAGACTTTACCAGTCAAATCGCTGGGTGGAGGGGGGTCCCTTGTCCCACAAACAAGGGGGTCTCATACACTAATTTGGTGTGCTGGCTTGGCCGTGACCTTAAAAATAGATTATTATACAGCCTGAGTGGGCCTAATGGTTAAGAACATGTGTTTCCTCTTAAGAGGTCATAGGTTCAAATCCAGAGGGGGGTAGGGTATGTATACCTTCGTAAACTTTACCAGTNGGGGGTCCCTTGTCCCACAAACAAGGGGGTCTCATACACTAATTTGGTGTGTTGGCTTGGCCGTGACCTTAAAAATAGATTATTATACAGCCTGAGTGGGCCTAATGGTTAAGAACATGTGTTTCCTCTTAAGAGGTCATAGGTTCAAATCCAGAGGGGGGTAGGGTATGTATACCTTCGTAAACTTTACCAGTCAAATCGCTGGATGGAGGGGGTCCCTTGTCCCACAAACAAGGGGGTCTCATACACCAATTTGGTGTGCTGGCTTGGCCATGACCTTAAAAATAGATTATAATAATAATAATAATAATAATAATAATAATTTATTTTCAAGATCGTGATCAAGCTAGACATCAAATTGGTGTATAAGACTCTTTTTGTTCAACAATTTTGATTGATGAAGTCTATAAAAATATACATACCCTACCTCTTTGGATTTGAACTTATAACCTCTTATGAGGAAACACACACACACACACACATATATATATATATATTAAACTGTTATAAGTAGCATCTATAGAATGTTGAATAAATTCAGGTTGTATGAGTTTCCCTATCTATATGTGTATTGACATGACTGGTAAAGTCTACGAAGGTATACATACCCTACCCCCCTCTGGATTTGAACCTGTGACCTCTTAAGAGGAAACACATGTTCTTAACCATTAGGCCCACTCATGATGTATAAATAATAATCTATTTTAAAGGTCACGGCCAAGCCAACATACCAAATTGGTGTATGAGACCCCCTTGTTTGTGGGACAAGGGACCCCCTTGTTTGATTGACTGGTTATATATATATATATATATATATATATATATATATATAACCAGTCAAGGTCAATCTTGAGATCATAAAATAATACTAAATGCCTAGAACCAATCAAGCTCAATCTTGAGATCATAAAACAATACTAAATTCCAATGTGTGGTCGATATCTTATTAGTTGGATTGTACCATTGACATATTGCTTTGATCTTCTTTGATTACTAAAAAAAATTAAATAAATAAGGGCACTCGATTTAATTTCACGAATAAACATATTATATGTTGTGACAATAAATAGGTACATGGTAAAAAGCATGGAGCTATGGTCAGACTATAGGTGACGATAAATACGTACATCCAAGGAAAGCATAGAGTTAATTTTATTAGTGCATTAGTAGAAAAATATAGATTTATTTTAATTTGTAATCTTTCATGTGTAGGAAGATATATATAATAGAGTAAGAAATTTGAGGAAATGTTTTAACTTTGAGGGATTTGATTCCACTTGATCCATGATAGATTGGAGTTAAGATGGATCTATGTTGATTGCACTTGTCTACATGATGGTGAAATTTTTAGATGATAATCTTTATCTATATGTTTAAGATCAACTTAATGGGTTGAAATTTACATCATTATGTATCTTCTTATGTTTTTCTTTTAGACACATTGTCACACTTTCCCTTTCCCATCTTTTAATACGGATCATATTGCAGACCTTGCAAAGCGTTAATTTAAGATGTTGCAGTAAAAGTAAGACCTTGAAGAATTTAGAACCACCAAAATCTTTCATGTTTTATATATCTTAGTATTATAATTTAGTTTTAATGTTCAAATACTAATAGATAAATCACACTTAACCAAACAAAGTATAGGACATTAAACTTATATATTTGTTTTGAAACATATTTTCACTGTGTCATTGCTAAATTCATTTTGCTTGATAATTTGTAGTACTTCACAATTGAAATAAATATAGAAGATTAATTCCCTTCCTATCATTTTCCATGCACTCAATCATTTTTCATAATTTCATTTATATCATTTCCTCAACTAATTAATGTACCAAATCATTTTTCATAGTATTGTCATTGATCTTATGCATTCTACTTGATTATTCTTATTGTTAAAATAAATACAACTACTTGATTATGCTAAATCAGTTTTTCATGGTATCATCAGTTAAGTCAATGCATTTTTTTAGTATTATGTCATTGTTGAAACCAATGCAACTAATTCCTTTAAATAATTTATAGTTGTGTCATCACTAAAATCAATGCATTGCATTGTTTTACATTATCTCATTATTGAAATCATAAAAATTAATTTCTCTAAATCATTTTTCATTCTATCATCTCTAAAATAAATTCACCCTATTGTGTTTTGTTATATTGTTGTTGAAATTATTTACACTCTCCTGTTTTTAAAACATTTTTTTAATATTGTCAATGAATATGTCCTATTGTTTTGTGTTATATCATTATCACTTAAATCAATTCATCATATTGTTTTGTGTTATATCATTGTTAAAATGAATACAACTATTTAATTATGGTGAATCATTTTTCATTGTATCATCACTTAAATCAATGAATATTGTTTTGAATTATGTCATTATTGAAATCAATGCAACTAATTGCTCCAAATAATTTTTGATTGTGTCATCACTAAAATCAATGCATTGTATTGTTGTCATTGTGTCATTATTGAAACCTTAACAACTAATTGTTCTAAATTATTTTTCATTGTACCATCTCTAAAATTGTATCATTTTTTAAATCATTTCAACTCCCTTACTTTTCTAAATCATATTTTTAATATCATCACTAAAATCAATAGTCCCAATTGTTTTGTGTTATATGAATGAAATGCATATGCTCTATTTGTTTTTTGTTATTCAATGTAGGTATTCAATGATTGATGTTACATTCTGTTTTAGTTTTCATAAATGACACATATCAATAGTATAAATCCAAACATATTGAAGTTTGAAACATTATTTATATTGAAAAATGATTAAAGCATAATTATATATCTTAAAGAATAATTATATATTTTGAGAATCTTTTCATCATATTCATATTGAAATAATTTTAAAATGAATGGATATTTAAAACCTCATTACTTTTATCATATTAGACTCATTAAAAAGTAACCTTCTATATTTATATGATACATAATAAATAATACGATACCTTCTAAATTTAAAGTCTCCTAGCAATCAATTACGTTATTCCTTTTGGTGTTGACATGAAACATAATAGATCTATCCCATATGAATATGTGTACATGATATATTTGCATTTATCTCTAATGAAAATCAATAATACTAAATAAAATCACATATCTTATAGAAAATAGATATGAGATTGTCCACATATCGTACTATTCTTAATTAAAAGTAAGAGGACATGTATATTTCTCTTTGTTTTGAAATTGTTACTTTAAAGACCACATTTTTAAAAAGTAAGAGGACATGTATATTTCTTTTTGTTTTGAAATTTTTATTTTAAAGATCACATTTTTTCATTTAGTCAAAATTATATATATATATATATATATATATATATATAATGTACATGTGTCAAATTTAGGTTGTTGTCTTTGTTTTTAAAGTTTTATATAAAATTGTGATTTTTTTTATTTAATCAATATTATATATTTTTAAATGAAGATGTATCAACTCCATATTGAGCATAAAAAAAAATTATAAATCCGACATAGAAAGGAACATTGGATTACAGCGAGCCAAAAAAGTGTTCTGTGGAACCAACACGACAGTGCTAACCACGATCTTACTAAGTTATGGACTTCAACAAATAGCTTAGACTCCAGCTCAGTCATGCACCTCTCCGAAGGAATAACCTATGTGTCAGACACGAGGGACAACGAAAGAACACATGGACCTACTTAGTGATCTAAGGGTAAGGGACTGGAGATGTAGATGTCCATAAATGCGAAGTGAAGAAAGTGGAAGAAAGGTGACTCCACAATGAACCATCCCTTATTGATCTCTCCCCCGTATTGATCTTTGTGCATAACGAACCATGCCTTTCTATTTTGAAAATTCATAAAAGCGCAAATATAAAATACCTCGAATCAAATTATATTATTGTTTTCAAATATTTGGGATATTTCCGTGGTATGGTTAATCCTAAGAGGAATGGTGACTCCAAAGAAGCCGGAAGGGTTAAGAAAATTTAAAAATATTCTATTTTTTTTTGGGTGCATTTCCGTTGTATAAAATAAGTATGGAGAGTGGTTGATTAGATAAAAGGAATAGTGAGAAATGTGACAGTATATACTATTATGTTCAAACCAAAAGGTTAGGAGAGGTCTCTATTAAACAAAGAGATAGAGTACATAGTAATACATAAGTTTAGTCTCAATATATAAGAACTACATTGATCTATTTGTTGAAAAAATATATCAATCTTTAGGAAGTATCTAGTTGGTGTGTGATTAGCAATAAATCCTTTATATCTTCTTAACAAGCACAAAAACACCCCCATAAGTGAAACATATGGAGGAACATAAAAGAACAAACATGGATGCCCACAATAAGGCTTGATAAGGTACCTATGAACAAACTGTTAGAATTGCAAATGTGGAAAACACAATTCACATATGAGAATTAACAATCACATAGATAAGAAAAAAAAGGATTTCACGTGGTTCACCCAAATGTTGGGCTACATCCACCAAGCATAGGTATTGGTTTTCTTATTATCTAGATCATGGAGATTACAACAAACTTGCAAGTTCTCTCATATCCTCTCACTCTGTCGTATCTGCCTCTATGAGCTTACATGAATTTCTATACATTTACACAATAAACTGATTATTAAATGCACTCCTATCCATATTCTAACTTGGTTTATTCTAGTTGCAACCAACACAGAATAATAGGATCCAAACCCATCCTTGGAGGAATTCGTTGTCACCAAATCCTAACAATCTCCACCTTGACAACAGTTAACCTGATACCTTGCTCCTTCCTTTTGTTCATCACCTTTTTTGCAAGAAAAGAGAAGCCAAGCACCACTGTAGCTTCTCTAATAAAACTGGTTTCATGATCTCGCCTGTGTGACTTGCACGAGTTTGGATTTCCTGAGGGGTCACTCCACCTCCAACATGTCTTCCACAACTATGTTGTGTGACATATTTAGTGATAAATATCCTTCTATCCAAGACACATGTATTACAATATACATTAGAATTATCATAGACCATCTCAGTGTAACCATTATAGGTGACATTTGTGCTTCTTAAATGTTGAAGCACCCATTTCACTGCAACGCCTAAATATGTCACGTATATGAAAACATCATTAGCATGTGAAACATCTGGTCTTAACTATTTCATCACATACAACAGTCCTCCTACTAAACTTACACGAGACATAACCTTTTCTTCTTTATAGACAAGACCTATGCTTGAAGAAAACTTATAATGGAAAGCAAGAGGGATAAAGACTAATTTTACAATGTTCATACTGAACTCCAACCATAGATTACCATTACCATATCTGTGTACATCCATGCCCATAATTTGTTTTGCTTCTCCTTGATCCCTCATCCAAATTGTCCTGTCCACCTAGGTCATTTTCTTACTGATTTTGTCCATGCTTCGGCTTGCATCGAGCATATGATTAGCAAATAACATCAATATTGTGAATGTACTATAAACTATATAGTCATTTCTACCCTTTTAAAATTTTGGATTTACCATGAAGGATTCAAACCTCTTGTATATTTTCCTCGGTACCAATAGGACACACAATGAATTTTCTAGCATGCAAACAAATTTACCGTTGTGATATTGAATCAACCCTTTTAGTTTTTCCATACATACTATATCTCTATCAATGATGACCTTATGAGTAGTAGCATCCCACACACAACATCCCTGTATACCACCATCATAACTCACAGAGATATAAAACAACCAAGAATTTAGAAACAAAGATTTTAAGTCTGGAAATGATTTACCACTTACCAGTACCTACAATTATTTCTTGCTCTTATGACCTTGATGCTTATGCCATAAATAAGAAGATATATATGTCACTTCAGATGCCATTTCAGTACTCCCTTCCATCTTATAAAGGTCATCAACCTTTGTTTCTTTCATCACTACTAAACTACCTTTCAACAATGTGAGTGATCCACCTTGACTTGTATACTTATATCCACAAGAATCCAACACTCCCAATGAAGTCGAATTTGATTTAAGATCAAATACATATCTAACATCTGTTAATTCCCTAACAATACCAACGAACATCCTGATTCTAATACTGCCAACCCCAACAATTTTACAGGGAATACCATTTCCCATAAACACTACACCTCATCAACATATTGGTAAGAAATGAACCAATTTCTATGTGAGCACATGTGGTGGGAGGCACCTGAATTTAACTGCCATTCTTCTTAACATTGTAAATTACTAGAAACGACTAAAACTTCATCAATCATACCTAAATTTGTTACAGCCAAATTTGCTTCCTTCGTAGAGTTTTCCTCAGATTCCTTTCTTTCCCAATAATCTTTCTTGAGATGTCCAATTTTTTCTTTACCCTTACTATGTCTTGACTTAGATCGAGAAAAAATTCTCTCATTCTGCTCTTTAGTTTGACCTCTGACCAACATCGCCCCTGAAGTTGAGGTTTTTTAACTAGATTTTCTCCTCATCTCCTCATCCAAAAAAGCTCCCACAACAGAGTCATAATCTAAAACATATATTGAGCTAAATCTAATAGAGGTGACTATATTATCCCAAGACTCAGACAACGAACACAATAGTGTAATATCCTTCTCTTCATCTTCGAATTTAACTTCCATACTAGTCAATTGAACTATAAGGGTATTGAAGGTATTTAAATGGTCATCAACTTTTGTACCTTCTTTCATCCGCAAACTGTACAACTTTCTCTTCAAGTAGCTTCTGCCCATCAAGGATTTTGTCATATATAGACTTTCCAACTTGCTCCATAAGCCTAATGCTGTATCCTCTCCTATGATATTAAAAATAATATCATCCACCAGACATAAACGAATGGTACTAAGAACTTTTTCATTTAGATATTTGCATTCATCATTCGTCATGTTTGTTGGTTTCTTTGACTTTCCTGCGAATGATTTTTGCAACCTTTGTTGCACCAGTAAATCCCGCATCTTGAGATTCCAGAGCTCAAAGTTGCTTTTACCACTGAACTTTTCAACTTCAAACTTTGAACTCTACATCTTATCCATTAGCACAAAATCTCCTAATCCCAAATCCCTGCTTATAATAACCAAGACCGTTCAAAAAATATGTTGGGGAATAATGGTATAAACCTTAAAAGGTTTAAAAGAAAAAAAGTTTAATAAAAGGTTTAATGTGAGTTTAACATTGAATGTAATGTTAAAATGCCAATGTATAAACCTCACCTTTTATTTAAAATAAAAATAAAAATTACGTTTTATAAGCATTCACCTTCATGCTTAATTCATACCAACTTTTAAATTCATACACTCCTCCACCTTTTTGAATTGTTTTAAACATTCACCTCAGGACATCCTTCAACTTTTAATAAAAAAGTCAACCATGACATAAACCATAACATCATACCTTAAATTCTTTCAAAAACATGTGAATTTTTAAAGAGAGATTGTGACCTTTGTTTAAAGCGAGTCGTAACACCACCCGATGTTAGTGCCCTACGACGTGCTACTATGGGTGGTCGCACCTCCAACTACAACCAGGCTATGACGATGTATGGTGGTTTTCACCCCTCCAGATACAGCCAGGATTTAATGATCTCATGAGTTTCCAAGTTTTGAAAGTCTGACTAATGGGCTGTCACACCTTCCAAGAGGATGCCCCTATGGAAATAAATGCACCTTACACAGGTTTCACTCTTGCGGCTCTTTTTATAATTTGACGTCATCGATACCCTCTCCTATAACCAGCTCTGATACCACTTGTTAGAATTGCAAATGTGGAAAACACAATTCACATATGATAATTAACAATCACACGGATAAGAAACATGAGGATTTCGCGTGGTTCACACAAACTTTGGGCTACGTCCAACAAGCATAGGTATCGGTTGTCTTATTACTCATATCATGGAGATTACAACAGACTTGCAAGTTCTCTCATATCCTCTCACTCTATCGTATCTGCCTCTACGGGCTTACATGAATTTATATACATTTACACAAGAAGTTGATTATTAAATGCACTCCTATCTATATTATAACTTGGTTTATTTTAGTTACAACCAACGCAAAATAATAGGATCCAAATTCATCCTTGGAGGAATTCGTTGTCACCAAATCCTAACACAAACTTTCATAAATGGAGAAAATAAAAATAAAAATAGTAGAAAAAAACTCTTCTTGACAAATTCTCATTCTTATTTATATATATATAATTTGATTAATTTAGAATGAATTTTTATTTAAGATTTTAATTTTTTTATAAAAACATTATGCAAAATTTTAAAAAATATAGATTAATGATAAAAAACTTACTAAGAATTTGAGACTCAAGGATGATCACTGATCTTTCTAGTTTCTCTTATGGAGCAATTATGTTCATCTCTCATTCTCTTCGAATCATAATTGATTACACCAATGGGACCACCAACTTTCAAGAGATAAAAACACCTTCAGTTTTAGCGAACATAGAATTAAGAAGAAGCATATTTTACTTAAACACTTAGGGGGACTCGCGGTGTTGGTATTGTTAAAGGGGTCGAGAAGAAAAAGGAGAAAAAGAAATAGCCATTTGTTTGGAAACTAATGCTTTGTTGAATATTTCACATTCAAATTTACAACCACACTTTGTAATCACTTATCCATAGAAAAAACTGAGAGGGAAAACTTTTTATTAAAGCAAGCAGATAGCAAAGATCCAAGTTATCTTCTTTCGAGATCTTGTTGATTTTAGTTCGATGGAAAAGGAAATCCTCCCATGTAACATGTTTTTATCTTTTAATGTTATTTTATGTTTTAGTTTCGTTTAAGGTTGATGTATTTATTTATTTTCAATGATAAGGATTTTAATTTCTTTTTGAAAAATATTAGTTAGATTTTGAATTACAATTATTTTTAAATTTAAGTTTAAATCATATTTAATAGTATATTTTAAAACTAAGGAAATTCTCCTATTTGAATATCATATTCAATATTATTATATTCTATTGTTTTAGTTGGATGGTATTAAGGAAATCCTCCCATCTTGGATGATTGTTGTAACATATATTTTATTGTTTTAGTTGGATGGTATAAAGGAAATTCTCCCATCTTGGATGATTGTTGTAGCATGTTGTTATTTTGTAATGTTATTTTATGTTATTGTTTAATATTGTTTTAGTTGGATGGTATTAAGGAAATCCTCCCATCTTGGATGATTGTTGTAACATATATTTTATTGTTTTAGTTGGATGGTATAAAGGAAATTCTCCCATCTTGGATGTTTGTTCTAGCATGTTGTTATTTTGTAATGTTATTTTATGTTATTGTTTAAGATTTGATTATTATTTATTTTTAATGATGAAAAATTATAAAAACATTTTTTTTAAAAACTGTTTTTTATATATTGAATTATAATTATTTTTAAATTTAAGTTAAAATTATATTCAACATTTTATATTTTAGAAATAAGAATTTATATATTGAATTATAATTACTTTTAAATCTAAGTTAAAATCATATTTTATATTTTATATTTTAGAAATAAAAATTTACAAAATTTGATTTGATAATTTTTAAAATATTGATTTTTATTGTTATCAAACATTTCTAATAATATTTATATATAATTTATTTTTGAGTGATGTAGCTAACATACCTTTCTTAGTTGCACCATTGTAATTGCAATGGTCTATTTGGAAAAATCATTTTCCTCACCACAACATGTATCTCCATCTTCATTGATACCTTGATTTCTTGCAAGTCCAAAGTCTCTATAATGGTCCTCCTCTAAAGTGGACCTAACAATATTTTTCATCATTTTACTTTCTTCCTTTTTGGTAGGGCCCTCTCAATAGATACCTTTGTGATGAATTAATATACATCCCCATTGGAACCTAATCTCTGGGTGGACACTTCGTTAAAATTGATTGATGCTACGTTGTACAAACAGATCATTCGATCATTGATGTATACGATGAACATCATGGCAGATATATGTTTTGTTGTGGACACCTTGAGTCAATTTATTGTAGAGCCCAAAAGTGTGTTAATATTATGGTAGCTACAGAAGGTATTTACCTCAACATGTGAACCTGACGAGAATAGAAGACTCTGGGAAGCAAGAGAAACCCTAATGAATTGGCTAATAACCCTAGAAGCCTTGTCAGCTCAAGAAGAAAATTTATATTAGGCTATTAGCCTACAACAGAAGAGGTCGGCCAGAATTAATAATAATATATTGAACAGACACATACCCAGAAAGAGAAGGCAGCCCCAACAAACTAGCAGGATTACTATCAATACAGGGCGCCAGTTCTCAATTGTCACATCTCAGGACTGCAATTTTCCCAATTGGTGCACAGGTTTGGAGGAGGGTTGCAGCTGTAGCTGCAGTAGCATCTAGTTTGAGTATTGGCTTGGATATCTCATGGCTAGGGTTTGGAACATCTGATCAGTCTTTTGTGATGCGCTATCCTTGGGGATTGATGCACTACTCTTTGTTTGGCTATCTAGCCTAGGGTTTGCTTCCGAAGTAATTCTCAGTCAAGGTTAAGGTGCTCAGAGGGTGGCTTTGGCCTATGGTTGGGTGACAAGGGTATCATCAATGGTAAAACGAGCACACTATTTTCTATATTCTAATAGGTTATGGGCCCACACGCTTTCAGTCAGCCTAAAATGCTGGAAGGAAACATAGCCGCTAGATATTGAGCTCGTTGAGGAACTGTCACTAGGGTTAGCAGCAGGAGTAGTTTCCAGAAACACTGCAGCTAGGGTTACTAGCAGAAGTAGTTGCAGAAACCCTAAAACTCTTATCGAGGAACCTTAAGTGACGAGATTGACCTAATCTCCATATAGATCAGTGCGCCCTAGCCTAGCGCATCTCCTAGTACACTCAGAAGGCCAAGCTGTGAAGTTTGGATTTCTGGTCAAATCTAGGGTTTGACCAAGTCAAGCAAGCCATGACGAACTCTATGAAGTCTGAGAACAAGTTACATGGAGCTTCTAACTTCAGAGCATGGAAGACAAGGATTGACCTCATCCTTGCTATGAATAAAGTGTTGGACATTGTAAAAGGAAAGATCATAAAGACAAAGTTTACAGAAGGAGAAGAGAAGGAACTACAGAATGTTGCAGCTATGGAGAAGTTCAAATACGTTGACATCAATTCCATGAGTATCATAGTGGATTCCATAAAAGACAAACTGATACCCTACATCTCCCATCTTGATTCATCAAAGAATATGTATGATGCCCTAACAAATCTCTTCTCAGTCAGAAATATTGGACAAGTTATGAGTCTGAAGAATGAACTCCGTGACATGAAGATGAATGATAATGACAGCATAACATCCTACTTTGTAAGGATCTCCTAGCTAAGAGATCTACTACAAGCTATTGAAGAGATCACTTCAGAAAAGGAAATGGTGAACATAGTACTTAATGGTCTTCCCAAGACATGGGATGCATTTTCCGCAAGCATGAATATAAGGAAGGAGTACTCAACATTTGAAGAACTTTGGACTTGTTGTGCTCAAGAAGAATCAAGGATCAATGCAAAAGAGAAACCTCAAAAGAAGTACGATGATCAATCCTTCACAGCAAGATTCAAGAACTTCAGAAACAAAAAGAAGTTCGGTTCAAGGAGGAAGCCAAATCAAGAGAAAGGCATCTCAGAAATACAATGCTTCAACTGTCAGAAGTATGGTCACTACAGAAATCAGTGTCCCGAGCTAAAGAAAATAAAGAAGAAACACGAAGCATCGATTGCCGAAGAAAAGGAACCGACAAATAATACTAAGCAAGATGGAAAAGATTTCTTCTACTAAAAGGTAACAACACTCTTCTTATTTTTTGTACATATCTTTCTTGCATCGTCTTTGTACATATCTTGTATATCTATCTCCAGGAAAACAATGTGTTCCAAGAAGAACTATACCTATGGAAGAAAAATAAGATAAGAATGAATATCACTAGATATTACACATGAAAGAATGAAATATATCATGTGAAAGCTATTAAAAGATAAGCCGAAATCAGAATCAATCTTGAAGAGACTTAGAAGTCAGAAATCAAGAGAAATTGGGGAAAGACTTATGACGACAACTAAGACGGAACTGTGGACTCTGTTAAGGCAAGAGAGCCAATTATATATTGCAGAAGACAATAAGGCTTCATGGACTCTATTATATATTGTAGAAGACAACAAGGACGAAGACGAAAGCACGGACTCAGTCAGACGAAGGTAGTAGATTATATGCACTCTTACATGAAGCAAAGATTAGGAGGGAGCTAATCCTATGATCTGTTGAAGATGATGAAATGTATATATCCATGGTAGCAGTCATGAAAGACAGTACGTGTTCAACTCAACCGCAGAAGAAGACCTTTTCGAAGAGAAGCCTTAAAGTATTCCTGGTTGTCCATCCAGATCCGTGAATCGATGATGAAAGGTAGAAGTGGAATCTCTAGGGCATGGAATCTATAAGAAAATCCATGGACCCAAAAGTAAAATAAAAAAATGAAGAAGAACATGAAGATTCCAAGAAAAAAGAACCAGAACAACCAGTCATTGTATCAAGAATCACAAGATTGCCATCCTGATATGAACTCACTAAAAGCAATCAAGCAGAAGAACTGAAAGTCGTGATAAAGAACAGTGTACGGAAGACTTATGAATGAAAGCATTACAAGATCCATAACCAAAGGTTCTCCCAGATGGAGGGAGAAGACTATAATGATTGATTGTTCTAGTACACCAGACTTATCTCTATATAAGTCATTATATTATCCACAACATCCATGAGTCATAATTCCACATCAGACGAATGCAAAGAATGTTCTCCAGAGAAATTGAATAAAAAAAGTATAAAGAGAAATCTCAAGACTTTGAGCCATACCAGAAAGAGACTCGTGTATGCAGATAAGAAGAAGACAACTTGGTAGAGAACCTCCAGTGCACAGCAAAAGCGTGGTGAAGATTTCCTATAACATCAAGATGACTACTCAGAAGATCAGATTTCATGATGACAGAAGAAGTACCACATGAATATGTTCCAGTTCTCCAACTATGATATACTCTACTGTTCATATCTACATAAATCCTTCACAGTATTCCAGACTAAAGTACAAGCATTACATTATCCATGATGAAGTCCAGAAAGGAGAAAGTCATTCTACAGTACATATCTCCGCAGATGAGGAGATAAGCATACATTTTGTAAAGCCTCTATTCAAGATGAAAGGACTTGCATACTCAAGATAGAACTCATGGAAATAACTCTATTAACCGGAAGGGAAGACTCTCCAGGATAGAGAAGGTACGAAAAAATGTTTATTTCTGTGATTAAAATAACTCTCTAGTTAGGAGGGATAATTGAAAAATGTTATTTATTTTTGTAAGAGTCCAGATTGGATAGATGCTTTCCTGTTCGAAAAGTGGATTGAGATTTCTGAAGGACAGTGACTTCCCTTTGTAGTTAACATGGGAGGCAGACTGATTGTTGACGTATCATAGACAACGACTTCCCATTATGGGAAGTGGTCTAGGACAGTCATTCTTCTTGGCAGTCACTCTGAGTAGTGGTCAAGTAGAATGGTCTGCCTCACCGGGCAGTCATTCTTTTGAAGTTCACAGTTGTGAGCAGTTTTGAAAAATCGTCTGTTTTGGAGGTTGATGCAGGAAAAACATTCCTCGAGGGAAGACTCATTCTTTCTAGGATACACTTTGTTTAGTGTTGGAGGAATGGCCCAGGGTGGGGAATATCCGGACAATTACTCCTTGAGGGAAGACTCATTATTTCCAAGCTACACCTTGTTTGGTGTCGGAGGAATGGCCCAGGGTGGGGAGTAGTCCAGGCTCAGCAATCAGGGACAATTATTCCTCGAGGGCAGACTCATTCTCTCTAGATTACACATTGTTTAGTGTTGGAAGAATGGCCCAAGGTGGGGAATAGTCCAGGATAGTCATTCCTTAGGGAAAACTCATTCCCTCCAGGTTACACTTTCTTTAATGTCGGAGGAATGGCCCAGGATAAGCAATGGTCCAAGCATTTATTGAGGGCAGACTCATTCTCTCCAGGTTACACTTTGTTTAGTGTCGGAAGAATGTCCCAGGGTGGGAAATGGTCCAGGTTCAGAAATCAGAAACAATCCTTCTTCCTTGGTTGAGAAGAATGGGGCATATAGCCCAGTGTTGATATTCTATATTGAGGGCAAACATTCTTTCAGACCTCACAGATGTGAGTGAAAGATTGGACCAGATTATTATTATTGATGTTATATATTGAGGGCAAACATTCTTTTAGATCTCACAGACGTGAGTGAAAGATTGGCCCAGATGATCATTGTTGATATTCTATACTGAGGGCATACACTCTTTTAGATCTCACAGAGGTGAGTGAAAGATTGGCCCAGTTGATTCAATTTTTATGATAACATTGTTTCTATGCAGATGAAGACTACTGTGGTGGCAGACATTCTTTCAGATCTCATAGACGTGAGTGAAAGATTGACCCAGATGATACAGTTTTTACCATAACATTGTTTCTATGTAGGATGCTCTCAGATGTTTGTTATGAAGACTATATGACAGTAGATGAGGACTATTGTGGTGAGTGTGTTTCACTGCTCGCAACTATATGTTGTTGATCAAGTACTTGTGTGTTACTTGATGTGGTAGTTAAACACTGGATTGTAGTTGTGTACTACTATGAATAGACACAGGTGTGTTCTATCCTTGTTCTAATTGCCTTGAAGACTATTAGCAATTTATTGGAGATGATGATCATTCAGATGAATGATGAACAGAGATTTTCCAGACGGAAAATAGTTCAGAGCTTTTACTCCTCTTGTATTACTCTATGGTGAGAGTAACATATCCAACATCATATTACTCAGATGAAATGTGGTTTCGAGAGATGATGCAGCTGATAGTGATGGTGATGCTCATGATCTAGTCATGAAGTAGTCTAGATGATTATATTGATGCTACCAGGTAAATGGTATGTTTTGTGCTCAACTCCACTACCGGTAAATACCTCTCTAGCTAGGAGGGAGTGTTAATATTATGGTAGTTGCGGGAGGTATTTACCTCTACATGTGAACTTAATGAGAATAGAAGACTCAGGGAAGTAAGAGAAACCCTAATGAATTGGCTAATAACCCTAGAAGCCTTGCCGGCTCAAGAAGAAAATTTATATTAGGCTATTAGCCTCCAAGAGAAGGAGTCGACCAGAATTAATATTAATATACTAAATAGACACATACCCAGAAAGAGAAGTCGGCCCCAAAAAACTGGCATGATTACTATAAATACAGGGCGCCAGTTCTCAATTGTCACATCTCATGACTGCAGTTTTCCCAGTTGGTGGGCACTGCAGTTGCAGTCTGGTGTGCAGGTTTGGAGGAGGGTTGCAGCTGCAACAACATCTAGTTTCAGTATTGGCTTGGATATCTCTTGGCTAGGGTTTGGAACATATGATCAGTCTTTTGTGATGTGCTATCCTTGGGGATTGATGTGCTACTCTTTGTTTGGCTATCTAGCCTAGGGTTTACTTCCGAAGTAATTCTCAGTCAAGGTTAAGGTGCTCAGAGGGTGGCTTCGGCCTATGGTTGGGTGACGAGGGTATCGTCAATGGAAAAACGAGCACACTATTTTCTATATTCTAACAAAGTGTTAACTTGGTTGTTGCAAAACATGTGATGAGATACTTTAAGGGTACATTAGAGTTTGGTATCAGTTATAATGGAGATCATGACTTCAGACTAAGTGGTTATACCAATTCAGATTGGGCTGGAAGTGTCTCTGACAAAAAGAGAACTTCAGGATGTTGTTTCAGTCTGGGGTCATCAATGATCTCATAGCAGAGTAGGAAGAAATCAAGTATTGCTCTCAGCAGGACAGAAGCATAATACATTGCCGAATGTTCCACCAGTTGTGAAGCCATACGGCTTCGAAACTTGTTTACAAGTCTATAAGATCTGGATATGGAAGCAATCATGATTCTATGTGATAACCAGAGTTGTATAAAGACGATAGAGAACCCTGTGTTCCATGAAAAATCAAAACACATAGAAATATGATATCATTACATATGTGATATGATGTAGAGAGGATCCGTAAATATCAAGTATGTTAGCATGGATGAATAGGTTGGATATGTATTGACCAATCATTTGTCTCATGTAAAGTTTGATCACTTTCGAGATAAGCTTGGTGTAGTTCGAAAGAACCTCCCTCAAAAGGGGGAGTAGTGTTGATGTCAACCTCTTGCTAAAGTTTTCCAACTTCATGTTGATGTTGCTGTGATTCCAACCTCATGCTCAAGATTTCTATCTCCGTGCTGATGTTGTTGTGATGTCGGCCTCGTGCTAAAAATTTCAAGCCTCGTGTTGATTTTATTGTGATTCCAGCGTCGTGCTGTAGATTTCTAGCTTCGTGTTGATGTTATTGAGATGTCAGCTTCGTGCTGAAGATTTCCAACCTAGTGTTGATGTTGATGATGCTCCAGCCTTTATGTTTTGATGTTGTTGTTGTTGATGTTCTATCAACCTTGTGTTTTTATTGATGATGATGATGTATTAGTGTTACACTAATCCATGTTAATGCAGATGATGATGATGATGTTATTCTAGCTCCATGTTGTGGATGATGATATTGATGATGAGAAAAAAAATTGATGATTTATAGATATGCCAGTTAGTGTTCCATGCGTTGTTGATATTGTTGCCCTGTCTCTCTGTTGATGATGTTGTAGAATACCCTTCTTGTTAAGGGGGAGTGTTGAAATATTGTAAATGCAAAGAGTATTCTATTTATTATTGAGTTATTATTCATTAGATCAATCCCATTTTGTGGATTGATCATGTCACACATTGTAATTGACCAAATCCCCTTTTGTGGATTGGAACCCTAAATATATTATGCAAATTAAGAAGTCAGACCCCAGGCTAGTTAAAGTGGTTTTAACCACTAAGAAGACAAGTTGGCCCTGCCATGTGAAAATACACCTTTCCAGCTCTTGCCAGTTTGTATAAATAAAGGAATCCAAAGCCTCATTATCTCACTCACTCATTTGTTCATCTAGCGCACAAGTTTGGTAGCTACAATTGGGAGAACAAGGAAGAGATAGGTGCATTGTTGAGTGTTGGATATTCTCTAGTGTTTTGGTTTATTGTTTTGGCATTGTATTGGCTATCTATATTAAGGATTTTTTTGTTGGGTTTTCTCGCCCATGAGGGTTTCCCAGGATAAATGTTGTGTATCTTGTGATTGTATTTCTCTCAATGATCCTATCTATGTTATGGTTATCTAGTAAATTGAAAAGAAACCTAATAATATCTTAAACCTTAACAATCAATATATATGCCAAAAAGGGTAGGGGTCAAGGGGAAACCTTGTTTGACTCAAATATTGCATTTAATCTCTTTTGACCATCCCTCAATGTTTTTAAAATTAGCAGTAACATTCTCATACATCCTTATTGCAGCAGTCGTCAAGTCGAGAGGCACTTTTATCTCTTCCAACCTATTCGAAAGGTTTTCCCTAGGAACCATGTCAAAAGCTTTTTGAAAGTCAACAAAACAACAAAAAATGATTGGTTTTAGTATTGCGTAATTGTTGTGCAATGATCCTAAAGGTAACAAGATGGCCCACTATTGAATGATATCTCTAAAACCCAACATGTCATTTAACTCTTTTACAATGACTTTCTAGCCAAAGGATAATCTTCTTTTCCAAAATAATTCCATAAAGATTGGTTAAAAATAGGCTAATTATAATGGTCCTATAATTAGAGGGAATGTTTCTATCCCGTTTTTTAAAATAGGAACAATGAGGCTTTTCCTTGTGTATGTGAGGGATAATAAATCCACACTTAAAATGTATTTATATTGATGTATGTATTTGTTTAATTTCCTTTAAATATTTTATTTATAAAATATAAATTCAACTAATGGATATGTTATTAGTATATATGCACAACTTGAGTGGGCCTAATGGTTAAGATGATATATTTCTTCATAAAAGGTAACAAGTTCAAATCACTAAGGAAGTGTAGTATGTATTTTAGTTGTCATGGTTTTAAAATTAGATTATTATTACATTAATATATGATGCCTTAAAATTAGATTATTATTACATTAATATATGATGATATTTTTTTATAATTTTTCTTGATTGGTGTATGAGACCCCATTATTTGTGGGATTTGACTAGTAAAGTCTAAAAAGATATACATACCCTACCCCATATTCCATATGAAATTCATTACTTTAATGTTAGACACCAAAATAATTCATAAGTGGAAAATTTGAGTGTGTAAAAAAAACAAATTGTAGTGCAGTTTGCTGACCGAAGGAGGTGGGTTCGCTATTCGACAATCCCAAATTTGTTCAACGGTACAAACATGCATGAATAAGCTTCATACATAGTATTGAAAATCTTCACTAATATATACAATTTAAAATTTACCAAAGGGCAATGTTCATCCTAGTAGTTAATGCTAAAAACAACATAGTCATAAGACTCAATATTGAAATTCCACGAGGAAAAGGATGAAAATTGTATTGAAAGTAGTTGAAACTCGATAGACATTAATAGGTGCAGATGCTCCCCCAAGTTAGATCTGTAGCTCTCCAATCCATTTTATTAACTCATTCCATTGAGCTTTTACATAAATCTACTTTTAGCCGAATAATGCAGCGTTTGGTTAATGTTAGAGATCGCGTTAAACAAAAACAGCGTTTCTTACAAAATGGGCATTGAAACTGAGAAAATCGAAAAGATTGAGATAGAAAAACCTGCACATGGGAAATAGAGAAGCCAAAATAGTGGCACCTGTTTGAACAAACCAAGTTTCGAAGGATGACAACTAACGAAAAACAAAGCGCATCAAACGCAAATAGACGCTCAAAAATTCGTGATCAACCTCTGATCCCATGCCTCAAGAAACATTAATTTCTTTGAATAAATATAATTACTAATTTTATAATAAAATATAAGATATTGATATCTTTTATCTTCAGCACATTTGATTAGGTCAACAAAAATTTAAATTTAAAATTTTATATATTTAAAAAACAAATTTATCTACAAACATTGTTTAATTTATTTATATTTTAATTTGTTTCACACAAAACCCTGAGTGCTGTTGCACCATATTTTCACACAAAACCCTGAATGCTGTTGCACGCGTTAGACTATAATTTTTCACTTTCATTTATTATTATTAATATTATGTTAGATTGGACAACTTATTCCCACTAGATTTTATAACGACCCCCTTTCAGTAATAAAGTGAAATATTTAAAACGAACAGACGCCTTCTCTAAAAACACTAACCTAAATCTAGGTTTTAAAATGGACAAAATACATTAAACAACTAATTTTTTAAAATGGAGAAAAGCATCGTGAAAGAACCTTAAAAACTGTTGAATGACTCTGTAAAAACAGAGAACCTTGAATACAACAGTTGTTGCAGGGTTACACTATAATATTTATATTTGATATGATTTGTGAGAGAGTTAATAAATTTATAAATTTATTTATTTAATTTGATTTGTGAGAGGGTTAATAAATTTATAAATTGATTTGATTTGTGAGAGAGTTAATATATTTATAAATTTATTTTTTAAATATAATATATTTTTTAATTGTTTAAAATTATTTTAGTTTTTATATTTTTAGGGATATTTGCTGTTTAGTTTTGTATGAAATCTGATTATAAATTGTGAGATTTACATATTTGTATATTTGAGTGGTTAATTTTGTATAATTTAACTTTGTCTCAAATTTGATCAAAAATTGTTAAATTTGCTAGTGACTAAATCTATATAATACCACTGTCCAAATTTTTTTAAACAGTCTGAATCTATTTATACATACAAAACTACAATTTAAAAAAAAAAATTTACAATTTCCTCCACATTTATATGATCTATTCCTTAAAAAAAAACATAGAACTGTTGGATAATAATGTAGAAATACTATTAATAGAACTAGACGAACCTCGTGTCATCTGAATCTGTTATCAGATCCGTTTCTTTAGGATTCGGTTACATCCAGAATAAACTATAAATGTAAGTCATTCATCATCTAATGAAATCGAACAGTGAGTTTAATTTCTTTACATTTTGCTGTGTAAACGTTTGATGCTTCCTTGACGTTTACTAATTAGAACAATACCTAATTTTAATTAAGTTGAAATAGGTCAAAATCTTCGAAAACATCAACTAAACCATCAAAATATAACTTCTAACAATATTTTGGAAAATACAATATCAACTGACAAAATAAATTTGTCTACTTATTTACTTTTCACATCTCACATCTTTGTCGAAAACTACATGAAATACAATACTTTAAATGCAGACAATCTCTTTAGAAACAACTGGAAGTACAATTAAATGCAGGGAAACCCTCTACAATCAACAGGATTATATCTGTGGAGGCGGCACATAATTGTTGTAATTAGCGGCTCCAGCTGGAGGGCTAGGAGAAGGTTGCTTACGCCTCAGGAGTCCTGTCTGCACTTTCATTCCATTCGTCAATGACTTCATGGACAATCCCCGACTTCGTAGGCCTTCTATGGATACCTCTGTAAAATTATAAAAATAAATTTATCATAAAAAATGATTGCTAGGACCCAAAGTAAATTCACTTGGGCTACTAAACTCAATAATATTATTCATACCTGTTGATGGATTCAAATCCTTATCGTCAATAGCAGCAGAGGCAACAGCCACCATTCGAGCTTTTGTTGTAGCAGGAAAGCAAACCAATACGAGAACGGAAAACAGAGCACATGAGCGCAAACTTAGTGCCAATAAACTGCGCTCCATATATATATATTTATATATATATAACTTTTACACGTAGCAGAGCAGCCGCTGATCACTGAATAAATTCAGGTTTTATGAATTTCGCTGTTACAGGTAGCAGGGCAGCTGCATTGGCACCACAGTACAAGAAAAGCCACAAGATTAGCAGACTCCCAACCTCTGTATTTCTATGTAACATCTTTGAATACAACGCGTAAATCTAACGCGTCGTAGGTTTGATTGACTTGGATATAGAACCAGTCTTGGTCAATTTCGAGAACATAAAATAATACTAAATGCCCATGCTTTGTCTGGTCGTTATCTATTAGCTGGATTGTACCAGTGACATATCGCTTTGACCTTGTTTGATTCGCCAATTTTTTTTAAAATAAATACGGTTGTCCATTTTAATTTCATAAATAAGGTCAATTTCTAATTTTATATATTATAGCTTAATCCGAAAGGAGGGTAATATAATTTAAATCATTAGACAGTTTTGAAGAACATGCCACAATTAGGAATAACCATATTATATGTGGTGAAGATAAATAGGTAGATCGAAGTAAAGCATACAGCTATGGTCAATAGTAGAAAATGATTTTTGAGAAGGAAATTACAATATCTAATAATCATGAACCACGACTTTCTACTTTCAAAATTCAGTAAGCATGCAAGTTCCAAATTCGTGAGCTCTACCTTTCAAACTTAGTTTACCTTTACTCAAACTAGTTGGTAGATAGGAGTCAGTGATATTTATTTATTTATGTCTTTATTGTTTGAGTAGGTTTTACATCTATACGAAGTTTCAGTCTGTTATTTATATATATATATATATATATATATATATATATATATATGAGAGTATGTAGGTAGTTGAAACAGAGGAAGAGAGAGTGTGTTAGTTGATAGTTAGCCACAACAATAGTTGTGAGGAGTTGAGGAGTTTGAGATGTATGAGAGCTTAAGCTCTGGTTTTTGTAAGTTTGCAGAAGTTGTTGGAGCTGAAGCTCACATAGTTTTGTATTCAATGTCCGCTCTCAACGTTCAAGTTCATAATATATTAAGTATTTTGTGTCTTGACATATTTTTTGAATGTTTGTTATGTTTGTGAGTTTATGTGTTAAAGATTAGCAAGGTGTCAAGAAATTGTTTATTAAGTGTTTTCATTACAACGTCCAGTATATCGTGTAGTTTGGGAACTGCGTAGTAAGCCCTGAGAGTTCAACGATGAATTTTTTTTAGCACACACTCTTTGCAACTCTGTTTCACAGAGTTTGTCTGTGTGTTGTAGATTTTAGATTTGGTATCAAAGAAGGTTCTATCAAAACAAGTTTATTAGAGAAATAACTCTATTGTAATGTGAAATATGGCCTCTACTCCAAATCTGCAACGTTCAACTTTCACAGAAAAAAATTATGAGTTATGGTCCTTGACCATTAAGGAGTTATTTTGAGGTCAAGATGTATGGGGGATAGTAGAAAATGCCTATGTGAAACCAACAGATCAGGAAGCATACGATGCTCTCACACAAGCTGAGAAGGATGATCTGAAAAATCAAAGGAAGAAGGATGGAAAAACGATGTTTTACAAACATCAATCCACGCATGAGAGTCAGCAAAGCAAGCCAAGGAAGCGTGGACATATTACAAACCTCTTATCAAGGTATGGAGAAAGTCAGAAATTCAAAATTACAAATTCTTAGAAGAGATTTTGAAACTTTGTCAATGAAAGACTCACATTCAATAGATTCCTTTTATACCCATGATATTGTCCTAAAAAATCAAATTAAGTCTCATGGAGAAACCATAGAAAATAGAAAAGTTGTTGAAAAGGTACTTTGGAGTCTTCCAACTAAATTTGATACACTTGTTGTGTTGGCAGCCAATTCACATTTTCTACTGCTCTTATAAGCTGCCTACACCAATGTTTTGCAAACCTTAATTTTCCGTCGCAATTCACAAATAAACGACACTTTTATTTTTGCGCTATTTACATGCCTACCTTCGTTCTTGTTTTCACGACTGTAAGCGTGAAAACTTGGTCTTTCGAAGTCGCATAAAAATTTTCACTGAATTTTCGTTATCCTTCTTGTCGATATGTCCATTGCGTTTACATTTTACTTATTATTATGCAGTTGGAAAAAACCTTTTGATCTGTACTCATTTGACATTCTTTGATTGATTATGTAATTTCGTTTCATGAGTCACTGAGTTTGTAATACATTGGTGACTGGATTCACATGTTTTTTGATTGATCTACTTGGCACATTGGTATACATAAAAACGCATTGGCACATTGGTTAAACTCTTGGCATTAATCGTTCTATACACCGCATGTTACATAGTCGAACCATTGGTATTGGTTTCGATTTATTTGTTGGGTTTTGAAAGCATTACTTTTGATTGTGCGAATGGTTTATCCACTTACCAAAGGTTTTGATTGATTGATTGAAGTGGCATAGTTGTAACACATATGTGTTGTGATTTGAATAGTTGAAATCGCCGGTGGTTGTACCATGGTAATGACTATTCTGCATGGACAGAAAATAGCTCCACCACCTTCGCATGATGTCATTAATGCCTTCCCTTATCCCAGTTTTACCACTACTGGCATCAGGTAAGCCTTCGAGCATTCTTCTCTTGTGTATGCTACGTTCAAAACCTGGCTCATTCACATCGCTTACCGTCTGCTCAGCTCTATGGCACCAGTGGTGCGAATTGAGCCGAACGGTAGTCAAGCTCTGCTACTGTTTCATAATGCCCAAAAAGTTTTGCAAGATAATGGTTGTCTCACGTTTGTACAGAGGTTTGAGGGTTTTAATCTATTTGTTGCACAACAGTTCTCTCTGACGTTTGATGGGTGTAGGGCCAAGATAGGTGACATTCAGCTTGAAATCGGTGAAGAGTTCATCATCTTTTCCACAGGGTTAGCAACCACGGGCTAGCAATGGTTTAAAAACTCTAAAGTTGAGGAGGTTCCATGGCCGTTATTGTTCCTCTCGCGGAAGGTCACATCCTATGACAGAGGTATGCCGATTTCCATGCTTAAACCAAGGTGGCATGATCTTTTGATGGTGGTTAAACAATTCGTGACCTGTGAGGGTCGGTATGGACTGGTTTTTCTTTATCACCTTCGACTGTTAATAAATTTTATGGGTTATCCATTGAATATGCCATTTTATTTCCAGCGTAGTCTTTATAAAATGGCTAAGAGGTTTAAATGAGAGAAGGCCGACAGTAGCTTGTTCCACCACGGCCTAATCAGACTCATCGTTGTTCACCACTTAAATCTTTATGGTGATAGTTGGCAAGCTTTCATCTCCCGAAATGGTTTCGCTGATACAGAGCCTGCTCAAATTAACAAGCCTGTGGTTAGTGAAACTAAGGTCGAGCCACCCATGCCTTTCCAGGTCATACTGCCCTCTCCCAAACCCTCGGTTGACCCTAATATCGACCTACCCGACGTCTTAGCAGACAAGGTTGAGGCTATAAAAAATCCTGTGAGCAAAAAGGTTAAAGGTAACCCTACTGTCGATGGCAAAGGTAAAAAGAATTCTCGACACATATCGAGACTGGCTAGGAATAAAGCTAAACCTAGTGTTGAGCAGAAGCCCATAGTCCTCAGCGAGGATTCTGACTCTGATATCGAACGCTTCTTAGCTAGTGAGTACCCTTACTCCTAAGGTCTGTGCTCCGAGCCACCCTATGACTTCGTTTCTAATTTTCCCCCGTGCCTAAGGAACAATCCTAGTTACCCAGGGATCAAGCTAGATAACGAAACCCTCGGTGATTTAAACAAACCCTCACCTGCATTTTCGAAGCCCGGACAGTCGTCTTGTGACCAATGTAATCTGTGGTTGGAATGCTATTATACCGACGTTCCCTTATTACAGTCAAAAATCAAATCATTGTAAAACCAAGTTGCAGTGTTGACAAGTGAAAGGGACAAGCTTCAAGAAAATGAAAAGAAGCAGAAAACCATTGGTTCCATCGTATTTAGGAATGTCGAATCGGCTACAGCCTTCGTGAATTCCAAAATTTCATGATCAAGTTGTCTGCTCGTCATCCAGGTATGAATTTCGATATCAATTTCGTTTTGTGAATTGCTAGGATTAATATAATGATTTGAGTTTGGTTTTCAAATAGCTCTGTCCATCATTTGAAATGACTCTGTCATAGTTTTGTGGATCTTGTACATTGTTTTGGCTTTGCTAAAATTAAATGAAGTTATGATTTGGTTACACGATTTGGTCATGCCCAATTTAGCGATTGTTTGGTTTTGACTAGTTTTGATTCGTTTGTCTCTTGAGTAAACGAAATTAATGGTGTTTGCTTTCGCTTGAATTTTGTTTGTATCTAATCTATACAGGATATTTTTATGCTAAAATTAGAGCATGACCATGTTTTGATTTGGTATGATTTCATTATGGTTGGATTATATCGGTTCTGATTTAGTTTTTATGGTGTGATTTTGGAACGATTTCGTGAGTTTGATTGTTATGATCTTTTAATATGATATGTGATGTAATCTTCTAAATCAGGAATACAACTCTGTTCCACTCCGATTTGGAAAGAACGACTATGTTTTGCATGAAAACGATATTCTCATTTAGTCTGTGCAAAAGATATCTTCACCGAAATCATGAAACTGTTTTGATTCGCAACAGCTATGTTAAACTTAAACTGTTCGATTCTCTCTTATTTTGATTGGATTGCTCTGTATCTTGAAGTTAACACAATTGTTTTTATGTGTTGGATTCGTATCGAAAATAGACTTGATGCTGGTCTGCTGATTTTAATTTTCAAAAAGAGTTTGTTAACACAGATCAACATATGTTATCTCTGTTGAATTCATATGAGAAAATTTGGTTAATAGTTCGTTGTGAAATGAATTCAAGAAATTATTTCATTGAATGTCAATCGGTTTTGTCTGCCCCCAATTAGCAATAACAAATGATTGGGAAACTCTTACAGATCCTATTATCAATTGATTGATTTCATTATGATTTCTTTTGTGATAATTTACACACATGTTTTGACTTGATTCGCTAATGGCAAGGATCTTTTGTTTAAGTTAATACAGTTATATTAATTTGAAAATGATCTTTCTATTTTCATATGGATTCGATCATGTTTCTTGTTGGTGGATGAGGCAACATAAACGATTGCCTATGATTTGTTTAACTGTATCGATTTTAATTTGATATGAAAACGATTTCATTACTGTTCGATATGATTTTGTATACCTGAATTGCTAATGAATTAAACAGAGCGTACCCATCTCTGTTATCATTTGGTTGAATATGATTTAGTGTGTTCGATTTGCATACAAGCCTCAGTTTGAATGAGGCTTTTAATCAAATATCTTTTGATAGTTTGAATATACTTTCAAAGATTTGAATTGATTTTAATGCTGAATATGTGTCTGATTTAGACCAGCTACAAAATCATAAGATTCTGTAGCTAGTCTTTAGGATTAGATTTTTATCAATTTTATCAAAAAAAATATCCTCCTAACTTGTCCATTTTTTAATCTTTCAGGTACATTCGAATTGCATTGGGCATGGTGTGGCAGTCTAGGAGATATTTGTGTGACATAGTTTTTATTTTAGGTTGTTAGTTTAGTCAAACTTGGGATATTTTCCCAGATTTTCTGTAAACAGTTTGATAACTTCCACAGGGATGTTTTACCCTGTGGAAGGTCTTTAAATACTTATTATTTTTTGTAATAAGGAGCATCCTCACTTGTGGGCGAACCAGGCTATGGATTTCCAATACAAACTGAGACAAGAGTTGATGTCTTTCTACATCTTTCGCTTTCAATATATCAAGCTTTTGTTTCAAGTTTATGCATGTCAGTTTGCAGTTGATTATAGACTACTTTAGCTATCTTAGTCTATTGCAGAATGATATGATTTGATCAATGTGTAATCCATATCTGATTTCTTTCATTATTTAAAAGTACAACAATCATTTGTTTCAGTTAATGAATCACAAATTTCTCCTCTTCGTTAATTGAATCATTTTGTATAGATCTTTGCATACAGATTTATCTAACTGTGAAGATTTATAAATCATCAGATTGTTGTAATTTTTATGTCTTCTTTGTCCTGTAATCATATGTGAAGAGCACTATAGATTTTTGTTTACGAGAAGCTCCTGGATAATTTGGTGCGGGTTTCCTCCCTTCGATCAGCTAAGACAATCATTACACACAAGACAAACCTGGAGCGTTCCTTCAGGTCAGTTTGTTTTTAGTATTTAATAGTTTATTTGTTAGTATAATTTAAGCAATTTAGTTAGATATATGTTTAGTTTAGATTTGTAGTTAGAGTTAGTATTGTAGTTGTTTAGTTTAGTTAGTTTTTGTTTTATCTCTTTTCATAAAATCGTAAAAATAAAAAAACAATAGCTCTCACTGTCTTAGGACAGAATACGAATGAGTTTTTTAGGTTTTTATTCATATCTGTAAATTGTAAATATTGTACATTTTGTGAATAATATTTATTTCAGTTAGTAGTTTAGATATTTAATTTTTTAGAGTTAGTATAGTATTAGATAGTAGATTGTATATATAGAATAGTTAGATTAGTTTAGTTTGTTTTAATAGTTATTTTTGTTAGATTAGTTAATTTAGAGTAGTTTTCTTTTGTTTTTGTAGGACTTAAATCGGCTAACGGGGCCACTAAACCTGTCAGGGTGGTTCATCCCAAATGGCTTGGGTTATTAGACAACCCTGGACCGGTTCCACTCTCCCAGTTGACGGATGGTCAATTTCGCCCATCAACAAATGGCACTAGAAGGAGGGCCTGAAATTAACTAATGGCACGAGGCGGTCGCAAGACTCCTCCACCACCTAATCGCTCACCTATAGTGACTAGAAGCCATTCTAACGATAATATTCCCCTTCAAATAACAACCACATGAACCGACGATCCACAGATCACAGTTGAGCCAGCAACCCCTAATCCTACAGGTGGTGACATACAAGAGATTGTCCGTCAATCTATTATAAGAACTCATAGTGCCTTAGCCCGTTTGAGGCAACCAAATCATCCGTTGGACCAACGTTTAGATTTCTCTGACATCAGAGAACAATTAGGAGACATTAATCTCACTGTGAATCCTACAGATCCAATCCTAAATCCTACTGCAGGAGAATCTGGGATACCTCCTTCACCACCTCCATCATCTCCTTCCTCTTCTGGAGGAGATTCCTCTGACGAAGGCAATTCCCCTTCTCAGCCTTCCACACCCACTACACCAATGGAATACCAGAACAACCCTGCTAGACCTTGGCTTGATCAGGATGTCATAGTTGTACTTGGAGCTCACCATCCTTTACCTAAACATCTGGAGAAATGGATTCCCAAGTTTGACCCTGACTCAAAATAGATTGCTGAAGATCACATTAAAAAGTTTATGTTAGCCATAAGACTCTGCAATGTCGAACATGAAGACGTTGTCTGTAGGTTGTCCCCCTATACTTTCGAGGGCAATGCATCTACATGGTACTTTGCCCAGCAACCCCATACCATCGTGTCTTGGGAAAAGTTTGAGTCATGCTTTTTGGAAAGGTTCGGAGATGGTAAGCCTCCGTAAGTCCTAGTCATGGACCTTTCTAGTTTAAGAAAGAACCCAAAAGAAAAAGTTAAAGACTTTAATCAAAGATTCTTAACACTTAAAAATCGAATCCCTGCTGATTCCATGCCTACCGAGAATCTTATAATAGCATACTACACTAAAGATTTGCATCAAAGTATAGCTATTTGGGTTAAACAATCTAAGAAAGCAATGTTGTTAGAAACCTTCGAGGAGGCCATCCAGATTGAAAAAGACATACTTAGTCTTAAAGACTCTACTAGCAATGAAATAGAGACTAGTTCTTCTTCCAAAAAGAAGATCAAAATCCTCCCCATACCCACTCAAAGTAAAACACAACCTGAAAGCTCTGATTTAGAAAACTTAACTAAAGTTGTTCAAAAAATGTTAAATCAAGTTATAGACTTAAAAAGGATGACCGAAGAAGCATCCTCAAGCAAAGGGCCTTACAATCCCCCATTTCGGAAGCCTTTTCCTACCAACCGACCTAATCCAACCACCGAAGGCCTTAATCTAGAAAGTCTGCAATGTGCCCTTCAAACAATTCTAGAAGCCCAAGATAACTTGATGCCTCCTGAGATTCCTGAGGAGGTAGTTGAACAAGAGATAGTTCAAGAAGAGGAGTCTTCTCCAAACATTTTTGGACACTTCTCGGATAGCATCTTTCAATCTAACTTCGAGACAGTACATCCCTATAATACCAGGAGTAAGACAGTAAACAAACATTCTACCGAAAACACTTCAACTTCGCCTCCAAAACAATCTAAATCAGCTGAGATTAAATAGAGTAATGTTAACCCCAACTTAGATTATGATGTAGTTGAAGATCTTAAAAAGTAGAGAGCTAACATTTATGTTTATGAGTTATTGAAATTTCCATTTCTGCTACAAAAAATGTTACAAAATATCTCAGAGAATGACAAGAATGGTAATTCAAATGGTAACAAGGTTGTGCAGAACAAAGTTCCTCAGAAGAATTCCACTAAAAACAATCCTGATCCTCAAGATAAAGGAAGCCTTCCTATAAGTAATGTAAATAATGTAAATAATGTAGATAAAGTAGCTTTAGAAACTCCGAGTAAAAAGCCACAAGCTACCACTCTTAGTACTCGTAAAAATGTACCTCCATTTTTGTTAACTTTCAAATTCTTTAATAGAAATGTGCACAATTGTATGGTAGACTCAGGAGCATCATCCAATGTGATGCCATGGTCTGTATGCCAGAAGATTAACGCTGAAGTTCAACAATCTACTTTAAAAATCATACAACTTGATTGGACAAATGTTAAAGTTATAGGCAAACTAAAGAATGCGCTTATTAGATTATCGTCTAACCCCAAGGTTCATCAGGTTATTGATATTATTGTTGTGGATATTCCAGAAGTGTATGGTCTGTTTTTAAGTAGAAACTGGTCGGAACAACTACACGGCTATTTTGCAACAGATTGGTCTCACCTATGGCTTCCAAAGAACGACAAGCCTAACAAGATCAAGGTAAATTGTGAACGTTACCTTAAGTTCACAGTCACAGATTTGAACGATCCCAACGAACCATTTACACCTTCTGTTGATTCACCCGAAGTACAAGGGATGGACACCTTTTTCAGCAATTTCATGGCCAAGGATTCAACTATCACCAATCCAGAACAACGGTCCAAGATTGTAGCACATGTGCAGCCAACAACTTCTACGCAATGGTCTCCTATACCCGATGGAAATCAAATTTGGTCTATTTATTTCGACAGGTCAAATTCCAAAGAAGGAGCTGGCGCTGGCTGCGTCATTATCGATCAGGTAGGTAACAAAACATTGATTGCATGTAGGTTGGAATTTGAATGTACTAATAATACTGCAGAATATGAGGCTTTGTTGCAAGGTCTCAGAAAAGCTTTAAATATGAACATTCAAAATTTGACCGTCTTTGGCGACTCTGAAATAGTGGTTAGACAGGTAAGAGATTCTATCCACTGTCTGTCTCCGCATCTCAAAAGATACCAATCTGAGGTATGGAATTTAATGAATAAATTTGTTGCTTTCAATATAAATTCTATTCCTAGATTGAATAACTCTGAAGCAGATTTATTAGCTAATGTAGCTTCTAAATGTCTTCCTGCAGAAGGCTTGTCCCCAGATGCATTCTCCGTCGAACTATTGTTCCATCCATCCATTCCTGACAACATCACGAACTAGAGGGTCTTTGATGACGATCAATAGATTATTAACTTTCTGCATATGGAAGAAACTTTTCAAGGCACGGTGATAGACGAACACACGCACGACGACAATTTGCATGATTTCACGATAATACCAGATCCGAGAACTCCTGAATCTTCATCGGACATGGTAAACTTGATCCCTAAATCTGTAGTTAGATTAGAGAAGTTTTATGATCTTCAATATAAATTTAAAAAGATGGTCAACTGTAAAACCAATAGTTCCTCGTTATCTTATGAAAAAGTAAACTTAGGAACTAAGGACAATCCACAGTGCATTAATCTAGGGGTAGGATGTTCTGAACAAGAAAAAGTTGCATTTATTAAATTATTCAAAGAATTTAAGGATGTCTTTGCATGGACGTATGATGACCTTAAAACTTTCGACCCTAACATCATACAACATGTCATTCCTATGAAGCCCCAAACCTTACCCTTCCAACAAAAATTGAGGAAAATGCACCCTAAGCTCAAACCGACCATTCAAAAAGAATTGAATAAGCTCCTAAATGCTAAGATAATTTTTCCGTTTAGACACACTCAATGAATTTCTAACCTTGTCCTAGTCTAGAAGAAAAGTGGGGAAATCCGACTCTGCGTCGATTTATGAAACCTTAATAGAGCATCTGATAAAGACAACTATCATGTCCCACCCATGGAACAGATCTTTCAACAGGTATCTGGTTCTGAGAGGCTATCCTTACTAGATGGTTTCTTGGGGTACAACCAAGTCCTGATGTCTCCACCAGACCAACTTAAAACTACCTTCCGTACCCCGTGGGGCACTTATGCTTATCGAAAAATGCCCTTTGGATTGATTAATGCTAGTGTCACTTTTCAGAGAGCGGTGGGCATCGCTTTCCGAAGCTTAATCAATCAGTCTATTGTAGTTTACTTAGATGATGTTACCATATTTTCTAAAAACAAAACTGATCATCTAGCTCACTTACGAGCCGTTCTACAATGATGTCATAAATACAACATCTCCTTGAATCCTAAAAAATCCATCTTTACAGTAGAACAGGGTAAACTCTTGGGATTTATTATGTCAAGCAAAGGGATGATTATCGACCCCGAAAGGTCTCAGGTCATCACAAAACTCCCCCCCCCCCTACATCCAAAAAATCTATGGAGTCTTTCTTAGGCCAGATTAACTTTGTGAGAAGATTTGTCCCCAACTTCTCTGAAATGGTCAGACCTTTGTAAAACCTAATTAAGAAAGACACCAAATATCACTGGCAACCCCTAGAAAATCAAGCTTTTAATGCAATAAAGGAGGCCATAATAGATGCCCCGTCTCTCATGAGCCCCGATTTTTCTCAAGACTTTACACTCTACACTTTTGCTTCTGACCGTTCCTATACCATTGTCCTAACCCAAAAGAATGCCGAAAAAAATGAAGTACCCATTGCCTTTATGAGATCCTCTTTAAAAGGCGCTAAACTTAATTACCCAGCTGTAGATCAACAAGCCTATGCTGTTTTCAAAGAAGTCAAGCATTTCCGGTCCTATCTTTTGAAGTCTAGGACGAAAGTCATTGTCCCTTACCCAGCTGTGAGGAACCTGTTAGTGCAGAAGGAACTAGGTGAAAAGAGGGCTAACTGGGTCACCTCCTTGCAGGAGTACGACTTAGAAATCACCCCAGCTCAGATAGTGAGAGGCCAAGGGTTATGCAAGTTAGTTGTTGATTCAGCACTAGGACAACAAGAAGAAAGTGATATGTCAAACATAGGACAATGAGATCAAAATCTAATCCGTTGCGCACAAAATCCTGTCAGTCCTTGGTATGATGATATAAGATTCTGTCTTGAACATGGGTCAGCCCCCCATCACCCAGATCCCACTAAAAGAAGAGCATTGAGATTAAAGTCTGCCTCCTTTCATCTGGTGAATGGTATCCTGTTTTATCAAAGTTTTGACAGCGTACTGATGCGTTGTCTTGAAAAAGACGAAGCATAAAAAGTCTTGCTAGAGTTGCATGCAGGAGAAGCTAGTGGTCATTTTGGTGGTGATACCACTTCCCATAAGGTTTTAAGAGCCGGTTATTACTGGCCCACTCTTTTTGAAGATGCCCATGCCTTGTGTCGTAAGTGTATTATTTGTCAGAAAGCATCAAGGCGGTTACAAAAACCAGCCTTTCCTTTGCAGCCCGTTTCAGTAGACTCTCCTTTTCAGCAATGGGGCCTTGATATCATAGGTCCGATCAACCCCCCATCCTCACAACAACACAATTTTATTGTGACAGCCACAGATTACTTTACACGATGGTCTGAAGTTGCTGCGCTGAGAATCGTCAACACCAGTCAGGTAAATGCCTTTCTAAATTCGAATATTATCACTCATTTTGGTATCCCTAACTGTTTAGTATTCGATAATGCTTCTTACTTTTCCTCTCTTGATATGAATGAGTTTTATTTGGAAAAATGAATTAAACTAAAGTATTCTACTATCTATTACCCCCAGGGCAACAGATTGGCAGAATCGACAAACAAGAACTTGATTAAAATCACCAAGAGAACAGTGGCTAAAAATCACAAAAACTGGCACAATGCACTATTAAACGTGCTGTGGGATGATAGGGTAACACCAAAAGATGTTGTAGGTAACTTCCCCTTTTTTCTCGTTTATGGCAGACAAGCAATTCTTCCACCTCACACTCTTTCTCCTTCACTACAGTTATCGCAGAAAATCCAAGAAGAAGATTGTCCCCCTTTGGAAAACTGAATTAACACTTTGATGAAGTTAGAAGAAGTAAGAGCCCAAGCTAAAAGTAAGTTAGATCAACATCAACTATTGGTTAAAAGTTGGTTCGATTCTAATTTTGCTTCTAATAGGAATTTTGAGGTAGGTGACCTCATCTTAAAATGGGACAAACCACATGAGGGAAAGGGAGAGCACACAAAATTTAAAAATTTATCGCTTGGACCGTTTTTAATTGCTGAAAAGTTGGGTCCTAGTTCTTTTCGATTGCAAAATCTAGAACAACAGCTTAACGCCTATTCGGTGAATGGCCAAGCCCTGAAAAGATACTTTGCTTGATGATGACCCTTGTATATTATGTACATATTTTGCTTCTGTTTTCTTTTTCGTTTTCTTTTGTTTTTCATTTTTTTCCTTTGAGTTTATCAGTTTGTGTTTTTGGAAATACACATACCTGTGTACTGAGCTATTCAGACAAAGAAAACAGAAAATTCCTTCGCTGAAATAACTGCTAAGAAATTCGTATGAACATCAAATTGTGTGTTGGAAAAAAGTTTGTTGTTTGCAAGAACTTGACTGATTTCTATCTCTGAGTAAAGCTTGTCATGATCATCTATTATCTTTTTACGCTGTCCCTATTCCTTAAGGGAATGACTCAGAAGATGTCTCCCTGCCTTAGGAAGTTGCTTTTGTAAATGAAACATCTCTGGATCTTTGTAAAGGAAAGTTCTAAAAAATTCTGATGAGGTTTGAAAAAATATGTTAAAATATCATGATTTTCAGTGTCACCCCGCTCAACTATATATCTTTGAAGAAAAAAAAAAAAAAAATTATTAATAGAGCTGTGGGAAATGCTTGTAAACCCGTTGGGATGCTGAATAGGTCGGACGGCAGCGGGTAAATACATGCATGACGCCAAGACAACTTTGTCGGGGTACTAAATAGGCCCGCTGGCAGCAAAGCAATGTCAGGTCTATGAAAATTCGCAAATAAGAAACCTATTAACCATAAAATGTCCTTTATTCTGATCTGGAACTTCTTGGCAGGATACAGACGTTAGAGTGGGTTAAATGGAAACCCTATCGAGGCTATGGATGCCTATTGGAAGCAGTGGCTCTGTCAACAGTATTGGAGATTTTACCTTTAATATCGTGACTCGTTGGTCTTAAGACTGTTATCTGTTTTCATCTTTTAAAAACAATAATGGAATAGTTGGTTAATGATGATGTTTATACAATTTTCTGGTTGTTGTTTCTTGAGTTGGAATTATCTTTGTTGTCCTAATCTGAATTTGTTCTTTTTGGAGAGATAACTGCTTCTACCAGTGTGTCGCCATTGTTGGCAGCCAATTCACATTTTCTACTGCTCTTATAAGCTGCCTACACCAATGTTTTGCAAACCTTAATTTTTCGTCACAATTCTCAAATAAATGACACTTTTATATTTGTGCTATTTACATGCCTACCTTTGTTCTTGTTTTCACGACTGTAAGCGTGAAAACTTGGTCTTTCAAAGTCGAATTAAAATCTTCGTTGAATTGTCATTATCCTTCTTGTCAATATGCCCATTGCATTTACATTTTACTTATTATTATGCAGTTGGCAAAAACCTTTTGATCTGTATTCATTTGACATTCTTTGATTGATTATGTAATTCCATTTCATGAGTCACTGAGTTTGTGATACATTGGTGATTGGATTCACATGTTCTTTGATTGATCTACTTGGCACATTGGTATACATAAAAATGCATTGGCACATTGGTTAAACTCTTGGCATGAATCGTTCTATACACCACATGTCACATAGTCGAACCATTGGTATTGGTTTCGATTTATTTATTTGGTTTTGAAAGCATAACTTTTGATTGCATGAATGGTTTATCCACTTACCAAAGGTTTTTATTGATTGATTGAAGTGGCATAGTTGTAACACATATGTGTTGTGATTTGAATAGTTGGAATCGTCGGTGGTTGTACCATGGTAATGACTATTCTGCATGGACAGAAAATAGCTCCACCACCTTCACACGATGTCATTAATGCCTTCCCTTATCCCTGTTTTACCTCTGCTGGCATCAAGTAATCCTTCGAGCGTTCTGCTCTTGTGTATGATGCGTTCAAACCCTGTCTCGTTCACATCACTTACTGTCTACTTGGCTCTATGGCACCAGTGGTGCGAATTGAGCCGAACGGTAGTCAAGCCCTGCTACTGTTCGATAACGCCCGAAAAGTTTTGCAAGATAATGGTTGTCTCATGTTTGTACAGAGGTTTGAGGGTTTTAATCTATTTGTTGCACAACAGTTCGCTCTGAAGTTTGATGGGTGTAGGGACAAGATAGGTGACATTCAGCTTGAAATCAGTGAAAATTTCATCAGCTCTGCCACAGGGTTCCATGGTCGTTATTGTTCCTCTCGCAGAAGGTCACATCCTATGACAGAGGTATGCCGATTTCCACGCTTAAACCAAGGTGGCACGATCTTTTGATGGTGGTTAAACAATTCGTGACCTATGAGGGTCGGTATGGACTGGTTTTTCTTTATCACCTTCGACTGTTAATGAATTTTATGGGTTATCCATTGAATATGCCATTTTACTTCCAGCGTAGTCTTTATAAAATGGCTAAGAGGTTTAAACGAGAGAAGGTCGACAGTATCTTGTTCCACCACAGCCTAATCAGACTCATCGTTGTTCACCACTTAAATCTTCACGGTGATAGTTGGCAAGCTTTCATCTCCCAAAATGGTTTTGCTGATACAGAGCCTATCCAAATTGACAAGCCTGTGTTTAGTGAAACTAAGGTCGAGCCACCCATGCCTTTCCATGTCCTACTGCCCTCTCCCAAACCCTCGATCGACCCTGATATCGACCTACCCCACGTCTTAGCAGACAAGGTTGAGGCTATAAAAAATCCTGTGAGCAAGAAGGTTAAAGGTAACCCTACTGTCGATGACAAAGGTAAAAAGAATGCTCGACTCATATCGAGACTGGCTAGGAATAAACCTAAACCTAGTGCTGAGAAGAAGCCCATAGTCCTCAGCGAGGATTCTTACTCCGATATCGAACGCTTCTTAGCTAGTGAGTACCCTTACTCCTAAGGTCTGTGCTCCGAGCCACCCTATGACTTTGTTTCTAATTTGCCCCCGTGCATAAGGAACAATCCTAGTTACCTAGGGATCAAGCTAGATAACGAAACCCTTGACGATTTAAACAAACCCTCACCTACATTTTCGAAGCTCAAACAGTCGTCATGTGACCAATGTAATGTGTGGTTGGAATGCTATTATACCGATGTTCCCTTATTACAGTCGAAAATCAAATCATTGGAAAACCAAGTTGCAGTGTTGACAAGTGAAAGGGACAAGATTCAAGCAAATGACAAGAAGCAGAAAACCACTGGTTCCATTGTATTTAGGAATGTCAAATCGGCTACAGCCTTTGTGAATTCCAAAATGTCATGATCAATTTTTCTTCTCCTCATCCAGGTATGAATTTCGATATCAATTTCGTTTTGTGAATTGCTAGGATTAATATAATGATTTGAGTTTGGTTTTCAAATAGCTCTGTTCATCATTGGAAATGACTCTGTCATAGTTTTGTGGATCCTGTACATTGTTTTCGCTTTGCTAAAATTAAATGAAGTTATGATTTGGTTACACGATTTGGTGGTGCCCAGTTTAGCGATTGCTTGCTTTTGACTAGTTTTGATTCGTTTGTCTGTTGAGTTAACAAAATTAATGGTGTTTGCTTTCACTTGAATTTTATTTGCATCTAATCTATACAAAAGATTTTTATTCTAAAATTAGAGAACGACCGTGTTTTGATTTGGTATGATTTCGTTATGGTTGGATGATATCGGTTCTGATTTAGTTTTTATGGTGTGATTTTGGAACGATTTCGTGAGTTTGATTGTTATGATCTTTTAATATGATATGTGATGTAATCTTCTAAATCAGGAATACAACTCTGTTCCACTCCGATTTGGAAAGAACGACTATGTTTTGCATGAAAACGATATTCTCATTTAGTCTGTGCAAAAGATATCTTCACCGAAATCATGAAACTGTTTTGATTCGCAACAGCTATGTTAAACTTAAACTGTTCGATTCTCTCTTATTTTGATTGGATTGCTCTGTATCTTGAAGTTAACACAATTGTTTTTATGTGTTGGATTCGTATCGAAAATAGACTTGATGCTGGTCTGCTGATTTTAATTTTCAAAAAGAGTTTGTTAACACAGATCAACATATGTTATCTCTGTTGAATTCATATGAGAAAATTTGGTTAATAGTTCGTTGTGAAATGAATTCAAGAAATTATTTCATTGAATGTCAATCGGTTTTGTCTGCCCCCAATTAGCAATAACAAATGATTGGGAAACTCTTACAGATCCTATTATCAATTGATTGATTTCATTATGATTTCTTTTGTGATAATTTACACACATGTTTTGACTTGATTCGCTAATGGCAAGGATCTTTTGTTTAAGTTAATACAGTTATATTAATTTGAAAATGATCTTTCTATTTTCATATGGATTCGATCATGTTTCTTGTTGGTGGATGAGGCAACATAAACGATTGCCTATGATTTGTTTAACTGTATCGATTTTAATTTGATATGAAAACGATTTCATTACTGTTCGATATGATTTTGTATACCTGAATTGCTAATGAATTAAACAGAGCGTACCCATCTCTGTTATCATTTGGTTGAATATGATTTAGTGTGTTCGATTTGCATACAAGCCTCAGTTTGAATGAGGCTTTTAATCAAATATCTTTTGATAGTTTGAATATACTTTCAAAGATTTGAATTGATTTTAATGCTGAATATGTGTCTGATTTAGACCAGCTACAAAATCATAAGATTCTGTAGCTAGTCTTTAGGATTAGATTTTTATCAATTTTATCAAAAAAAATATCCTCCTAACTTGTCCATTTTTTAATCTTTCAGGTACATTCGAATTGCATTGGGCATGGTGTGGCAGTCTAGGAGATATTTGTGTGACATAGTTTTTATTTTAGGTTGTTAGTTTAGTCAAACTTGGGATATTTTCCCAGATTTTCTGTAAACAGTTTGATAACTTCCACAGGGATGTTTTACCCTGTGGAAGGTCTTTAAATACTTATTATTTTTTGTAATAAGGAGCATCCTCACTTGTGGGCGAACCAGGCTATGGATTTCCAATACAAACTGAGACAAGAGTTGATGTCTTTCTACATCTTTCGCTTTCAATATATCAAGCTTTTGTTTCAAGTTTATGCATGTCAGTTTGCAGTTGATTATAGACTACTTTAGCTATCTTAGTCTATTGCAGAATGATATGATTTGATCAATGTGTAATCCATATCTGATTTCTTTCATTATTTAAAAGTACAACAATCATTTGTTTCAGTTAATGAATCACAAATTTCTCCTCTTCGTTAATTGAATCATTTTGTATAGATCTTTGCATACAGATTTATCTAACTGTGAAGATTTATAAATCATAAGATTCTTGTAATTTTTATGTCTTCTTTGTCCTGTAATCATATGTGAAGAGCACTATAGCTTTTTGTTTACGATAAGCTCCTGGATAATTCGGTGCGGGTTTCCTCCCTCCGATCAGCTAAGACGATCATTACACACAGGACAAACCTGGAGCGTTCTTTCAGGTCAGTTTGTTTTTAGTATTTAATAGTTTATTTGTTAGTATAATTTAAGCAGTTTAGTTAGATATATGTTTAGTTTAGATTTGTAGTTAGATTTAGTATTGTAGTTGTTTATTTTAGTTAGTTTTTGTTTTATCTCTTTTCATAAAATCGTAAAAATCAAAAAACAATAGCTCTCGCTGTCTTAGGACAGAATACAAATGAGTTTTTCAGGTTTTTATTCAAATATGTAAATTGTAAATATTGTACATTTTGTGAATAAGATTTATTTCAGTTAGTAGTTAGATATTTAATTTTTTAGAGTTAGTATAGTATTAGATAGTAGATTGTATATATAGAATAGTTAGATTAGTTTAGTTTGTTTTAATAGTTATTTTTGTTAGATTAGTTAATTTAGTGTAGTTTTCTTTTGTTTTTGTAGGACTTAGATCGGCTAACGGAGCCGCTAAACCCGTCAGTGTGGTTCATCCCAAACGGCTTGGGTTATTAGACAACCCCGAACCGGTTCCACTCTCCCAGTTGACGGACGATCAATTTCACCTGTCAACATGTTGTCACTCTAGAAGAGAGCAAAGACCTAAGTCAGTTTAGTCCAGATGAATTGCAAGCTTCCCTCATTAATCATGAAAACATATTAAATAGGTCAAATATGTCATTAGAAAATGAATTTTCCACACAACCATCTATAAGCCGTGAAAGAGGAAGGGGGGGAGTGAAATTTAGGGGAAAAGGAAGATGTTCTTCTATAGGTGGACGTAGTGAAATTCCTTGAAATACTGGTGGAAGATGACAAAAACAAATATCAGTCAGCCAAGTAATCATAAATTTGATAAATCAAATATTTAGTGCCATTACTGTAAAAAGTATGGACATTATGCATATGAGTGAAGGAAAAGATAGTATAATTAGAACAAGCAAGGTCAAGATTAGTCACATGGCACGAATATTCCCTTGAGTCCTATGTTTATTGCGTGTCTTGAAGAAATGCCTATAATTTCCCTAATTGAATGCAATGTTTCTCAAGGAAGTCCATGTGACATATGGTATCTAAATTCAGGTTGTAGTAATCACATGCCATGAAACTTAGAATTGTTTTCTAGTTTGAATAAGTCAGTCCAAACTAAATTTACACTTGGAACAGATATCCAAGTCATTGTCTTAGGAAAATGCAGTATAAACATGTTAACTAAGAAGACGAAGAAAAATGTTATACTGGATGTTTATTATGTTTATGGTCTAAAGCATATTTTGATGAGAAAACGACAGTTGTTATAGAAATCATATAGAATATACATGGAACATAATCATTGTGTGATTATGGATAGATATCCAAGAAATAAACTTATTGCAAGAATTTAAAAGATAAGAAACATAATGTTTCCATTGACATTGAAGCCATCCATGAAGAGAAAAATGGTGCAAGTTGTCGGTAAATAGAACGATGTGTAGTCTAACATTGCATTCAAAACAGAAAGAGAAGCAGTAAATGCGTGGAATTATGAGGAAAGAAAATATAGTGAGCGTAGTTTCAAGAAATAAGAATACAATGGTGCAAATATGCATGCAACATTCCAATATGAAGTGCATGATGATTCATGGCTATGAAATTCAAGATGTGGAAGTGGTACGTAGTATTTACACCACAACATAATGGTGTCGCAGAAAGGACAAATTGAACTATCATGGAAGTGGTACATAGTATGTTGGAAGCCAAAAAAATTTCAAATGAATATTGGGCTAAGGCAGTAGCAACTGCAATCTACATCATGAATAGATGTCCAACAAAGAGTGTGAAGAACAAAGTTCCTCAAGAAGCCTAGACATGTATGAAGCATAATGTGGCGCACTTAAATTTTTTTGGTTGTGTCACATACACACATGCTATAGATGAGCTGAGAAATAAACTAGACAACAAAAGACATAAATGTATATTTGTTGGATATTCTAAAGATACAAAAGCATACAAGTTGTATGATCCTATTGCAAGAAAATTCATAATCAATTGCGATGTTCAATTTGTGGAAAGTGAAGTATGGGATGGAAGCATAGAAAAGAAATTTAGAATTATTGATGTTATAGGGCATGATGAAACAAAAGATGAATTCATTCACAATCCATTTATAAGTCAGTGCACAATTCCTTCTACTCCTGGAACCATGACATAGATCCCAACAGAAGCTACTCCGGTGAGATCTACCAGTGCACAGTCCACACCTAGAGCGCAATAAAATCTAGCAAATAGTCCAAATAGTTCTACATCTCAAGATCCAATATTAGCAAGTATGTTACTAAGGAAGAAAATAAGTATGCGTGACATCTATAATGCTGACACATCAAATTCATTTTTAGTTTTTGATCTGTTTTCACAAATAGATGATACATTAACTTTTGAAGAAGTTGTCAAAGATGATGTAAGGGCAGAAGCCATGGATGAAGAAATTAAGTGTATAGAGAATAATAAAACATGGAAATTGGTAGATGTCCCTTAAAATAAGTATGTAATAAGTGTGAAGTGGATTTATAAAACCAAGCAAGATGTAGAACGAAATGTGCAAAAGCACAAGGAAAGATTAGTTGCAAGAGGTTTTACACAACAACCTGGAATTAACTTCATTGAAACATTTACACTAGTTGTGTGCATTGACACATTTAGAACGGTGTTATCCATTGTTGTGCAGAACAAATGTCTTGTTTATCAAATGGATGTAAAGTCAACATTTTTTAATGGACATTTGGAAGAAGAGCTATATGTGGAACAAACACAAGGCTATGAGCTTGCACGACAAGAAAACAAGGTATACATATTGAAGAAGGCATTGTATGGATTAAATCAATCTCCCATATCTTGGTACAGTCGCATAGATTCCTACCTCGTTCAAAATGGATTTCAGAGAAGTGAATGTGAGACAACATTGTACATCAAAGTAAATCAACAAGGTAAAATGTTAATTGTTTACTTATATGTAGATGCTTTTATTTTTATAGGAGATTTTGACATAGAAGAATATAGGTCAGTCACGAAGGATGAGTTTGAAATGACTAATTTGGGGCTTATGAGATATTTTTTGGGTATTGAAGTTCACTGGTACAAAGATGGTATATTTGTTTCATAATCTAAATATGGGCATGAAATTATTAAAAAAACATTATGATAAATTGCAAAGAACCCCCAACATTTGTTTAAAATCATTATGAAAGGAAGATGAAGGGTCGAAGGTGGATCCCACATTGTTTAAAATAATGGTATGAAGTCTTATGTATATGACAACAACAAGGCTTGATATTATGTATGGAGTGAGCCTAATTTCAAGGTTAATGGAAACTCCAAAAGAATCCCATTGGAAGGTAGGGGAAAAAATTATGAGATATGTGAATGGAGAAAAATATTTTGGGATTAGGTATTCCACTTCAGAAGATTTCAAACTTATTGGATACATTAACAATGATTCTGGAGGTAGCATAGATGATAGGAAAAATATCTCTGGGTACACATTTCATTTTGGAACAGTCATAGTGTCATTAGCATCAAGGTAGTAGCCTGTAGTCACTCTTTCATCAACAGAAGTTGACTACATCGCAGCTACAAGCTCAACTTGTCAAGTAATTTGGATGAGAAGAATGCTAAAATATTTGTTGCAGGAACAACATGAACAAACTACACTATTTTTTGACAACTACTCCACCATCATGTTATCCAAGAATCATGTGTTTCACAAGAAAACTAAAAACATTGACAAAAGGCATCGTTTTATCAGATAATTAGTGAATAAAAAAGGGATTTTCTTAGAGTTTTGTAGGTCAAAAGAACAAGTTGTAGATATATTTACAAAATATTTGGAAAGAGATGCATTTCAAAAATTCTGCAGTTATCTAGGAGTCAGTGCAGCTGCATATCTTTGATAGTTCATGTCCATTCAAATTTTTTATTAAATTGTTTTCTTTTTTAAACTCACCTACTTATAATTAAGGGTGAGTGTTGGAAATATTAATTACAATTCAGTGTGCTTTAAGTTTGCACTGAGTTAGTGAGTGAGTCAGTGTGTCATCCTGCAAGTTTCAAATTTGTGAGCTCTACATTTACGCAAACTCAGTTTTTTCAGTCAGCAACTATGGAAGTTATTTATGAACCAATCTTTAACTTCCTCGAGCTATGTTAAGTAGATAGAAGTCAATCGTATTGATTGACATCTTTATTTCTTGATTCAGTTTTACTTCTACAGGAAGTTTCAGTGTTATCTATATATGTCTGAGTCTGTAGGTAGTCTAAATAAAGGAAAAGAGAGTGTGTCAGTTGATATTTAGCAACAAAAACAACTGTGAGGAGTTGAAGAAGTCTGAGATCTCAAGCTCTCGTTTTTGTAAGTTTGCAGAAGTTGTTGGAGTTGAAGCTCAACATAGTTTTTTATTCAATATCTATGCACAGTGCCCAAGTTCGTAATATATTAAGTATTTTGTTTGTTCACATATTTTATGAATGTTTGTTATGTTTGTGATTTTATGTGTTAAATATTATCACAGTGTCAATAAATTGTTTATTAATTGTTTTCATCATAGTGCATAGTATATCGTACAGTCTCAGAACTGCGTGGTAAGTTTTGAGAATTCAACAACAAAGTTTTTGTAGCACATGTTATTTGCAACCATGTTGCGTTGAGTTTTTCATGCGTTGTAGATATCATAAGGTATTGGATTTACAAATAAAAATTATGTCGAATCAAATTATATTTTTGTTTTCGAATTATTTTCATGCTTCCCCATTTGAATATTCATAGGAGGAAGGTTAACTACAAAGAAGTCAGTGGCGTAAGAAAATTTAAGAATCATATTCGGGTAAATTCATGGAGGTGGGTAACACTTCTGTTACAATCCTATCTCCAAAATTATGAAGGACATTCTTTTGGCTGAACTAATATTTTTTTTCAGTCGAAAGATCTTTTTTTTCGCCGAAATATGTTTCGGTCGAACCTTTGAACGTCAAATCGAATGGTACAGTGAAGAGGCCCTCGATTTTTGTGTATAATTTTATCTGTATGTATGTTTTTCATCCGATAACCTCTTTTGGACCCAAAGATATTTCAGTCGAAAAGATATTTCAGCCAAAATAATATTTCGTCTGAAATATTCTTTCGGCCGAACTATTTTGTGGCTGAGATATTATTTCATTGGCATATTTGTGGATACTTCAACATAATGATCATTGGCTTATTGGTGGTTCCTTCAAAATAATGATCATTGGCTTATTGGTGAATACTTCAACATAATTATCTCTCTGAACGAAAAATAAAAGAGGCATAAGAAGACTCGACCATGAATCCCAATCCTTCTTGATACCATACAATCGCTCAACCATCAATGACATTCACACCTAGAACAATTGTAGAAGAGACCAAAATCATGTGGCTTCAAGACTCGATCGCTTGGGGCACATGGGCCTTATTATAAGACTCCCATCTTCACTCCAATTTTATCCCACATCTAAATATAACCTTCCTCACCTTCATCCCGAAGGAAGATAAGGTGGAAAACCCCAACAAATGTTTCCTAATTTCCCTCTGTAACATGGTCTACAAAGTTATCACTAAATTCATCTATGTGGAGGGGAGACAAATCTTGGATTGGGTTATCCTTTCCACATGGCTGAATCCACTCTCTGAAAATTTCCAAAAACGTCAGTATGCTTTTAAAATTGGATGTCTAAATCCCTCGATAAAATTATTACTTTCCCTTACCTTTTGTTCTTAATTTTAAATCCTGGTCAACTACTCCCCTTCTACTTTCTCCCCCTCCAATGGTCTCAGGCAAAGAAATCCCCTCTCGACCTTCGTATTCATATTGATCGATGAACATTCTGACAGAGCCATCAAAACGACTGTCGTAGAAAATAAAATGAAGTCTTGTTTGTTGACGATGGGGAGCATCCCATCTCCCATCAACAATTTGTTGATGACAATATGCTCGTGGCTCAGTCTACATCCAGACAAGACAATGATCAATGTTAAATTTTTTTCTTTCACACTACCTCTATTGTACAAGATCAAATCTACAGGATCCTTGAATTCCAATGGAGCTCTCTTCCATCAAAATATATCGGTTCCTTCTCATTGAAAACAGACGATGAGATTCATCATGGGATGACCTCCTCTCTTGAATGAACAAGAAATTGTCTAAATGGTTCTTCAGAATGTTCAATGCATCGTGAAAAATGGTACTTCTCAAGTATATCCTTAAATTCATGTCTCTTTACTTGTTTTAATCCATGGTTTCTTCCAAAGAGATCCTGAAAGTTGTCTGAAACCTCCAAAGATCCTTTGTGTGGGGTGGAACTTGCAAAGAAAAGAAATGGGATTTAGTCACTCGTACATGCTCAATCTCTCTAATCTCAAATGATCACACATTCTCAAATATCCATATGTACCTAGTTCATTATGTGGAGCTAAATGAAGTAATGCACTCTATGGGCCCTCCTTTGGTGCAAGAAGTACTACCCTCTCATAGAGTCTCAGGACATGATCATAATTTCAGGAAATTTTTCAAGCTTCGTAATATGGAACAATGTCCGAAAAAAGAAAGATATTATCCACACTCATTGTTTTTGGGAATTCAAGGATGGGACCAACGCTTTATTTTGGAATGAAACATAGCAACAACTTCCTCCTTTCCACCACAATAAGGAAATTATTTCGAATGGACGTGAGTAGAATTTTCAACTTCTTCTTCTATCTGGCCCCGACCACGAATTTATGATGTATATTAGCTAGCAAATGTTTGATTGGATGTAATTTGGAACTGTATCATAAAGTAATGATGTCATTGATTTAAAATTTTATTAGATGGCATATTTCTTCCATCCAACCAAACATGGTGTAAAATTAATCGTTGATTTTCATGGATTGTGCTCCATAACCGTTGGATAGATGAAATCTGATTTCCCATATAGACAACCGCTACTCTATTACTAGACTTTGACCCATGTACTCTTCATATATTATGAGTTTCCATCATAGTGAGTGCTTATCATGTTGTGAATTTGCCTTGTCACTTGTACTTTTGGAGCATTTCATCAACTTTATGTCCTAATATGTGCTCGTCTAAATATTGTTTCCATTTTTGGTTGATTTACCAAGGTTATTTATGCTAATAGTTAGAAACCAAAATATATTTGAAATGGGCATGGGTAGTGGAGTTGTGCATCACCCTATTATAATTGTGTCTAACATACAGAACATTTCTATTAATTTTGTCTTATTTTTTATTCTTTCTTGATAATTTTTGTTGGTCAATGTTGGAGATATTAACTTGTACATGTCTCATGCTTAAATTTTAATGACTTTCCAAAGGATAGATATTGAGATAAGATGTCAAGACGAGAGTCTCCAAACGTTCCTCGCAAATGATCTAGGCTCTCCCAAAAAGGAATAAGAAGAACCCCTTCTTCGACTGAGACTCCGAGTGACCAAGGACAATCTCGTTCGATGAGACTATCAAACAAGTCTATGAATAGATCAACTCCAGAATGTTCTCAATAAAGTGATATGGATGCAAATTTCTTAGATAGGTTGTGCATTGATACTCCTACACCTGAGAATGTAGGGAATACCTCACGACAAGAGAATATGTTTGGTAATTTTCTTTGATTTTATTTATTTTTATTGTATTTTTGTGTCTTTAAATTTATGTCATGTTAAATGTTGTAATTAATTTCACATGTGTGTGTAGACAATGAGTTTAGAGAAAGGGACGACAATGAAAGAGAGAGTGGGTGTCACAAATATTCTAATGTTGGAGCAGAGGTTGAAGGTGGATTTAGGAGGCCATGTTATCAAAAAACAAAATATTACACTCCTACGTCCACATATCTTTCAGATGTTGGTGATGAACTTCTCTGGGAAGGGATTACTGAAGCAATGACCATTGAGCAATGCTTAGGTGTTAAAAGGAGGTTTGAAAATGATTTGGAGATATTGGAACTCCCTCAAGGGAGTAAACAAAGATTGGATTTTTTTTTCATTCATTGCAAAACTTTATGGACGCATATCAAAAGATGGGGCCAACCACTGACAGTTTTATCGATCTAATGAGGCGACGAAAGTTAGAGGTGATGGGCTCTGATAAAAGGGACGTAGTAAAAAATAAAGTTTCAAAAGAAAACATAATTTCTATGTCAATTTCAAAGATGGGATAAAGGGGAAGATGTTGAAGGTGCAATATTTTAAGCACCCAGACATTGCAAGACATATGTATAGCAAATTTTTGATAGCATATGGAAAATTGTTGTGGAACGATGAGGTTCCACATTATTTTGAAACACACTTTTATGCATATTTTTTCATGGACATGCACCCTAATTATACTAGTCTACCATTTGATTATTATGGGGCTAGTAAATGACAAACATATGATAGAAAATGAGGATATCAAAATGTGACATTGAAGAGGCCTCGACGACCTTTAGTATCTCACCAAACAGAGGAATTTTCTTCACATTCAGAGTTGCGAGCTTCATCAAAGGTTGGAAAAGAGTCTAGGAATGCAATCGGATAAAATTTAGAATCGATTTTTTATGGTGTTGATGTTGGCTTGAACCGTCAGCGAGAGAAATCCAATTCTCAGGCCATATTTGTTTATAAAATAGATGTGGACTTAGATGCCATGTCAATAGAAGATCTTAAGGAGTATGCAAAATTTTGTTGTGATGGTAGGAAGAAGGTCATTCAGAATGATTACCTGAACAACAGATTTGTATGTGTTCTAGTTAGTAAATTTTTTACGCATTTTATGATAGTTTAATTCTAATTATAGATTTAGATACATATCGTTGTATATATAGAAATAATTGAGTTGTTATTGTCATTAATTGTCGTTTGGAGATATGTTAAATGAACCTCTAGTAAATAGGGGACTTGATTCCACAAGTTTAAATTTAGATGGGTTGAATCATATATCTGTTTTTTAATATCCACAGATGAACACTTTAGTTGTCCAATCTCCAATATTTTGAATAAGATCAACAACATTTATAATTTTGTATAAATGTGAACACATTGAATCCTAAATTTAGTTCTTATTTGTGTTGTTCACAGATCTATATTCCATCTCCTACTACTTAGGCAAGGTTGTCTCAATTCTCATTGGGAGATTTTGAAGAGGGTGGGAGTTCATGGGTATCATTGCATGTGTTAAAATCATTTAAATTTAATGTGTTAAAATCATTTAAATTTAATTTTCAAATTTTCAAATTTGAAATGTGTTATATAGGGTAGTGTGGAGAAGAGAGTACCTAAGAGTGTGCATGGGAGTGAGATTGTGATTGATAAAAAAAGGGAGGAAGCACCCATACCTGGGAAGGATGCATCCATTCATGATGATTCATAAATGTATGTTCATTGCACATTAGTAAGTTTTAATTTGATTTTATGTTAGGGTTTTATATAAAAGTGTTCAAGCTTATGTTAAATACGCTTATATTTTTTACTTTTATCAAATTTTTATTTTCTCAAACTTTTGGTTTAGCCTTTCTTATTCAATGCTTTGATCAATTATTTTGAAATATATAGAACCCTTATATAAGCTTATCATTGTCTTGAACGATACATTCAAACTTATTTAAGTTTATATCATGATGAAGACCTAATTTTGAACTTGAACATTTGATTATTCGAGAACAGGCTTTATCCCACATCAGAAAAAACAAAAGTTTCAAAATTTTATTCGATTGCATTTCTTGTCTTCTTGTCCAAGAATGGTATAATATGGACATTTGTGTTTTCTACATACAACGAAGTGAATTTATTCGTATTGTCAAACTCTGAACTAAATTGGTTACTAACCACAAAAACCAACATTCAAGTAGATTTACATATAAGATATGCATATGTATATTTGAGCTGGCCCACACATATTGTATATGTGAGCTAGCTCATAGATAATTTTAAAGAGAATTTGATTATATGTAATATGAATACATCCGAAAGATGAAATATTTAAATGGTTTTTGGAGAATCACTTAATATATGTGCATATTAGTGTTGTGTTCTTGTACATGAAAGATTATATGAGAACATCTATTCCACCACAGAAAGATGAGATAAATATTTTTCGGAATAATGGTTTTTAAAATGGATATTTTTGAACTTTCATAGATATAAGTAATTTCTTGGAAGAGTGGCTTAATATGGATATTTATAAGTCCTTTAATTTGAAAGGGAATTATGAAATTTGATTATATGACCACTGCAGAAGAGAAGAGAAATATATTACTATTGAGTAAATAGGATCAAATAAGATCACCTGGGATGATAATTTCACTTGAAAGATTTGAGACTGTATTCACAAGGAGATAAATATTTCATTGGAAGAATGAATTAATATGGAGATTTGTGAAATTTATTCATACACAGTTGTGTATTTATTTTCAGATTATTATCTGACTCTAAACACAATTTTTTTTTACCAAGAACACAATTTTTCTCTTTAATTTTTTTTAAGATTTTAGATAAAATTTTATAAATTGTTTAAATCATGTATGCTTAATGTGGAGAGTAACTATTTTGGAAGTTTTGAAATTTTGTGAGGGAAAATATTAAATCTGTTTAACTGTGGTTATGTATGTTATTATTTATTATTGTTTATTTAATATTTAGCTAAAGTATATATGCTAATATGTGTTATTTGTTTTTTTTATTATTCTTTTTTATTGTTACAGATGTCTAAATTATATTTGACGAAAACTATGTTTACATTATATTTGTTGGAAAGGAATATGTTGGATGATGAGACTTAACTCTTTTGGTATGTATGTCAATTTTTCTTTAATCACAACTTGTTTTATTTATCTAAATCTAAAATGGTACATGTGTACATTTTATTTTAAATTTGTACATAAATTTTATTGTAAAATTTTAATTTTTGAATTCTATTTTTTTCAGGTATGAAGTGATGTAGCTTAAAACGATGGCGTAGAGTTCATAATTTTGGAGTTAAATGTCTTAGTTTTTGTTATCATCCTAAAATGGATGTGGAACCTATGTATTTGGCGGTTTAACTATTCAAACTATTATTATTATTATTATTATTATTATTATTATTATTATTATTATTATTATTATATGGAATTAAAAATATCAATTCACTGTCTCATACTTGATTTTTTTTTTATTGTTTATATCATATGGTTAATTTCTCAAAATATCAATTAATTCAAGAAAATGTGAAATAAAAATTATAGTTTTTCACTTATAATTTAAATTTTGTTTGATTTGGAAATATGGTTGAAAATAGTCAAAACAAGTCATCACACATGAAACATTTTCTTTCACACCACTAGTATTTTACAGGATTTGTTCAATGGAAGCTTATAAGACATTGTTCTTATTTTAGTAATATTGATTTTCTTCTTTAAGCTAGCCATAACATAAATATGGTTTTCATATTCTAACTTTTGTCTTTATATGACATTAATTTTGTATTTTATCCATTTCTTCATTCCATCACAATTTATGTTCCATAAATGGTAGGCTTGTGGCATTTCCATTTCACCAATAGAGATCTCAATGAAGTTAAAATGATGAGAGTCACTATCTTTACTATGTCAATGTTGAAATAAATTTGCTTTGTTGTTAATCTATTAATCACCAATACTAATGTAATAATAGATGTGTTTTGGTTTGGTTCAAGACTTGGCTTGATAGATTTTGGTGGTTTGACCAATGCTCAAAGGTGTCTGAACTAAGTTGACGGAAAATAAGTGGCAAAGTTGTTAGTTTTGAACTAATGTTTATATATTCTCCTTAAGATACAATGCATTAAACTAAACATCAAACTCTTAAATACTTTCCTACTATGTATTAATTTAAATGCTTCATTTTATGTTATAGGTTATCAAAATTCAACATAATCATCTATATGAAAGAACTAAGAAAATTAGTGTAACAATGTGTTAGAAGACATAGAAAGAAAGTATCACATGCACAAATGGAAGAATGAAGAAAGCCACTATAAATATTACAAAGTAAGAGAGACATGGTCTAACATTTACATCAACATGTCAATGCAAGGTTTTAATGGTTGTCTTTGAATGGTAGGATTTTGGCGTTTCCATTTCACCAATAGAGATCTCTATTAAATTAAAATGATGAGAGTCTCTATCTTTACTATGTTAATGTTGAAATAAAATTTCTTTGTTAATCTGTTAATCACCAATACTAATGTAAGAATAGTTTTTTTTTGGTTTGGTTCAAGACTTGGCTTGATAGATTGTTGTGGTATGACCAATGCTCAAATGTGTCTGCACTAAGTTGATGAAAAAAAAGTGCCAAATTTTTTATTTTTGAATTAATGTTTTGTATATTCTCCTTCTTACAATGCATTAAATTAATCATGAAACTCTTTGACGCAAACCCCTTCCCTCCAAAGGGATGCTTGATGTCCCAGTCTTGTATCATTTGGATTCCTGAGTTGGGATGACTCCTTGGGTCCCTACGGGCACCCAAAACTATCTTACCCAGGCACACAAGCTCTTCCACTAGTGACCACGGTTGTGACCGTGGGTCTACCTTCTTCGCGGTTCGGACTTATGAGATGTTTCGAATATTTTCTTCACTCCCTCTTGAAGCACTTAGCTCTGAGTTTCCAACTAACGCCACACGTCTCCTCAGATTCATCATCCCCACAATGGTTTGGACTTTGTGACCCCACAAAACTCTAGGCCTTTCACTCACAACATCTAATATCTTGCTTCTCAAACTCTTGTATCTTGTTGCCACATGATCTCTTGTGATCAACGGTCAGGATTGAATCACGACTTCAGACTTCGCAACCTGGTCTTCATCAAGTTCCCAACTTTTCAAACTCTGGAGTATTGAAACACGTCACAATTATCCTCCGTGTAGCTCTATCGGATCCAACCATCTGGAATCGTTCATCTCCTCCCTGAGAATGAATCTCGCACTCACCAAATTTGAAAAGAAATTCAAGGACTCCTTTCCTTGAAGATTTGCATCACTCTCCCTCCTAAGCTTCTGTTCTTGAGTTTTTTTTGAACAATGTCTTCAACCCTTAATCGATTTCTCTCCCTATGCACACTTTGCAACATAATTTCATCCACACTCGCTCCTCTGTGAATGATTTCTCACTCCTTGTGATTGTTTTCAAACCACTTCAATCCATCGTGACTAAATCACGCTATCCTTCCTGATGTTTCGAGTTTGAAAACTTTGTTACACACTCCTTGTAGATGTCAATGCACTCCCTGTAGGTGTATGAGTTTCACTATCTCTTCTGAGCTTTCGACTCAGTCACGCACTCCTTGCGAACACTATGCACACCTTGCACTTTATCAATGAAAAGAAACAATTGAAGCTTATCAAATCCTCACAATGACTTATACATTCAACAAAGAAAATGTAGTCATGGATTCAAGAATAGAAATAACAGGGAATTGAGAAAAATAAGAAAAATTCTACCATTCATTCAGATAGACACATAACCATACACATTTGGGACAATATATCTTTGTTATATTTATCCAACTGAAACTTACACACATTCAGACAACTTGTTTCTGCATCTCCCTGCCCTTAGCTTACAGTGGAAATCTACACATACTAGATTCGACCGTTACAACAGCTATCAACCACAATTAACAACTACCAACAACCCTTACTGGGCAATATTACAAATCTTTATACAAAGAGGTGCTCTTCGAGCATTCCTTCCAACTACTTTATGCTACCTTAAATGGAATTAAATGATATCAACTACTTAACACCTATTACAATAAATATTGCATCAGACAAATAATAGCGCAAGATCCAAATCTATACTGCGATCCGATCCATAAAACAAAATACATTCCCCCATCATCTTTTGTGACAGTTCAACCTTCAAACATTCAAATATATTCATAACTCAAAAAGTTTTGTTAGATATCTCATTAATACATTGATCAGTCTGAAATTCAAAATATTTCAACATGTGTGTTACTGAGCCTAGCTGTCCTCCACGCTTGTGCTTTGCTCGTGATGCTCTTGCATCATACTCCCTTGGATGAAAAATTCATGGAATCATGTCCATGAGCTACTGCACTGATTTTCCATGCTTCTGGATCTTTGTTTCATTAACCCATCTTGCATCTTCCGCTGGTCATCCTTTCCATTTCACCAAGTATTCAAAATATGTCTTTCTTTTAGTCTTCTTACTAATTCTTTGATCTATAATATTTTCCATCTGTGGATTCTCTGCTACATGCATATGTTTCTCCCACTAGTTCTTCCTTTGATCTTCATCTCTTTTCATTCCATCTTCCTTGTAAAGATATAGGTCTGTGATATTGAATATGGGCGATATACCCACATCTTCCAGAATCTCTAGCTCATAATAATTCTCGCCAAACCTCCTCAAGATTTTACATGGCCTTATCTTTTTCAACTTCATCTTGTTATATGTTCCTCTCGAGAATATTTCCTTTATAAAATGTGCTAGAACTTGATCTCCGACTTCAAATTCAAGCTCTCTCCTATGTTGATCGGATCTACGCTTGTATTCGCATTTGGTCTTCCTCAACTGCTCCTTGATATGATTGTGAAGTTCCTGCATCTCTGCAACAAAATCTTCAGCTCCCACACTTCCAAAATCACCTTGCTTAAGATCTCTTAGCTATGACACTCCTCTCAGATTCATCAAATAAATAATTTGAAATGGAATTTTCCTAGTGCTCTTATTCACTGAGTCATTATATGAAAAATCGGCTTGTGCTAGAATCTGATCCGACTGACTATGGTGTTCAGTGACCAAACACCTCAGCAAATCTCCTAGGCTTCTATTCACCACTTCGGTCTGTCCATTCGTATGTGGATGATATGCAGAACTAAAAGATAGCTTTGTCCCCAACTTTTTCCACAACATCCTCCATAAATGACCAACAAATTTGGTATCCCTTTTCGAAACTATACTCCTGAGAAATCCATGGAGTCTCACAAATTCTCTAAAAAATAGATTCACAACATGTGTTTCATCACTAGTCTTCTCGCATGGGATAAAGTGTGCCATCTTTGAAAATCTGTCCACCACCACAAATATGGAATCACTTCCTCTTTGTTTCCTTGGAAACCCCAACACAAAATCCATGCTTATTGCATCCCAAGGCCTCTTTGGAATAGGCAATGGTTGATACAACCCAGTGTTATGTTTCCTCCCCTTCGCATACTAACAAATCTTGTAGTTGATCATGAATATATTTAACTCCTCTTTCATACCTAGCCAATAATATGAGCTAGTTATTTGGGCAAGTATTTTTTCATGGCCGAAGTGTCCGGCTAGACATCTGTTGTGCTTTTCCTTCAGCAAATTCTCCCTCATCGAGCATCCCGATATGCACAACTGGAATCCTTTGAACAACAACCCATCCTGAATCAGATATTTGGCCCACTGGCTTCTATGCCCGAGCACAAGATTCATACACGCTTCATATGCCTCTCCAAAATATGGATCATTATGGTACATTTCCTTAAGGTGATCAAACCCCAAGGTTTTGACCTGAAATTCCTGCAGAATCAAAACTCTTCTACTCAATGCATCAACAAATTTGTTAACATTTCCCGAAATATGTTTAATGACAAAACTGAAACTTTCCATAAACTCTATCCACTTAGCATGTTTCTGGTTTAACTTCTCCTATCTGGTTATGAATTTCGAGCATGATTATCACTATATAAAATAAACTCCTTTGGTATGAGATAACGTCTCCATTTCTTCAGCACTTGGATTATGGCATAGAACTCTTTGTAGTATGTGGAGTACTTATGTTTAGTTTCATTCATCTTCTCACTGAAATATGAAACAAGTCTATTGTCCTGGCTTAAGACTGCTCCAATTGCAACTCCAATTACATCACATTTTACCTGAAATGTCTTTCCGAAATCCAATAGAACCAGAATCGGTTGTTCAGTTATTTTCTCCTTCAATATGTTGAAGCTCTTCTCAGCCTCTTCTGTCCATTTGAAAGACTTATGTCTTTTATTTACTACATCCCTCATCTAAGCACTAATCCTGCTAAAATTGCTAATGAAATTTCGATATAAACTTGCTAACCCATGGAAGCTTCTTACCTCAAAGATATTCCTTGGTGACGATCATTCTTTGATCACTTTAACCTTTTTGGGATCCATATTCAACTCATTTGAAGAAATAACAAAACCCAAATATATGAGCTCTGTCTTTAAGAAAGACTTTTTCAAATTGATTAACAACTTGTCTTTCTGTAGTCTCCTCATCACCAATGATAAATGTCTCAAGTGTTCTCCCTTACTCTTTCTAAATACTAGTATATCATCTAGATACATGGTCACGAACTTATGAATGAAATCCTTTAATACTTCATTCATTAGTCTCATAAAATTGCTCGGGGCATTCGTTAGGCCAAACAAAATAACAAGCCATTCATATACCCCTCATTCTTCTTGAATGTTTTGTTCCACTCATCACCTTCTCTCATCCTGATCTAGTGACATCCAGTTTTCAAATCTATTTTTGAAAAATAGTTGGCTCCACTCAAGAAATCAATTAGGTCGTTCATCCTTGGTAATGGAAATATGCATCTGATGGTGATCTTATTTATGCCTCTTGAGTCCATACACATTCTCCATCCTCCATCCTTCTTTGGACTTAGTATAGTTGGTACTACACATGGACTCAAACTTTCTCTGACCAATCCTTTGTCTAATAGATATTGAACCTGTCTCTTCACTTCCTCATTCTCTTGAGGCGTCAACCTGTATGCTGCTTTGTTCAGCAGGATTTCTCCTGGTATCAATTCAATGTGATCACTGATACTCAGGATAGTTGGTAGTGAGTTTGGCAACTCATCCACTACAATATCAATGAAGTTCTCTAGTACCTCCTGAAATTACTCAGGAAAATCCTCCAATGAAGTACTAGTAAGGATAACCTTTGGTTTCCTCACTATATAAAACTCCATCTCTTGTTCCTTATTCACTTCATTCATGTGTTCCTTCCCACTCAGGCTTCATCTTTCACCTTCGTTTGTTCAATCGGAAGCAACATGTGTGTCCTACCATTCCTCTCTAAGGTGTATGTATTCCTCCTCCCATCATGGATAACATTTATGTCATATTTCTAGGGTCTTCTCATTAAAACATGATAGACATCCATAGGAATTACATCACATAAAATCTCATCCCTATATCCTCCTATTTTGAAATTAACTAGGCATTGTTGAGTAACTGTTACCTGATGACCTTTCTGCAACCATGAGACTTTATACAGTGTCGAATGTGCATTCGTATCCAACTCTAGATTCTCCACCATCTCTGTGGATACTAAGTTGTCACTACTGCCACTGACAATTATCACCTTGGAAACTCTATCCTTCGTCTTGCAATCTATCCTGAGTAAATTGTTCCTTTGTACTGGATTTTCAGCCTATGGCTCTTTCTTCAAAAGAACCTCTTTCATCATCAATGACCTTCCATCCTCTGCACCTTCTGCCTCAACATATCGCTTTTCTACTTATGAGATGTGAGATTCACCTCCTTTCTTTCTCTCGAGACAATCCCAAGACATATGTCATATCTTTCTGCAGGCATAATACCTTATTTCTCCTCCTCTGCCTCTTCCTCTACCTATGGGAAAAGAGATTCTACCCCCACTTTTCCTTCCGTGAGAAATTCCTCCTCTCTTAGAGTGACTATATGGTCTCTCTGCCTCGTCTCTGGGCTTCCGTGCCTTATCTTGGGCAACTCCCTTGACTCTGTTCTCACTTTGGCCCCTGTTCTGCTAACTTTTCTTTCTAGCCAACTTCTCTTCTGCCTTGAAAGCCATCTGATACATGTCTTCAACCATTATGATTGTTGCCATGTTGATTTCATCCTGGATATCATATCTCAGGCCATTAATGTATCTGGCAACTTTATCTTCATCTCTTTCCCTTTGTACATCTCTAATGTTTAGTTTATAGAACTCGGTGTACTCCTTCACAGTCAATTCTGTTTTTCTAAGGTTCTCCATCCTCCTGAATATATTTATCTGGTAATCCTTGCGCATGAATTTTGACTTCAACTTGGCTACCATTTGATCCCAACTCTTAATATTTTGTTTGCCTTTCCTCCTTTAGTCAGCCTGCAGTTCATCCCACCACAGTGTTGCATGTCCCTTTAGCCTAGTGACAACATTTCTTACCTTTTTCTCTTCTTCGACATCCTCATAGTCAAAATACTTGTCCATTGCTCAAATCCAGTCAATAAATTCCTCGGTGTATAAATTTCCTTCATACATAGGGATGTCAATCTTCGCTCAGGCACCCAATTTGAAAACCTCTCTCAATAAGCGTTCTTCCATAGCATCCTAAGCTACAACTTTTGCAACTTCGACCTCTTCAATTTCTTCCTCGCTGACATCTCTAGCATCTGGTGCTCTTCTTTTTTCTCTCTCCATGGCATCCATCCTCGCACATAGTTCTCTCATATCCCTTTCCATATGCTCTCTTAGCTACATGTGGATCAACACGTCTCCTGGGTTACATTGTGCTTACACTTATCTTTCCTCCCTACAAAATTCAATTATGTATTCTACTCTGATACCACTCTAACACCAACCCCTTTCCCTCCAAAGGGATTCTTGACCTCCTGGTCTTGGATCATTTGGATTCCTGAGTTAGAATGACTCCTTGGGTCCCTACGATCACTCGAAACTATCTTACCCGCACACATAGTCTCTTCTACTAGTGACCATGGCTATGACTGTGGGTCTACCTTCTTCATGGCTTGAACTTCAGGGATGTCCCGAATCCTTTCTTCACTCCTTCCCAAAGCGCTCAGCTCCGATTCTTCAACTTACCCCACACGTCTCCTCACATTCAGTGGCCCCACAATGGTTCAGAATTCATGACCCCGTGAAACTCTAGTCCTTTCACTCAAAACCTCTAATATCCCCCTTCTCAAACTCTTGGATCATGTTTCCATGTTCTCTCCTTTTTTCAATGATAGGGATTGAATCGTGCCTTCGAACTTTGCAACCTAGTCTTCGTCAAGTTCCCAACATTTCAAAATATAAAGTATTGAAACACTTCAGAATTATCCTGCACGTATCCCTACCAGATCCAATCATTTGGAATCATTCATCTCCCCCCTGAGAACGAATCTCACACTCACCGTGTTTGATAATAAATTCAAGGACTCCTTTCCTTGAAGATTTTCGTTGCTCTCCCTCCTAAGCTTCCCTTCTTGATTTTCTATTGAACAATCTCTTTGACCCTTAATCGATTTCTCGACCTATGCACTTTGCAACATACTTTCATCCACACTCGCTCCTCTATGAATGATTTCGCACTCCTTGTGATTGTTCTCCAATCGCTTCTATCCATCGTGACTGAATCACGCTATCCTTCCTGATATTTCGAGTCTTAAAACTTTGTCCCGCACTCCTTGTAGACATCAATGCAAGTGTATGAGTTTCACTATATCTTTTGAGATTTCGAGTCGAATTAGACTCAATCACGTGCTCCTTGCAGACACTATGCACACCTTGCACTTTCTAAATGAAAAGAAATGATTGAAACTTATCTACTCCTAAAAATGACTTATACATTCAATCAAGCAAATGCAGTCATGGATTCAAGAACATAAATAAAAGGGAATTGAGAATATATATATATATATATATATACTATTCATTCAGATAGAGACATAAACATACACATTTGGGACAATATATCTCTGTTATATTTATCCAACTGAAACTTACACACATTTAGACAATTTTTTTCTGCATCTCCCCTCTCTTAGCTTATAATGGCAATCTACACATACTAGATTCAGCCACTACAATAGATATCAGCCACAATTGACAACTACGAACATCCCTTACTTGGAAATATTACAAATCTTTATACAAAGAGGCACTCTTCGGGAATTCCCTCCAACTACTCTATGCTACCTTAAATGGAATTAAATGACATCAACTACTTAACACCTATTACAATAAATATTGTGTCAGACAAATAAGAGCACTAGCTCTAAATCTGTATTGCGATGCAATCCATAAAACAAAATACATTCCCCCATCATCTTCCGTGATGGCTCAACCTTCAAACATTCAAATATATTTATAACTCGAAAAGTTTTGTCAGATATCTCATTAATACATTGATCAGTTTGAAATTCAAAATATTTCAAAATGTGCGCTAGTACGCCCAACTGTCCTCCATGCTTGTTCTTTGTTGGCGATGCTCCTACATGACTCTTAAATAATTTTCTACTATGTATTGATTTAAATTATTCCTTTTATGTTATAGGTTATCAAAATTCAACATAATCATGTGTCCGAAAGAAGTAAGAAAATTAGTGTAACAAAATACTTTCCTACTATGTATTAATTTAAATGCTTCCTTTTATGTTATAGGTTATCAAATTTCAACATAATCATGTGTATGAAAGAAGTAAGAAAATTAGTGTCACAGTGGGTTAGAAGACATAGAAAGAAAGAATCATTTGAACAAATGGAAGAATGAAGAAAGCCACTATAAATATTACAAAGTAAGAGAGACATGGTCTCACATTTACATAAACATTTTAATGAAAGGTTTTCTCATATGAAAAACTATGAGAAAACTTCAAAGATGATAAGAATAGCTAAGAAAAACACAAGAAGAGATAGAATATATATTGATATCACTCATGTAATATCTATCTATCTATCTATCTATATCATTATATTTCATTACATTCTTCACCTTTATCATCACTAAACATGAATACTTTATCACTATTCACCATCTTAGTCATGTAAATATTTTGTCTTGTCTTGATTTTACTTTCACTATGTTTATTTATATAAAATATTGGATGAAATAATTTCAATATACTATTTTCTTGATTTCAAAACAAGTCATCAAATTTAATATA
>ML777382.1:790122-802331 GCA_009831015.1 Picea engelmannii | reverse complement strand
TCTTAAATACTTTCCTACTATGTATTAATTTAAATGCTTCATTTTATGTTATAGGTTATCAAAATTCAACATAATCATCTATATGAAAGAACTAAGAAAATTAGTGTAACAATGTGTTAGAAGACATAGAAAGAAAGTATCACATGCACAAATGGAAGAATGAAGAAAGCCACTATAAATATTACAAAGTAAGAGAGACATGGTCTAACATTTACATCAACATGTCAATGCAAGGTTTTAATGGTTGTCTTTGAATGGTAGGATTTTGGCGTTTCCATTTCACCAATAGAGATCTCTATTAAATTAAAATGATGAGAGTCTCTATCTTTACTATGTTAATGTTGAAATAAAATTTCTTTGTTAATCTGTTAATCACCAATACTAATGTAAGAATAGTTTTTTTTTGGTTTGGTTCAAGACTTGGCTTGATAGATTGTTGTGGTATGACCAATGCTCAAATGTGTCTGCACTAAGTTGATGAAAAAAAAGTGCCAAATTTTTTATTTTTGAATTAATGTTTTGTATATTCTCCTTCTTACAATGCATTAAATTAATCATGAAACTCTTTGACGCAAACCCCTTCCCTCCAAAGGGATGCTTGATGTCCCAGTCTTGTATCATTTGGATTCCTGAGTTGGGATGACTCCTTGGGTCCCTACGGGCACCCAAAACTATCTTACCCAGGCACACAAGCTCTTCCACTAGTGACCACGGTTGTGACCGTGGGTCTACCTTCTTCGCGGTTCGGACTTATGAGATGTTTCGAATATTTTCTTCACTCCCTCTTGAAGCACTTAGCTCTGAGTTTCCAACTAACGCCACACGTCTCCTCAGATTCATCATCCCCACAATGGTTTGGACTTTGTGACCCCACAAAACTCTAGGCCTTTCACTCACAACATCTAATATCTTGCTTCTCAAACTCTTGTATCTTGTTGCCACATGATCTCTTGTGATCAACGGTCAGGATTGAATCACGACTTCAGACTTCGCAACCTGGTCTTCATCAAGTTCCCAACTTTTCAAACTCTGGAGTATTGAAACACGTCACAATTATCCTCCGTGTAGCTCTATCGGATCCAACCATCTGGAATCGTTCATCTCCTCCCTGAGAATGAATCTCGCACTCACCAAATTTGAAAAGAAATTCAAGGACTCCTTTCCTTGAAGATTTGCATCACTCTCCCTCCTAAGCTTCTGTTCTTGAGTTTTTTTTGAACAATGTCTTCAACCCTTAATCGATTTCTCTCCCTATGCACACTTTGCAACATAATTTCATCCACACTCGCTCCTCTGTGAATGATTTCTCACTCCTTGTGATTGTTTTCAAACCACTTCAATCCATCGTGACTAAATCACGCTATCCTTCCTGATGTTTCGAGTTTGAAAACTTTGTTACACACTCCTTGTAGATGTCAATGCACTCCCTGTAGGTGTATGAGTTTCACTATCTCTTCTGAGCTTTCGACTCAGTCACGCACTCCTTGCGAACACTATGCACACCTTGCACTTTATCAATGAAAAGAAACAATTGAAGCTTATCAAATCCTCACAATGACTTATACATTCAACAAAGAAAATGTAGTCATGGATTCAAGAATAGAAATAACAGGGAATTGAGAAAAATAAGAAAAATTCTACCATTCATTCAGATAGACACATAACCATACACATTTGGGACAATATATCTTTGTTATATTTATCCAACTGAAACTTACACACATTCAGACAACTTGTTTCTGCATCTCCCTGCCCTTAGCTTACAGTGGAAATCTACACATACTAGATTCGACCGTTACAACAGCTATCAACCACAATTAACAACTACCAACAACCCTTACTGGGCAATATTACAAATCTTTATACAAAGAGGTGCTCTTCGAGCATTCCTTCCAACTACTTTATGCTACCTTAAATGGAATTAAATGATATCAACTACTTAACACCTATTACAATAAATATTGCATCAGACAAATAATAGCGCAAGATCCAAATCTATACTGCGATCCGATCCATAAAACAAAATACATTCCCCCATCATCTTTTGTGACAGTTCAACCTTCAAACATTCAAATATATTCATAACTCAAAAAGTTTTGTTAGATATCTCATTAATACATTGATCAGTCTGAAATTCAAAATATTTCAACATGTGTGTTACTGAGCCTAGCTGTCCTCCACGCTTGTGCTTTGCTCGTGATGCTCTTGCATCATACTCCCTTGGATGAAAAATTCATGGAATCATGTCCATGAGCTACTGCACTGATTTTCCATGCTTCTGGATCTTTGTTTCATTAACCCATCTTGCATCTTCCGCTGGTCATCCTTTCCATTTCACCAAGTATTCAAAATATGTCTTTCTTTTAGTCTTCTTACTAATTCTTTGATCTATAATATTTTCCATCTGTGGATTCTCTGCTACATGCATATGTTTCTCCCACTAGTTCTTCCTTTGATCTTCATCTCTTTTCATTCCATCTTCCTTGTAAAGATATAGGTCTGTGATATTGAATATGGGCGATATACCCACATCTTCCAGAATCTCTAGCTCATAATAATTCTCGCCAAACCTCCTCAAGATTTTACATGGCCTTATCTTTTTCAACTTCATCTTGTTATATGTTCCTCTCGAGAATATTTCCTTTATAAAATGTGCTAGAACTTGATCTCCGACTTCAAATTCAAGCTCTCTCCTATGTTGATCGGATCTACGCTTGTATTCGCATTTGGTCTTCCTCAACTGCTCCTTGATATGATTGTGAAGTTCCTGCATCTCTGCAACAAAATCTTCAGCTCCCACACTTCCAAAATCACCTTGCTTAAGATCTCTTAGCTATGACACTCCTCTCAGATTCATCAAATAAATAATTTGAAATGGAATTTTCCTAGTGCTCTTATTCACTGAGTCATTATATGAAAAATCGGCTTGTGCTAGAATCTGATCCGACTGACTATGGTGTTCAGTGACCAAACACCTCAGCAAATCTCCTAGGCTTCTATTCACCACTTCGGTCTGTCCATTCGTATGTGGATGATATGCAGAACTAAAAGATAGCTTTGTCCCCAACTTTTTCCACAACATCCTCCATAAATGACCAACAAATTTGGTATCCCTTTTCGAAACTATACTCCTGAGAAATCCATGGAGTCTCACAAATTCTCTAAAAAATAGATTCACAACATGTGTTTCATCACTAGTCTTCTCGCATGGGATAAAGTGTGCCATCTTTGAAAATCTGTCCACCACCACAAATATGGAATCACTTCCTCTTTGTTTCCTTGGAAACCCCAACACAAAATCCATGCTTATTGCATCCCAAGGCCTCTTTGGAATAGGCAATGGTTGATACAACCCAGTGTTATGTTTCCTCCCCTTCGCATACTAACAAATCTTGTAGTTGATCATGAATATATTTAACTCCTCTTTCATACCTAGCCAATAATATGAGCTAGTTATTTGGGCAAGTATTTTTTCATGGCCGAAGTGTCCGGCTAGACATCTGTTGTGCTTTTCCTTCAGCAAATTCTCCCTCATCGAGCATCCCGATATGCACAACTGGAATCCTTTGAACAACAACCCATCCTGAATCAGATATTTGGCCCACTGGCTTCTATGCCCGAGCACAAGATTCATACACGCTTCATATGCCTCTCCAAAATATGGATCATTATGGTACATTTCCTTAAGGTGATCAAACCCCAAGGTTTTGACCTGAAATTCCTGCAGAATCAAAACTCTTCTACTCAATGCATCAACAAATTTGTTAACATTTCCCGAAATATGTTTAATGACAAAACTGAAACTTTCCATAAACTCTATCCACTTAGCATGTTTCTGGTTTAACTTCTCCTATCTGGTTATGAATTTCGAGCATGATTATCACTATATAAAATAAACTCCTTTGGTATGAGATAACGTCTCCATTTCTTCAGCACTTGGATTATGGCATAGAACTCTTTGTAGTATGTGGAGTACTTATGTTTAGTTTCATTCATCTTCTCACTGAAATATGAAACAAGTCTATTGTCCTGGCTTAAGACTGCTCCAATTGCAACTCCAATTACATCACATTTTACCTGAAATGTCTTTCCGAAATCCAATAGAACCAGAATCGGTTGTTCAGTTATTTTCTCCTTCAATATGTTGAAGCTCTTCTCAGCCTCTTCTGTCCATTTGAAAGACTTATGTCTTTTATTTACTACATCCCTCATCTAAGCACTAATCCTGCTAAAATTGCTAATGAAATTTCGATATAAACTTGCTAACCCATGGAAGCTTCTTACCTCAAAGATATTCCTTGGTGACGATCATTCTTTGATCACTTTAACCTTTTTGGGATCCATATTCAACTCATTTGAAGAAATAACAAAACCCAAATATATGAGCTCTGTCTTTAAGAAAGACTTTTTCAAATTGATTAACAACTTGTCTTTCTGTAGTCTCCTCATCACCAATGATAAATGTCTCAAGTGTTCTCCCTTACTCTTTCTAAATACTAGTATATCATCTAGATACATGGTCACGAACTTATGAATGAAATCCTTTAATACTTCATTCATTAGTCTCATAAAATTGCTCGGGGCATTCGTTAGGCCAAACAAAATAACAAGCCATTCATATACCCCTCATTCTTCTTGAATGTTTTGTTCCACTCATCACCTTCTCTCATCCTGATCTAGTGACATCCAGTTTTCAAATCTATTTTTGAAAAATAGTTGGCTCCACTCAAGAAATCAATTAGGTCGTTCATCCTTGGTAATGGAAATATGCATCTGATGGTGATCTTATTTATGCCTCTTGAGTCCATACACATTCTCCATCCTCCATCCTTCTTTGGACTTAGTATAGTTGGTACTACACATGGACTCAAACTTTCTCTGACCAATCCTTTGTCTAATAGATATTGAACCTGTCTCTTCACTTCCTCATTCTCTTGAGGCGTCAACCTGTATGCTGCTTTGTTCAGCAGGATTTCTCCTGGTATCAATTCAATGTGATCACTGATACTCAGGATAGTTGGTAGTGAGTTTGGCAACTCATCCACTACAATATCAATGAAGTTCTCTAGTACCTCCTGAAATTACTCAGGAAAATCCTCCAATGAAGTACTAGTAAGGATAACCTTTGGTTTCCTCACTATATAAAACTCCATCTCTTGTTCCTTATTCACTTCATTCATGTGTTCCTTCCCACTCAGGCTTCATCTTTCACCTTCGTTTGTTCAATCGGAAGCAACATGTGTGTCCTACCATTCCTCTCTAAGGTGTATGTATTCCTCCTCCCATCATGGATAACATTTATGTCATATTTCTAGGGTCTTCTCATTAAAACATGATAGACATCCATAGGAATTACATCACATAAAATCTCATCCCTATATCCTCCTATTTTGAAATTAACTAGGCATTGTTGAGTAACTGTTACCTGATGACCTTTCTGCAACCATGAGACTTTATACAGTGTCGAATGTGCATTCGTATCCAACTCTAGATTCTCCACCATCTCTGTGGATACTAAGTTGTCACTACTGCCACTGACAATTATCACCTTGGAAACTCTATCCTTCGTCTTGCAATCTATCCTGAGTAAATTGTTCCTTTGTACTGGATTTTCAGCCTATGGCTCTTTCTTCAAAAGAACCTCTTTCATCATCAATGACCTTCCATCCTCTGCACCTTCTGCCTCAACATATCGCTTTTCTACTTATGAGATGTGAGATTCACCTCCTTTCTTTCTCTCGAGACAATCCCAAGACATATGTCATATCTTTCTGCAGGCATAATACCTTATTTCTCCTCCTCTGCCTCTTCCTCTACCTATGGGAAAAGAGATTCTACCCCCACTTTTCCTTCCGTGAGAAATTCCTCCTCTCTTAGAGTGACTATATGGTCTCTCTGCCTCGTCTCTGGGCTTCCGTGCCTTATCTTGGGCAACTCCCTTGACTCTGTTCTCACTTTGGCCCCTGTTCTGCTAACTTTTCTTTCTAGCCAACTTCTCTTCTGCCTTGAAAGCCATCTGATACATGTCTTCAACCATTATGATTGTTGCCATGTTGATTTCATCCTGGATATCATATCTCAGGCCATTAATGTATCTGGCAACTTTATCTTCATCTCTTTCCCTTTGTACATCTCTAATGTTTAGTTTATAGAACTCGGTGTACTCCTTCACAGTCAATTCTGTTTTTCTAAGGTTCTCCATCCTCCTGAATATATTTATCTGGTAATCCTTGCGCATGAATTTTGACTTCAACTTGGCTACCATTTGATCCCAACTCTTAATATTTTGTTTGCCTTTCCTCCTTTAGTCAGCCTGCAGTTCATCCCACCACAGTGTTGCATGTCCCTTTAGCCTAGTGACAACATTTCTTACCTTTTTCTCTTCTTCGACATCCTCATAGTCAAAATACTTGTCCATTGCTCAAATCCAGTCAATAAATTCCTCGGTGTATAAATTTCCTTCATACATAGGGATGTCAATCTTCGCTCAGGCACCCAATTTGAAAACCTCTCTCAATAAGCGTTCTTCCATAGCATCCTAAGCTACAACTTTTGCAACTTCGACCTCTTCAATTTCTTCCTCGCTGACATCTCTAGCATCTGGTGCTCTTCTTTTTTCTCTCTCCATGGCATCCATCCTCGCACATAGTTCTCTCATATCCCTTTCCATATGCTCTCTTAGCTACATGTGGATCAACACGTCTCCTGGGTTACATTGTGCTTACACTTATCTTTCCTCCCTACAAAATTCAATTATGTATTCTACTCTGATACCACTCTAACACCAACCCCTTTCCCTCCAAAGGGATTCTTGACCTCCTGGTCTTGGATCATTTGGATTCCTGAGTTAGAATGACTCCTTGGGTCCCTACGATCACTCGAAACTATCTTACCCGCACACATAGTCTCTTCTACTAGTGACCATGGCTATGACTGTGGGTCTACCTTCTTCATGGCTTGAACTTCAGGGATGTCCCGAATCCTTTCTTCACTCCTTCCCAAAGCGCTCAGCTCCGATTCTTCAACTTACCCCACACGTCTCCTCACATTCAGTGGCCCCACAATGGTTCAGAATTCATGACCCCGTGAAACTCTAGTCCTTTCACTCAAAACCTCTAATATCCCCCTTCTCAAACTCTTGGATCATGTTTCCATGTTCTCTCCTTTTTTCAATGATAGGGATTGAATCGTGCCTTCGAACTTTGCAACCTAGTCTTCGTCAAGTTCCCAACATTTCAAAATATAAAGTATTGAAACACTTCAGAATTATCCTGCACGTATCCCTACCAGATCCAATCATTTGGAATCATTCATCTCCCCCCTGAGAACGAATCTCACACTCACCGTGTTTGATAATAAATTCAAGGACTCCTTTCCTTGAAGATTTTCGTTGCTCTCCCTCCTAAGCTTCCCTTCTTGATTTTCTATTGAACAATCTCTTTGACCCTTAATCGATTTCTCGACCTATGCACTTTGCAACATACTTTCATCCACACTCGCTCCTCTATGAATGATTTCGCACTCCTTGTGATTGTTCTCCAATCGCTTCTATCCATCGTGACTGAATCACGCTATCCTTCCTGATATTTCGAGTCTTAAAACTTTGTCCCGCACTCCTTGTAGACATCAATGCAAGTGTATGAGTTTCACTATATCTTTTGAGATTTCGAGTCGAATTAGACTCAATCACGTGCTCCTTGCAGACACTATGCACACCTTGCACTTTCTAAATGAAAAGAAATGATTGAAACTTATCTACTCCTAAAAATGACTTATACATTCAATCAAGCAAATGCAGTCATGGATTCAAGAACATAAATAAAAGGGAATTGAGAATATATATATATATATATATATACTATTCATTCAGATAGAGACATAAACATACACATTTGGGACAATATATCTCTGTTATATTTATCCAACTGAAACTTACACACATTTAGACAATTTTTTTCTGCATCTCCCCTCTCTTAGCTTATAATGGCAATCTACACATACTAGATTCAGCCACTACAATAGATATCAGCCACAATTGACAACTACGAACATCCCTTACTTGGAAATATTACAAATCTTTATACAAAGAGGCACTCTTCGGGAATTCCCTCCAACTACTCTATGCTACCTTAAATGGAATTAAATGACATCAACTACTTAACACCTATTACAATAAATATTGTGTCAGACAAATAAGAGCACTAGCTCTAAATCTGTATTGCGATGCAATCCATAAAACAAAATACATTCCCCCATCATCTTCCGTGATGGCTCAACCTTCAAACATTCAAATATATTTATAACTCGAAAAGTTTTGTCAGATATCTCATTAATACATTGATCAGTTTGAAATTCAAAATATTTCAAAATGTGCGCTAGTACGCCCAACTGTCCTCCATGCTTGTTCTTTGTTGGCGATGCTCCTACATGACTCTTAAATAATTTTCTACTATGTATTGATTTAAATTATTCCTTTTATGTTATAGGTTATCAAAATTCAACATAATCATGTGTCCGAAAGAAGTAAGAAAATTAGTGTAACAAAATACTTTCCTACTATGTATTAATTTAAATGCTTCCTTTTATGTTATAGGTTATCAAATTTCAACATAATCATGTGTATGAAAGAAGTAAGAAAATTAGTGTCACAGTGGGTTAGAAGACATAGAAAGAAAGAATCATTTGAACAAATGGAAGAATGAAGAAAGCCACTATAAATATTACAAAGTAAGAGAGACATGGTCTCACATTTACATAAACATTTTAATGAAAGGTTTTCTCATATGAAAAACTATGAGAAAACTTCAAAGATGATAAGAATAGCTAAGAAAAACACAAGAAGAGATAGAATATATATTGATATCACTCATGTAATATCTATCTATCTATCTATCTATATCATTATATTTCATTACATTCTTCACCTTTATCATCACTAAACATGAATACTTTATCACTATTCACCATCTTAGTCATGTAAATATTTTGTCTTGTCTTGATTTTACTTTCACTATGTTTATTTATATAAAATATTGGATGAAATAATTTCAATATACTATTTTCTTGATTTCAAAACAAGTCATCAAATTTAATATAAGTAAACGGTCTTCATTAAAAACTATATTGATATTAAAATTGATCAAAATTTAAATTTTTTCTAAGCCATCAATAGTCCCTTATAATGACATGGAAATGGATCCTAGTTTTGATATGAAGTTATCCTCTTCATATGAAAAAACATTGAACAATCAAATTGCAAATAATGAACGCATTTATCCTATATGTAGTAAATTGGTTATATGCATTAAAAGATTTGTGTATACGATTTGGATAATTTGTAGGATTAAAGTATAATCATCCAAAGTATAGGTAAATTTAGGTTCCCTAGATACAATCTATAGGTTCTTCCCTGAAATTATAAATAAGGTTTGGTAAACTTTATAATTCATAAAAAATACAACTTTTATTAATTGAATGGACAATTAAAGTAAACTAAACTGGAAATGATTCTAGAATCCTAGATATTCATAAATATATGTACTTTCAATGCAAAATAAAAAATTCTGGAATGTACATGCCACTTGTTTAAAGAAATCGTAATGGTATTTCATCTTCAATTATTCGTTCATGATCGACTTTGGACATTTTCCATTTTCTAACTTTTTTTTTATTGAACTTCTATTAACTTTATGCACACTGCACATACCAAATGACTATATTGACAAATTGTGACATCTGATTGGTAGTCTTGAAAGTGAACATGAGTATCGGTTTTAAGGGTTTCTTGAAAAAAAAATATTTTCAATACAATGGATCCTCTTTCATATATAAAACCGTTATCATCGAAATCTTCTAATAACCTCATCTTTTGTTCTGTGCATCACATCAAATAATATTTCGCATTTTCAGTGTTGTCTACTAGTGCAACCATGGAAAAGACATCTCCTACAAATAATTCGATATATTGGACAACAAATAGCTTGTGTTAGATTATCACACAAGTACATCCACAAGTTATTTGAAAAAATTTAAACATAAAAATTACCTTCTCTAACAAGATCAAAAACTGTATCGCTGTCAACTGACACTATAGTTTCATTTGATTCCATTTCCTTTGAGCTTGCAAGTGGAATGTTACCTTTTATATTAAGTTTGATATGTCTCCAAGCTTTAACATATTCAACATTTTCATTTTCACAAATATCTATGGATTTTGTGTCCTCTATGCAAACTGAACAAAAATAAGACTCATTTCTTCTATCAAATGAAAACACATTTTCATAATGTTTTTTTTAACTGAATGTATTTTTTGTGTCCCGTGTATTCTACTGGCTTCCTATGGGATTGATCTATTTACATCTTGGATTCCAACATATGAAAAAGACTTGCACAAGACATGTTGGACACACCTACCACACTTAGAAGGGGGGGTGAATGAGTGTGGGGATCTTTTTCCCAAAACTTCCCTCTTACACAAAACTCATTAGTTAGAATTCGACATTTACTCATTACTCATTGCTATCATTAATAATCGGTTAGATGTGAATACATATCAGCAACATATATCAGCAGTATGTCATCAACAAATCATCTCCACAAGGAACACAAGATGTATGTACAATTTTTCTTTTTATTATAGACTTCAATCCAGGGATTTTTCAGCAACAACTGAATAGAGTACAACTCTACAAGAGAACCAGCTCTATATGCAAGACTTATCTTACATTGTCAACACCAGCTAAGATGAGGCAACAACCCTCAACAAATATCAATCTGTACCATAAACAAGAGCATCAACCATGCACCAACCTGTGCCAAACAACCTGTAATCAACATGTACCATAAACAAGTTCATCCAACCATGTACCAAGTATATACCAATCATGTGTCAAATACTCATCAACGATGACTCATCAATATGTACCAACATCTTCAACTATACACCTCATGTATGTGCCAACTCATCAACTGCTTGTTTCAACCATGACTAGTTTTGGATTAGTCAACAACCCTAACTTGAAATAAACATAAATTTGTATATGTAATGAATAAAGATCGGAAACTGATACAAAATTTTTGTCAGTATGTTTTATGCAATTCCTTGAAGTGTCACTACTTTTAACCTCTCATAAAAGGTGTTATAGAAAAAATGGCATACTTTCCTGAATTTTGGCTTATTCTAGAGAGAAACGTTGTAGAGCGTGCCACACACAAAATATTTGATGAAATGATATGAAATTGTTAGAAAGAATACTATAGACTATACCCTAAGAAACACATTTTATCTCACTTAATTGTGATCTTTTACGAAGAAGTTATGACATTTTTACCCGAAACACCTGATTTTGACTAGTTTCAGGACTAGCCACAAACCCTATTTTCCACGGAGTGTAACTCCCAAAATACAACGAACCACAAGATAAATTTTAAAAAAAAGATACTTGGATATGTTTTCTCACTTGCATAGCAATTTTAGGATCTGAATCATTATAGAAAAAAAATTATAGCGAAAATGGTGAGATGACCTATAAATAACATACCTTAGAAAGCACCATCAAAAAAATTTATCCTTCCTTGCATTTCAGCCTTATTTTCTTCACTTTCCTTAGAATTTCATCGTAGATATCCTTGGTTACCTCAGTCACCTATAGATATTCAATATGCTCAAGTGTTCCACACCAAAAATGCTCAAGAAGCTCTCACAAAAAGCTCTCCATCAATACTCCAAAAGATATTCTCACAAGAAGCTCTCCATTGATCCACAAAAATGATGATCTACAAGAGACCATTGCTATCTTATTTATACTTTCATCCTCTAGGTCACTTAACCCATTTCTAGGTCACTTAACCAATTTTCCTTATTTTAGGGTTAACCACTTTCCATAAATAGAAAGTTCTCCAATACTTTATCATTTAAATATTTCTTCTTGATTTTGTCACCTTACTTTACCATTTCTTGATTTTGTCACTTCTCTTGATTATTTAAATAATCCACCTTGAATTTTCCACTTTAAATTATCATTTAAATAGTATTAACCCATTTCTAGGTCACTTAACCTATTTCCTTTATTTTTAGGGTTAACCACTTTCCATAAATATTCCTTCTTGATTTTGTCACCTTACTTTATCATTTATTGATTTTGTCACTTCTCTTTATTATTTAAATAATCCACCTTGACTTTGTCACTTTAATTTATCATTTAAATAAT
>ML777382.1:747903-789823 GCA_009831015.1 Picea engelmannii | reverse complement strand
GGACCACTTTGGAGTTCATCTGTTTGTGCACCTTATCAATCATGATAAGACAATAATGATTCATCTATACATTTTTCCAACAATGCATCATATACCAATGAAACCACATCGATCCATCTTCATCATGTATCAATGACAACTCACTGATCCATATTCATCTATGGATTTTCATTAAGGACAATACATATTATATTACATCAATCATCAATCAATCAATCCTTTGACATAAATCAATCACTTGACATCAATCAATCAAATCATTGGCATCAATCACTACATGATCCAACAAGACAAGAACTTTTTAACTTGAAATCTCTCAATAAAATGATTGAAGATTGAATATAAATTTGAACACATTCAAATAAAAATATCCTATGTACATGTGTAACATGTATATATAGACACATATGTGCACATTCCTTGAAGGATTATTTTCATGGCTTAGCACCATTTTGCACCATTCAACAATTTGATCAGCAGATTCAAATCAATCAGCATGAGAGTTCATGTGATACCTTCGAAGTGCTCATTTTACACATGCCCCTACACCATCGTGCTCTCCTTTTCCATGAACAGTCTAAAAAAAAATCCAACAATGTGTAATATTTGAGTTTTTATGAAGAAGACATAAGCAATAGAATGATTGTGAAGATTTGAATTGACCCGCACACCCATCTAACCATATCCAATGTCAATCGAATCTGATTCTGCGTTCTTTCAATGAATCATAAAATTTATCAAAACAATGTTGTACATAATGTGTGTCATGTGCTCGATCACGACTTATATAAAAGTGATATTCTTTAATAACATGTCGATTGTCGTTGGTGCTTTCTATGTTATCAAGACTCCATTGAGCATGTCTATATAGAACATGGCCAAGTATTGTGACTTGATCAGAATGATAATACTCACCCTATATTTCTTTTTGTGCAGCGAATGTGTAATTCTCTGGAAAATCAACTATAGATAAAAATTTCCCTGGTGGAAACACCTCAAGGGATTGTTTGAATTGTAGGTCTTGTCATCGATCTCTATGTGAATGCTTTGTGTATTTATAAATTTCTTCCACAAACTTATTCAAAAAATCTATCACATGGATTTTATCTACTTTCAAATCAATCATTTTGGAAATAACATTTGAAGAATTTGGAGTTGTGTTTTTTATATATTCATATCACTTCCAATTAACTATTATATTAGAAAATGAGTGATCATTCATATCAATAGTATACTTTGAGTGAAAAAAAATTATATTTCCACAACGATCACATTTCTTTCCACCAACACATTTTTTTTTGTAAAATAATTCATCACCTTCTCTTTCACATAGAATTTCAGATATAAAAGCACGGAATGTAGAAGGAGGAGGTGAATTTGGCCGTAAAGTTTTACCAAAATGAAGAAAAGTGTCGCAATACAACTCAAATTCCACATGAAAATGACAACAACAAGTGTCCTGAATAATGATGGGTCTAACAAACCATGGTTTTTGTTGCACAAATGTATTGATGGAAATTTTAACTTCTTTGTGCTATTCTTTGAACTTATTGAACAATTATATTTGTGTCATTCAAAATATATGTTTTGGATGTTGTTCGTATTGTTTTCATGCTATTCTTCATCACAACAGATCCCTTGTATGTGGTGAAAAACGAGATTCTGTCAACCAACAATTACTGACCAATTATTTAACATTTTCTGCAAGTCTATCTTTGTAGGGTTGTTTAGAAATCACTGTCCAACAAGCCAGTTCATCATTTTCATCTATTTGCAATTGAAATTTTCTATGTTTGTACAATGTTTTTCTTGACTTTTCCATTGTTTTTTCCATGTGTCGTTTCAAATGATTTTTTATATTGCTAGATGAAACAATTGTTGTTTGTATCTCTCTACGTGCAACGCTGACATCTTTTTTTTGATATTTTTCATAATCTTTTAACACACTAGTTATATTGTCAAAGACATTACGTTTCACCTTTGTATATTTTTTCGGCTTTTGAATACCCAATAATGATGTAGCTTCTTTTAAATTTCTTGACTTTATTAGACAAAGTAAAATTTGAGCTTGTACTATTACTAATTCATCTTTGAAAAAAGTATTATACATATTCTTAGTTCGATATCTTATACAATGCTTAGATTCTTTCTTCCCAAATTTGTTAGTCTCAGCATTTTCTAATATTTCATCATCAATGTTGATAGATTCTCCTGCATATCTCAATTTAAAGTTTTTATTAAAAACAAAACCCGAACATAAATTCACTAAACTATATACAAGTGTTCATATTGTATTATCTAAATTTATTTACATACCTATAGGTGATTTGTCTTCTGCTTCAATTTCGGTTTCAACGTATTCTGCTCCAATTTCAATTTCAACATCTTCATCGACATTATGAGAAAAATATATTTATGATTTTTGAAAAACATCAAATCCTAATTACAATCAATTATATTAAACACTATTTTAAATTTGAATTCTATACTTTAATATAGACAATATGTGCATGCATACTTGGTTGAGCTTCTTCTTGTTGAAAATCTCTATTTACGTTATCATCATTTATTTCTTCAATATTTTCACATTCTCATTTATTTCTCCAATAATGCTCTTTCCTTTGATCATTATGGTGAGTTTCATCTCGAGTGCAATCAAATTTTCTCGTGTGCAAACTTTTGTTTCCCATGAGTATAGTTATCTGTAAAATTTATGTTCAACACAAACTTCACCTTCAAAAAATGTTCAACCTTTATCTTTCAACATATAAATTGTTATTCCAATAAAAACTTGAACAAACATCAATTACCTTATTCAACAAAACTGAAAATGATGATTCGAAAGTTTTTTTAGGTTCTCTAGAAACTATGAAACAAGCGATGAATTTGTTAAATGTGTTCAGCCGAAAGCATATTTATACGATTTGGAGCAAAGTGAAATGTTATGATGTGTATTTTCATTTTTTTCAGCCGATAGAATACGCTCATCCATCTTTCGACCGAAAACCTCGGAAACTGTTTAATTTTGGTGTATTTTTTTATAATTTAGTTTTTCGGCTGAAAGATTCTTTTGTCTGAAAACTAAAAATTGGGATTGTTTCTAGAAAGAAGATAATTCCCCAAAGCTTACCTGAACTTTGGACGTTGTGAACTCCTGCAAATACTCAAAATTTGGTTTCAAAAATGACACCATCATTTGTAAAATTGAATCTACTTTCAATTCCTATAATTTGTTTTCATTTTCATTATTTTTATCTATTTTTATTTAACTTTTTAAAAAAATCACTGCATAATATTTTCAACATACATTATGATTCAGTGAAATGAAATATTTGTATCTCTAAAAATACACATTGAAAATTTTGGAAAAATTTATATTCATAATCCTTAAACTATTCTTTTCAAATGGTATTTTTAGATTTTACTTTTAAGTAAAAATTAAGATAGATACAAGGTGGGGAAAAACATGTGTTTAAAATATGAAATGTTTTCAACTTGGTCAACTTCAAAAAATTCTAGAAATTATAATATTCATCTTTTAGATTCAAAATTATAGTCATAATAAAATAGTCTCTGTAGATTGTTGCAGTATATTTCATTTGTTAAAAATAAAAGTTTAATAATAGATACATTTTTTGGTGGGAAAATAACTCATTATCATTCGATTCATGTTTAAGGAACATATTGTTAAACAATTGTCAAATTGACATATCAAAACTTAATAAAACAAATTTGGAAAATAGTCATTGGAAAGATAACAAAATTATTTACATGTTTTGTGTTTACTATAAAGTGAAATTTTAAATAAAAAAAATACTTTTGTATGTCGGAAGTTGAAGAACTTGTGAAAATATAGTTTTTTTTCTCATAAAACAAGGAAAATAGACACCCATCTTCATGATTTCACCGATTCCATTTTTTTGTTCTTTGTCATTCTATCAAAGATGTATGGAGCGTGGTTAAGGTATTATGTTGATCTTTGATTCAAAATAATAGTTTACCAGTCAAATCACTGGGCAGAGGGGGGTCCCTTGTCCCACAAACAAGGGGGTCTCATACACCAATTTGGTGTGCTGGCTTGGTCGTGACCTTAAAAATACATTATTAGTATTATTATTATTACATTCTTGGCTATGGGACCAACAACTTTCAACAGATAAAAACAACTTTCATTTTAATGACCATCGAACTAAGAAAAATGTTATTTTACTTCAACACTTCGCGTTAATCATGGTGTTGGTCTTGGTAAAGGGATCGAGAAGACAAAAAAAGAAAAGTATCCATTTGTTTGGAAACTAATACTTTGTTGAATCTTTGACATTCAAATTTACAACCATAAGTTTTCATCATATATCCATAGAACAAATAAGAGGGAAAACATTTTATTAAAGCAAGCTTATAGCAAAGATCCAAGTTATCTTCTTTCGAGAAGTTGGTGATTTTAGTTGGATGGTGACAAGAAAATCCTCAAATGATGATTGTTGTGACATGTTTTTATTTTTTAATGCTATTTATGTTTCGTTTTTTTTTAAGTTTTTTTGTACTCATTTATTTTTAATGATAAAAAAATTTAATCTTTTTAAGAAAAATATTTGTTCGATTTTGAATTATAATTATTTATAAATTTAAGTTAAAATCATATTGAATACTGTATTCTAAAATTAAGAATTTTTAAAATTTAATTAGAAAATTTTAGAAGTATTAAGTTTTATTGTTTTCAAACATTACTAATAATATTTATATACAATGTTGTTGGGAAACAACGTTTATCTCTTTTTCATGGCCATAACTATATGTTCCTAATGGGAAAAGAAATAAAGGTTTGAAGCTTGAGTAATGTAGCTAACATACCTACCATTTAATATGGGGGATGATTTTTCTATGAGAGAATAGAGTTTTTAAGAGAGGTTCAAGGGGGAAATAATTTTGGGTATTAATTTGACCCATTTTCTTAAATTTTATTATCATTGGAGATAACTTCTAATTTTGTGTTTGACTGTATGAGAACTCAAGCACTAAAATCATGTAAGAAGGTGGGTGTGAGTGTCACATCCCATAGTTATTAGAAAGCATGGGGATGAAGTACACAACATTATTGAAAACATCTTACTCAAATATCTAGGTATCTTGTTATCTAGTGATATTCTTTCTGCAAATCATATTAGTAGCTCAAAAAACAAAAATACACTACTAAAATATTCAAATCAATAAATATAGTAGAAAAAAAAACTAGAAATCAAATCATGCATACATAAATAGCAATATTTTTAGGTAGATATCCCCAGAAAAAACCCTTTAGGGAAAACAAGTGTTGAGAAATAAAACTGCAGACAAACCTGGCAAAGTCGGATATGTTGTAAGACCCAAATCTACACATTTTTAAGATGTACATGTATGTCCTTAAGTGTTCCTGCATATGCACATCTGTCTCCAATGGCTCCCGCATACACATACAAAAATCTTGTATGGAAAAATTCGTATGACCCAACTCTTCTCTGTGGCTTCGCTTTTTTGAATCTTGCTTGTTGTATTCTCTATTGTGTCTTCTCCTTGACCAGATATCTAGATGGAAGCCCTTATCCACCTATCCAAGATCTCATTGAATCATAGTTCTTTATCATCCAACCCTCTCTATGTAGACTCTCTCAACATAAGTATTTTTCAAGTATCAAGTGTCTTCCTTCATCACCGTAACTTTGCTTTATAATATTGAGTTATAATCTAACACTAATCTTAAAATTGATTCAAAGTTGATATTTCTTCTCACCTCACTTGAGATCAATGGCTAAGATTACATGCTAACTACTTTTAACATTTCCTTAAATAACTAATAAAATAAATTGACTTTAATAATTCTTTTAATTAATGTAAATTCAAGGATAGAAGGCTTCAGATGATTTCCACACCTATAGACACATATACCTCTGTGTAAATATATGTTTCATGATACAACTAGAATCAACACTCCCTCTTAGTGAGGAAGGACGTATTTTGCACCACTCCAATCCTGGCTCTTAAGAACACAAACTTCCTTTTCTTTAAGGGTTTGATCAGAATATATGTAATCGACTCATATGTGGAAATATATTGAAGCTTTGCTGCTTCTTTATGGGTCCTATCCTAGATGAAGTGATATATGATCTCTATATGCTTGGACCCATCATGGAATACTATATTCTTCAATATTTTGATAAAACTCTAATTAACATAGTATATCACCATAGGATACAACTCCTTATCAAATAATCCTAGAATCAATTTTGCTAAGTTAAATGGCTTCAGAAATAGCCATACTCACTGCCATATATTCTTCCTCTATTGAGTTGAATGCTATATAAGTCTACTTTGGTCCAAGGAGTCCACCTATGGGACCGCCCACCTGGGGCGCACAAGTCAACCACCTAGGCATGACCCATTTTCACCTTTTGATGTTATTTAATTAAGCACATGTAAATAAATGGTTCCCTCAGTATATAAGGTGAAACAAGACTCAAATAAAACATTGTTGTCTTTTTCCTGAAGCTATGTGTCTCATTTGATTTTTTTTTTTCTGAGTTTAAATTTCACATTTGCTACATTTTCGTTTTTGGGGGTTCTCAGGGTTATCCAGTGCACCTTTCTTCATGGTTGCATCCTGGTTGCTCTGTTTTCCATGATTCCACTTCTGAGAGTGATCTTAATTTTTTAGCTATCCAATCTCTCAGGGAACAAGTCATTTTACTACAAGTTTCTGAGGCAGAAAAGAGGGCGCACCAACCTGGGGTTTGTGCCCTTGTTGTTTTTTCCTTTGTTGGGCTGAAGTAAGTGCACCCTCCTTTATGGCTGGAATGAGCTTCTCCTGTTGATCCCAGGGACTCACATCAAGATAGACACATCCTATTGGCTACTCTCAGATTATCCTGGCATTGGATCTCCATTGCTTGGTCACCCAAACCAATGGTGCGCCCATGTTCTGATTTGCGCCCCTGAGGAATTTTTGGTCAAAAGTCAGACTATGGATTTTAGGGTCACCTTATCCAGTAGGTCTGCTTCTTGGGTAAATCAATTGGTATCAGAGCCTAAATATCCATGGAAAATCTTCCGATCTTGAAGATTGAGCCAAATAGTTTTGGGGTTTTTCATGAAATAGTCCAGATTTTGCCCATTCCAGGGTTTACATATTCATGCAAGAATCTCAACAGATATCATAGCCCCAAGGGTGCACATATATCCACTACAGTATAGAGGAGTTCGACAGATCTAAAACGATACATATATCTCCCTCTATACCAGTGCAACGCCATTGCTTTAGGGTTTTGCGTCCTCTATTCACAAAACAGAGCCAGACCCATTTTTCAGTGTTGTAAACTAGGTGCACCTTGATATTTAGTTGGCCTCACAATGCCTCCACGAAAATATCCCTTGGAAGTAGAATCAGATTCCAACACTTCAAATCTTTTCCAAGATCTTTCCTCTGTCCTCAATGAGTTGCTCAAAATGCAACAACAAAACAATCCAAACCCCTTCTGATTGGACACTCGAATCCAAATACCCAAATTTGTTGATCAAACCAATGGAGAAGTTGTGTATTCCTAGATATGTAGCCTCTCCACCTATTTCAATACATGTCCAGGCCTTACCGAGGAGAGAAAGCTCCATATTGCATCCTTACAATTAGAAGGAATTGCACAAACTTGGTGGGATACAGAGCAAGAGAAGACCACATTTGTGATAGAAATTGAGGATTCTCTAGAATCCTCTACTTCCAAACGCATCAGAACTTGGGATCGACTTTTCAACGCATTGAGAAACAACTTCTATCCACCCGGGTATGTGCAATCCTTGTGGATGAAATGGAACCAACTCCGACAACTCCCTTCACAAGGAGTGCAAGGCTACATAGACTTATTCTTCAATATGTGCCTCTTACTTTATATTCCAGATCCATAAGAGGTACTCATATTAAAGTTTGTTGTTGGTTTATTAATTCAGTTCCGTTGAGAAGTAGAGTTGTTTTAAAATCCAACTTTAGACAAAACATATTAGAGAGCTTTGTCTATGGAAAGGAAAGTTGCTCCTAGGGGTTGTAATCTTCAATTCTACCCCTACACCAATGCCTCTTCCTCTCAACCATATAGCTCCAATCCTTCAGACCTCTTTCCACCTCCTCGGGCTCAAAATCCCACACCCAATACAAATACAAGGACACCCTGGTGCTCATTTCACAAAACTACTTCACACAATTCATCAGATTGTTGAATCCTCCAAAATATAAAGACCAACAAAACCCTATTGAATGAGCTCATTGCACCCCCCAAGTGGAATATACCAAAGAAGTTCCTCTGGACAATCCCATAGAAGTGGATCCCTCGTTGATCCTAATTACCCATGAAGATTCAAACTCCTCCACCCAACTCCTCTTCACTCATAACTTCCAAATTAAAAACTCCTTGGCTTTACTGATTATGGAAAATAGAAGCTAGAAGAATTTGGTCTCTAAAGACCTTGTCAATCGCCTTAATTTGATTACTACTCCCCATCCACAACCCTATCATGTTGGATGGGTCCATAAGGATGGCCCTCGCCTCTTAGTTTCCCAGCACTGTCTGGTAACTTTTTCCATAGGCCAATTCAAAGATACTGTTCTCTGTGATCTCTCCCCCTTGGAATGTTTAGATTTGCTGATAGGTATCCCATACCAAAACAAAAGAAGTGCTATCTATATGGGCAAATCCCACTAGTAAAAACTTACCAAAGAAAGCCACACTTATATCTTAATCGCAGAAACACCCAAACCCCCTTGCTACCAAAGAAAACATCCTGCATGTACATTTAAACCAATGTGTATCTCTTTGTTTGGTGTGGCCAATAACTCCAAACAATACCACTCACCCTGTTCCTCAAACAATGACTCCCCTCCTCCAAGAGTTTGTAGATGTATTTCAACCTTCGGAGGGACTCCCCCCCTCCCAACACATTGACCATTCCATTCATCTCATCCCCGGATTTTCTTTACCTAACGCCCCTACTTATTGGTTGGCCCCAATAGAAACAGAGGAAATGGAAATAAAATTGACTGACCTCGTTAAATCTGTCCACATCCAACCATCATATTCTCCCTGTTCTTCTGTCACATTTCTCATCCCCAAAAGAGATACTTTGGAAATGTGCCTTGTCACTGATTACTCAGCCTTTAACAAAGCCACAGTAAAAAATCATTACCCCCTACCCCGGATTAAGGAGTTACTTGACACCCTCCAAGGAGATAAGTGGTTTACTAGATTGGATTTGACAATCGACTACCATCAGGTTTGAATGAACCTAGATGATTTTTGGAAAACAACTTTCAAGACCAAATTTGGTATTTTCGAGCGGAAAGTTATGTTGTTCAGCCTCACTAATGCCCCAACCACTTTCATGAGGCTCATCATTGACATCTTCAGGGAACATTTGGGTCAATTTGTGGTCATCTACTTAGATGGCATCTGCATATTTATCCGAACATGGGACACTCACATGCAACATGTCTGACAAGTTCTCCAAATTCTTTGAGAACACAAGTTACAAGTCAAAGCAAAGAAGCCATATTTTGGTCAGAATTCAGTTCCCTATCTCAGATTTGTGGTCAGCTCAAAGGGTATTCAACCATATCCATCTCGCATCCAAGCATTGAAGCACTGTCCACTACCTTCTTCAGCTAGGGAGCTCAAAATCTTTCTAGGTGGCATCAATTTCTATTGTAAGTTCATTCCCTATTTTTCACAGCTTGCTCGTCCTTTGCATCAACTCTCAAATAGTTCTTCTACATTTATCTGGACTAAAGAAGAAACTAGTTACTTTTCTCAACTCAAAGACACCCTCTTCTCATCCCTTGTCTTACACCTACCAGACCTCTCCCGACCCTTTGAGATTGATTCTAATGCCTCGCAATATGTTATTGGTGTCGTACTTAAACAAGGAGGACAACCCATTTCTTACCACTCTGAAACCTTGTCCGAGGCAAAGAATAAGTATAGAACCTATGACAAGGAATTTTATAGTCTGGCTCAAAAGCTCAACCAATGGAGGCATTATTTTCTAGGTAAAGAAACAATTATGCATACAGACCAACACCCTTTGATTTTCATCAACTCCCAATCGAAGATTCAGGAACAAAGGCACCTTAAATGGGCCTCCTATATTCAACAATTTCACTTAGTCATCAAATATAAGAAAGGCACTTCTAATAAGATGGATGATTTGCTAAGATGACCTACCACTCCAGTTCTTTAAATTCTACAAGTGTGTTGTGCTACCTATGACACATGGAAGGATCAATATGCTATTGACCCCAACTTTAAAGATAATTGGGGGGCATTACAAACTAGCACAATGATATATCATACCCCCTTCCTAGACTACACTATTCAATATGGGTGGCTCTATAATTTGAATTTTTTATGTGTTCCACACTCAGAGGACCGCCTCTTTCTCATCATGGAGGCACATGATTCAACCTATGGGGGTCACTTTGGTACCACAAAGACCATCCAACATCTGTAATGTCATTTCCATTAGCCTTCCATGCAACCTCAAGTTGAAAAATTTATCGGAGCCTATGCATTATGCTCACAATCCAAGCCATCCAGCTAGAAGCATGGGTTATATCAAACACTGCCTCTTCATTCTTTCCCTTGGGAGTCAATCTCAATGGACTTCCTCAATGGAATTCCAACAACCCAAAAGCAACATGATGCAATCTGGGTAGTGGTATGCTGGTTCCACAAAATGGCAATTTTTATCCCATGCACAAAGACTACTCCAACAACACAAATAGCGGAACTTTACTTTCGACATGTCTCAGACAGAGATTCTCACTTCCTCGGCACATTTTGGAAGAAAATATGGGCGCTATTGGGGTACCATCTCAATTTTTCTACTGCATTCCATCCTCAAACGGATGGCCAAACATAGGTTGTCAACAAGGTCTTGGTTCATGCTCTTCGAAATCACTTTGGGCATAGAAAACAATGGGACAATTACTTGCACATTCTACAACATAGTTACAACAAGGAAACACATTATTCTACATGGTTTTCACCTTTTGAAGTCTTCTTGGGATTCCAATCAACATCTTCAACCGATCTCCCACTCACTTGGGTTCCTTAAGGTACCTTCCATCAACAACAAGAACAACTCTCAGCACGACAGTTTCTCCAACAAATTGCACAATGCCACATTGCAGTAACAACAACACTTAAAGCGTCTCAAGAGCATGCCAATTAGCTCCATGACAAACAAAGGACCTTCATGTCCTTTCAACCAGAGGATCAAGTCTGGTTACACTTGGATAAGAAAAACTTCAAAGGCCACCATCACAAGCTTCTTCCAATAAGGTAATGTCTGTATACCATCCTCAACAATATTGGAGAAAATGATTATAGGTTGGATCTGCAACCACAACTGAGAATCCACAATGTTATTAATGTAAATCACTTAAATTTGTTTGAGCCTACCCTCTTGGAAGAACCAGTCACCATTACTCATCCAGTGGAAAACATTCCATATTTCCAACTCCAGTTGGCCAAAGGCACTCTACTCGACACCCAGAATTTCTCTACAAAGCACAAGACATACACTTCATATCCAGTAGCCCACCAAGGCCAAAATCCATCTCAGGCAAAGTGGGTCAAAATTGAATAATTGCACATCAAGTTTCCTCACCTTCTCATGGAAGTCAAGACACTTCCAGATCTAAACTTGGAGGAATTGGGCCAAGGAGGCCACCTAGGGGAATGCCCACCTGGGGTGCACAAGTCAACCACCTAGGTGCGATCCATTTTCAACTTTTGATGTTATTTAATTAATCACATGTAAATAAATGGTTCCCTAAGTATACAAGGTGAAACAGGATTGAAATAAAGCATTCTTATCTTTTTCCTTAAGCTATGTGTCTCATTTGATTTTTGTTTTCTAAATTTACATTTCACGTTTGCTACATTTTCATTTTTGGGAGTTCTTAGGGTTAGTCAATGCGCCTTTCTTCATGGATTCATCCTAGTTGCTATTTTTTCCATGCTTCCACCTCTAAGATATATATTACTCCATTGGCTATCCAATCTCTCAGAGAGAAAATCATTTGCCTGCAAGTTTCTAAGGAAAAAAGGAAGGTGCACCGTCCTGGGGTTTGTTGGTTTTTCCTTTGTTGGGATGAAGTAAGTGCGCCCTCCTCTATGGCTGCAATGAGATTCTCCCTTTAATCCTTGGGAATCACACCAAGATAGCCACATCCTCTTGGCTACTCTAATATCATCCCAACATTGTATCTCCATTTCTTGGTCACCCAAACCAATGGTGCGCCCCTATTCCTATTTGCGCCCCTGAGGATGTTTTGGTCAAAAGATGGACTATGGTTTGTTTGGTCACCTTCTCCATTAGATCACCTTCTTGGGTATATCATACTTCATATTGAATGAAGTAATCACTATTGATACCAAGATGAAGAAACACCTCGAGGTGTTCTTTCTTTCTTCCACACTCCCTGCCTATTTTGATTTTGTATATCCCTACAAATACACTCCATATCCTTCAAGATATCTCAATCCATACTCCAATGTACATCTCAATTACCTGAGCACATGCATTTTTGGTATCCAATGTATCTGCCTCGGCTCCACTATGAACTAAATCAAGGTGTTCAAAGAAAATCTGGCTTGTTGTTGAGGAAATACATCAAGGACCTTATAATATTCCTATATATCCTAGGATCTATCAACTCTGAATCTAAAGTGATCACCTTTTTTAGATTGGTAACAATAGATGTAGCCATTGGCTTATAGTCTTCCATCCTAAATCTCCTCAAGATATCAACTGTGTACTTCCCTTTCCCAAACAAAATTTCTCCTAATACCTTGCATACTTCTAACCAAAAGAAATAATGCATCAAGCCAATGTCCTTCATATCGAAATCACTAGATAAATATTCCTTACACCCTGAAATGATATCTTCTACACCTGTGAGAAATAAATCATCAATGTACAAAACCAATATGAGTGGTTCTTCCCCGACAAGTATGTAGTACAAGTTAAGACATGCCTCACTCTTGGTAAATCCCATTCTCTACAATTATCTTTCAATCATGGAATACCACAACTTGGGTGCATGCTTGAGTTAGTACAAGGATTCATTAATCGTACACACATGAGACTCCCTCCCATGTAGCTAAAATCCATGAGGTTGCTCTATGTATACTTTCTCCCAAATGACCACATTGAGGAAAGTTGTTTTCACATCCATTTGATGTATCCTCCACCTCATAAATGAAGAAATATAAATAAAAAATTGAATATAAGCATACCTAACGACTAGAGAAAAAATATCCTCATAGCCCACTCCCTCTTTATCGAAAAAATCTTTGACCACAAACATCTCCTTGAACTTCTCGATGCTACCATCTACAACATGCTTGATATTGTAGATCCACCTCAAAATAACAATTGGATTCCCCTTTAGTATTGACATTATGTCCCAAACATCATTCCTCGCAATATAGGTGTAATCCTCTACCATGGCATATTGTCGTACCTGTTAATCTATTGCTTCCTAAAAAATGGAAGGCTCAACATCAATGCTACTACTCATAATCTCCATATAGTTTGGAAACTTCTTTGGAGGGTTCTGCTATTTTACCACACTCCTAGGAGTCTCACCAACATTATTCAATCTCTGTAATAGCCACATGGGTCTCTTGATAGGACTAGAAGAGGACAACTCCTCCTCCCCAACTAAAGTATAAACTATTGACTTCTTCTCATCCTTAGAAACTTGTTTCTCCTCATCCTCTATCACTACTTATGACTCCCGATATCTTCTAGACTCCAAATATTGGTGCGTAGTGGGAAGACTCGGGATTTAACAATAATTCATTGAAAAAATCCTAGGATATCGACCCTTTCAGCATCACCCACAAGCAGGTGAAGTCTCACACGAGATATATATGGGAATTGTAAGAACCATGTTTCCGCAGTCATGAAGGAAGAGGACACATTCATCATAACCATTACACTTAGCATTTTTTCATTATATCCCTTATCATGTGCGCAGAAACATCAAAACATATAACATATTCATATTAACAAAACATACTTTATATGCACACAATAAATTGAACAATAAATACATAATAACACATCATGACACAGTTACATCAGGATTTAATGTGGTTCACCCAAGATGGGATACATCCACAACAACCGACTTCTTGTATTATTATTCAGAATCATCTCTTACAAAAACTGTGCACTACACTCATACATTATTCCCTTGTTGTTCTCCTATCCTTCTATCTATATCTCTTTAGTCTTACATTTGTGCATACAGTTCACACTAAGCTCTTATTAATTTCTCTCCTACTCTCATATGGTACCTTATAACCCAAAAGCCTTACAAAATTATACAATTACATTAGGGCTTAGCCCTTTTCGATGGACCAAAAGTCCTAATGTCTTATAAGTGTTTTCCTCCTTTCGTGCATGCTCATCCTGAAAGTGTTCCCACTTCCTTTCCTTCTTTTTCATGCAGTGTTCAATTCCCAAAGTATTCCCAAAAATTCATGTCCAAACAGGCCCCCAGCACTCATCTATGGCTTGTCTCAAGCCACTTAGGCCTTCTGTTGCACTCCCTTCAATGTCATAATGAGTTTCTCAAAAATCTTCTTTGCAGTTTTGATCTTCTCCTTTGCTTGTACTTCCCACACCACAATCTTGTTTATCGTATGTTCCATAATAGGGGTCTTCAACTTCTCTTCACTGTCTTGCGCTACTTGTTTTACGATGCCTTGCACTGCAACAACTTCTTCATTCACCCTGAACACTTCATCCTACAGTGGCTCAATATTTTGCACAAGAGTCTGTTGTTTAAATATGATTTGGTTTATCTCTTTGTTCAGCTACCTATTCTCAAATATTATAGTCATCTTCATTGTTGGTGGTAGAGATTTCATTGTATCTTTGATTTTCCATGCCTTCTCCTACATATTTTGTAACCTTTATTCCAACACTTGTAATTTTGCATTATTCAACAACTAATTCCATACTTCTATGCTTTCTTCATATAGCTTCACATAGTATTCATCAAAATTCTTAATTCTCTCCACAATGGTCATAGTTTTTTTCTCCATTTTCCCTCTTTCTTCTAGTGGAGTACTTGGTGTAGTGAAAGCTTTCAAGTCAACAATATTAGCATGGAAACCATGAACAACTTCATTGATATTCATCACTTCCTTTTCCAATGGGGAATCTTCTTCCATGTACACTTATGATATATTTCTATATAGTTCTTATACTTCTTGATGCCATATGGCTTGTCTTTGTTCCACCTTGTCCTACTCTTGTACTAGTCTACTATATTCAACATGTGGCATTACATTGTCCTTGTTCACTTTAGCCAACTCCATCGTATTTAACTACACATGAAATTGAATTTCATGTGTTACACTTGACTGAAAGTTGTGTAACACATTTACCAATAAATGACATAACACTAAGTCAATCTGACTTAATGCTTACACATGTTGCTGCATCTCTCTGGTGGGGAACTTAATGCTTACACATGTTGTTGCATCTCTGTGGTGGGGAACTCTATAGCCCCTGTTGATATCTTCATTATCTATCACTCTACTGATGTTGATGGTATTTGTGATGTTTTTGGATGTGATTTTGTTGTCTTGATCATACTCTCATTTTGTTCTTCTTCTCCCATTTTTACTGATGTTATTTGGGTGGAGTCCAAAATATGATGTAGTGTGGCTATCTATGCCTCCATGCTCGAGTGCATCTCCTCCTCTTTTTTTGTAGCTTGCCGAAATGATTTTTTTGTTACTTCCTTTACTTGATCTTCGATTTTCTCTAATTATTCCTCATTCAAGGCTTGGATGGATACTTCTTTGAAGGCTTTCCTCTTCTTATGCTTGTCCATTGATCACTCGTTGAGATGTTCTTTTTTATTTTTTCCAACGGGCGTTGTTGTTTCTTGTGTTTCACCTTCACGATTCCCTTGTTCTCCTTGTTCATGTTCCTTTTCTTGTTGATCCTTTTGTGGTTATTCTGTCTCCTTCTGCATGGTTTATGTCTTTGGGATTTTCCACTCATTTTCCCAGTCATTGACAATCTGGAGGATGTCTTGTTCTGTCAACTTGTAGTGTGTCGACAACCATTGTTGATCCATATTCTTTTTTTCTTGAACATACATATGGTTCATTCTTGCCTTGAATAATGCTATATATTTATATGATTCCACTATATTTAGTTGAATCTGCGTTGTATCCTCAATGCATTATCAAATTATCTCCTTGTAGACATAAAAGTTGATGTTGTTTTTTAATTGTCTATTTTTGTGCATGATATGATGGAAGGACACATATCTGGCTTCCAAGTATGGTTTTTGCATACCCTCCAGAAACTGCCTCTCTTCTGGCTCCCTCCATGCAACCAATGCTATCATAATTAATTACCACGAATAACGGAACTATGTTTCTTTCTCCTGTGCCTCCCTGTAGTCAGTTAAAATCTAATTCACGAGAAATGTCGCCCAGTTCATCATCACTCCTGTTGTGCAGTTTTCTGTTAATGCTATAACTTCTGTTGGCACATGGTCTCTTCGAAACTTCCTTAATATATGGCAAACCAACACCTGCATCACAAATCTTAGAGTATCATCATTGATGCTTGCGACATCTAGTTCGCGTGCTCCTATGAATGTGCCATATTTTCCTTCATTCTTTTTTCTAAGCCAGTTTCCTATGAATGTGCCATATTTTCCTTCATTCTTTTTTCTAAGCCAGTTTCCTGTGTATTGTCTATGAACAATGGTATAGGGCATTCTCCTACTAATGGCTATCTTGTAATCTACACAAAAAATTGTGTGTCGATCAATACTGCCTTGTCCAACCATAGAAATCCTTCGTGGAAAAACATAACAATAACTTGACGCAGATGTTGATCTCTCCACTTCTACCAAAATGAAGTATTTCCAATAGGTCTAGTATTCATTTTATTTGCAATCCTATGGCCCATTCTTCTGGATTGAATGTGATTATAAGTGAATCTAGTTTGAGTGATGAGCATAGGTAATTCTCTAGTGATAACTCTGGAAACTTTTTTGGATCAGTCACGTGATAGTCTGAAAACCTTAGGTTTCCTATGAATCTTAGCATATCTCCTTCGACAGTGACTCCATGTGAAATCAGTGATGCAACCAAGTCATACTTCACCTCTTTTTGTAGTTTGACTAGATTTGTTGTAGGCTTTCTAGATGGTAAATATGCTCTAGGAAAGTTTACCGGATATGATTTATCTTCTCTCCTCATTCTTTCGTGCATCAGTGTTGATGTCTGCTTACTGCATGACTTCTTCCTTCCTGATGTTGATGCTCCTCCCTTTGGCAGTGCCATGATTTCCTAAACCGTGGCTTTGTCTACAACACAGTTGGCTCTATTCTTATTAAGCTTTGGGTCTTCTTTGGCTCTCTTTTCTCTGCAAATGTTTGTGCAACAATAACCCTTTTGCATTACCCTTCATCTTCTTTTATAGCTTGTTTCCAGTTGTTTCATAACTCTTCACTCCCAAATTCTCAGTTCCCTCTCATTGTATTCACATTCAATTCTGTCCATATTCTGTATTAAATTTGTATATTTCAACGAGTCATGGTCTAGATTTTTCATCCTGTCAAGATCTTCATTGCTTCTTTTCATTTATGACTATGCATTCACACCGTTTTTCGATGATATTTGCTCTTTAATGCATTTTCGCGTCCTCTATGTATTTTTTTATCTTGGTTATTCAATCCTCCTTTCTGTGTGCAATTCCATTCTCCTTTCTTTTCGCATCATTTTCTTATTCATCTTTGACTGTTTGAAGAATGTCTCATTTCAAAACTTCAATTCTCTTGTCTGGTCAAATGTTTATTATAACATGCGTCCAACTCTTTTATTGTTTTTTATTTTCTTTATATTTTCCTCTAAAATACAATATAATACAAATACTATAATACAATTAATGATATATATATATATATATATACACGCAATGTGCTTCAAGTTTTCTAATAAGTTTGGCAAGTAGAAATTTCAAAAGTCAAACAAAATTTTGTTATTAATCATTTTATTAATCTTATATTGTAATATGACACAACTCAAAGGTTTTAAGGTAAGAATATTTCCTTCGGTGTAGTTGAGTGTAAATTAATTGATACACAAAGATGGGAAGCTAAAACACTTATTCAATTGTTAGATTTCATCTTTTATAATACATAATCTGTGTTCATTTATAATTTTTTCTGTAATTGTTTTTATATAAAGAAATGAAAAAACGATTTCCAAATTTGAAAAAACAAAATATAAGATTGCTCGTAACGTTCTCTAATTGTTTTTATATTAACATATAAAGAAATGAAAAAATGATTCTCAAATTTGAGAAAAAAAATATAAGATCAGGTAGGTGCTCATAACGAGTAAAGCTTGTTTAATTTAGAATATTTGAAGTAAATTATAATATTTGAAGCCTTCCAAATGTATAGTATTTAAACTGTCCTAAATCTATACTTTGATGCTAATTTCTTCGTTTCCAATTGGGTAAAGTAAAACTTCAAAATTTCTATTTGATTATGTGATAATTGAAATTTTTTATTTTTATTTGATTCAAGGGTAAAAAAAATTTGTATGCATGTGTAATGGCTGGTTGAACCTCAGAGGTGGTTACTATATGGACGGACGATGTAATTTTTATTTTTAACAATTATAGAGAAGAAAATATAAATTTATTATAGTTGTAACGTTCTCTTTATTTGTATTTAAAAGTTTTGGGATTTTGGGCATGGGTACCAAACTTTTCCAATTAATTGAAAATTATTTTAGGAACTTGGAAATTTCAACGTCAAGAAAATGGAAATTTGGGAATCACTAAAAACTTTTAAATTTAAATTGTATTAAATTAAAATGTTAATATTTTTATTCCATTATTACAAATACATCATTTATTACAAATATTTTCATTATATTTATTTAAAATATCACTTTAAAAAAAGACTAAACTACATTAAATATTATTTTAAAAATTATTTAAGTAAAAAAATTTAATAATACTCACTTTATAGTTGTTGATATGGAAACTTTTAGTGCATGTATATTTTTCAAGACTAAATACGAAGTCCAATAAATTAATATCTTATATGTATTTTCAATTTTGTTTCTCATTTTCTAATTATTAGTGCAAATTAAATTAGTAATTTTGATATTGTAATTTTTGCAACAAGAACAACTTTATCATTATCTTGTTGCAATAGGAACAAAGTTGTAGTGATTAACTTTATATTTTATTGAAATAAGATTTAACTCTGAGTTGTAATCTAAAATATCATTGTAATCCAAAATATTTTTACTCCCAACTTCATTATAAATTTGGGAAAAACTTCTACTCTTTTAAACACTCAAATCCATGTTTCCAAAATTCCTAAACAAGTAAAACATAGAAATTTATCTTTGAATTTGTTTTTGAACATCCATGTGTTTCTGACTACTACATATATTGGTTAGACTTGTGAGTGCTCACAGATAGTGCTTGGATACCCGGCGGGAAGCTCGATTAGCATGTTGACAGCCCACGGTAAAGTCCTGTAGCTAGAACTTTTTGGAAAAATACGAAAAAGGGAGTGTATTTTTCTTTTCTTTCTTTTTTTTTTTTTTAGCTTCGAATGTGTAAGGGTATAAGTTAATGATGTTAGACCTCCTATAGGTGGGGAAGAAAATGAGATTTGTGGTTATACTTTTTGGGATGAGTCATAAATGTAGAATTGCTCTCTAGTATGTTATAAATGAAGATTTTCTCTCTAGTATGTGACTATAATTTTAATTAAGATACTGAATGCCCAAGATATTTGAATGCTCGTGTGTATACTTGTTGGTATTGTGGTCAAGTTTTGTTTGAGAAATCCTATGAAATAAAATAAGGCTCTAAGAAGTAGACCTTATGTGATATGAGAGTCTGAAACGGGCATTGTTTATATTTCAGAAAGAAATTTAAACCTTCGGAATGTTATTTGATTGTAAAATTTAATGGTCGTGTGTATTTTTGTTTATTGAGAAACTAAGTATATTCAATTATATGTGAAACACAATTAGAGATTGAGATTGTTAATAGAGAAACCAATTATATCTAATTATATAATAAACACAATTAAAGATTTAAAGATTGAGATGTGAAAAATCTTGAAATGCATATGAGATTATGATTACTGTGAAAGTCATGGGATTACGAATTACCTTTCTTTAAAAACACACTTTTGAGGGTTAGTAGTGAAGTCAAGTGTAGTTTTACCTTTTTTTAGGACACCATTGCAAGTATACCCTTCTCAAAGGAGATCAAATGGGGGTTGAGGTGTTCAATCCAAAGATGTTAGATTTTTCTTTGCAGCTCTAGCGTTATCCATTCTAGTGCTAGATTACATAGTAGAGAAACCAAAATTCTTTAAGGGAATGGGTTAATTTGTAAATTCAATTGCCTCGGGCCAAAACATAGCTACAAAAATAGATCTCTTTAACTTGGAGTGTGGAAATAAAGGAAGAATGTTTTATTTACCCATCCATATAATAGGTTTTCATCACTGAATTAGACATGGCGTAAGACAAAGATATCATTCTCTGGTCATGACCATGGTTATGGTAAAATAATGATGTCATGTATTCCATCCTTCTACCCATCAAGAGACTTTCTATGCCACCTCCAACAAGGGTAAGAATGCCCAACCTTCCCTTACAATTATGGGTTTTGTTCACTAATTGGTATAGGAAATAGGTTGGGGAAATTCCACTTCAAAAACATAAAAAAAAAAAAAAGCATATTACTACATATGCCCACATTTTTATGGATATTAATATCAATACATAATTCTCCCATAATTCCCCAAAAGATCAAGATTGTGAGGAACATTACACATGAACACAACATTCCAACAACCTTCCAAACTATCATTAAGTTGTTCCCCAAGAGATCAAAATTGTGTGGAACATTACCCATGAATACAACATTCCAACAACCTTCCAAACTATCATTAGGTTGTCTTTAGGTATATGGACTTTTTCGATTATGACACATTGTATATCATTTCACTAAGTGGAATACGAAGGGTGTTGCATAAGATATTAGGGAAAATTCACACTTTTAGATAATGTAATGAAGGAGCACCACCTTATAAGAAAGTAATTCCGTGAGGTTGCACCATTGGATCTAGTTCAAACAATGAAACTCTAGTTATACTAATAGATACTATTGCGAAAAAGCACCATAATCCTTACCCCTAGGTTAAACGGAAGAAGTGAACCGTAATTAGAGAATCAATCAAATCTTCTCTTACTAAGAAATCAACATAAGTAAAAGATAAGGGAGAATGAACAACTGTCCCCTCCTATCTTAGTAACTATGAGCCCAATCGAACTTTGATTTTCTATGAGCCCAATCCAACTTTGATTTTCTTTCTACATAAGTAAAATATAAGAGAGAATTAACGAGTGACCCCTCCTATCTTAGTAAGGGAAATCACAACACTTAAACCTGAAAAAATTACTCCAAGAAGTAAGGACGAGTTAAGACCTACTTTGATTTTTTTTGCTGGAATCCAAGAGATAACTGGTTGTCACATGAGACTTTAAAAAATATTGAAATAAATTTAAAGTACAAGGAAGGTGATTTACAATAACCAGCAACCACCTTCCAAGATATGCCCAAGATCAATAAGAAGATATTTAATAAAATTCTCCGGAGAATAAAAGAGAAACCCTTCTTCTAGAATGTCAACCTACTTGATTCAACACTATAATGGAAACTTAGTTTAATATGTATTCCTTGTCTATTTTGATTCCTGATAATTTATCATCATTTACATACGGAGTTTCAGAATGAAAGAAACATAAATAGAAAGTTGGGAGATTGCAATACAAATCATCATTATGCTATTTTTTTTTTCAACACTATCATGGAAACGTAGTTTAATATGTATTTCTTGTATTTCGATTCCTAATAATTTATCATCATCATTTACATATGGAGTTTCAGGATGAAAGAAAGATAAATACAAAGTTGGGATATTTCAGTAGAAATCGTGATGCTAATCTTTTTAAGCTGGAAATAGTTACCTTCTATCAACTGAAAACATACCAGGACATAATCGTCCTCTGGATGCAAGAGTTTTTAACAAAGGAAACCAAGTACGGCACGAGTATTTTAAGTGTCAAAATATGATTGCCGGAATGCTAAAAATTTGGATAGTTTATACAGAGAATAATGTTTATCATCTTGACCTAGCTAGTAAGTATTCATTCTCCAAGTGCATTCTCGTCTCTTTGTTGCGGGGATGGGTCGGCAGGAACTATTACACTCGGTTGCGGTCCTAGAACTTGGTTGTAGAGTTCTCCTAGTCGAATTTCCATTTTCTCCTCGCAGTATCTTTTCTTTGCCATGTCCCTACGGAGGTCAAATATAAGCTGCGACAGGTCTCCAAACAAGGAGGGAAGCGATTCTTCCATTCTCTGCAAGGAAGGATGCGTACTTTGCTGTTGAAAATCCTCAGTTTCATTGCCCCTTCGCTCCTCCAAATCGGGCTCATTGTTTTGCACTGGTTCTTTCCAGGGTAGGCCCTGAGACCTCCTCAGGAATTTGACGGAGCTCTTCCTCAAATATTGTGAAGCCATACCGTTCCTCTTCCTAGCGAACGTCGGACGAAGTCCCCTTGGCTTTGTGAGGTTCGATGGGATGATGAGCCAAATCAGAACTGGTTGAAGAGGGTGAGACATAGCGTCTTGTTTGGTAAGCACTTCGAGTAGTGCCACTACTGTGCTTAGACCTAGCTGTCTCTTGAGGCATGATGCATGCCGAGGGACGATTCAGAGTGCATGAAAGAGTATGCCTGGAGCAATGGGAGAAAGAAGGTGAGTCAACAGACAAGAATATGAGTTTTTTCTGACCAATGGAGGTTAAAATGGATAGAGGTGTTAAGAATATAGTCAACAACAAGATCAAGAAGGAAAAAGAATACGAGTGGAAAAGGCACGATAACAAATAGAGATTAGAGTTTTCAATATCCCCTTAACCATATGTTAACCATATGTTTGTTGTTTTCTGAAAAACTGTCAAAATTGTTATTTTTTGAAAACTAGTAACGTGTCAAGAAAATATTTAGAGGGTTTAGAATGCTCTCTCAACTCTAAAAAAAAATAACAGAAAATGAAGGCTTCTGGTAAATTGGTGGTTTGACCACAAACTCATCTAGTAGTTTCATCATGACCACAAACTATTCTTGTGGTTTCAGAATGACCACAAACCTAATATTAAGCATAAGTTGATGTATTCTACTAAATGTCATGGTTTTAAGTTGACCATAAACTAACAAGAGGTCAAGGCTCAAAAATTTGAAAGAATAACTTCATATTTTCTGCTTAATTGGTGGTTTCAAGATAAAAAAAACTATGAATGGTTTTAGAATTACCACAAGCCATATCAAAAATAATATGTTCAAGAACAAAATTGCATACCAAGAACTAGGATGGATACTTGATCTTCTGTTCAGAAGCTCTAAAAACTTAGAACCTGACTCAAAAATTTAAATTTCCCCCTGTGAAAAAAAAATTGGTTAAAATTCCTTTGACCATAATTTTTATGATTTCCCCAATGCATACATGATATTTCATATGTCCTTCTATTTTCTTTAATCATAACTAATGATAGATATCTGAGCTAATATGATAGTACTTTTATACCTACATGTGGTTCTGGGCATGCATATTCTTATAGGACATGCATATTCTTATAGGGCATGCATATTCTTATATCTATATAGGATTCAGCTTAGACTATTAAAATAGTTCAAAGTGACTAATATGTAAATACATAGAATACTCATAAATATATAAGGATAGTCACAGATTGCCTTTAGTGTTATTCTGGCAGCATCCTAATTTTCCCTTAACACTCAACTTTGAAGTTATCTTCAATAAGTTCACCCTTAAAGATATAAGTCTCAAAACAACTCATCCATCAAGGAGGTCGGCCATGATTCCCTGGTTTGGGAGGTCCAGTCTGAGAACGACCAACACAATGCATATATAAAAAAAAAAGGGGCCTGGAGGCTCCAACTTCAAATCTGAAGGTTAAGGGTTGACCTTAACCATGTATGTATTGGTGTCGCATCTTGCAAGGGTAACATGATCATATGTATGAATGATCCACTTTGAGTAAGCTCCATGGAAGTTGGGTCATATATCAGACACCTCTGAATTATAGTGTGGCCAGATCTTATTTGGTGTTTGAAAGGAGTTAAAATGGATGAATTGGGTTGAAAACTCGGCACCTATAAGATGCCTCTTTTCCTATTGCAATATATAACAACCTCTCATCCTGGAAATGTTTGTCTCTCACAGATTCTCGAAATAGTGTAGGAGACACCAATACATCTGAACCAATAGTGAAATACTTGCAATGCATTACCCAAGTTATCAATACTAGTAAAATTGAATAGAAGTCAAGGACCCCTCAATTGAATTTACATATTTTTTTTAGCAAGTTGTTGATTATAATACTTCAATTTTATGAACACATCTTTATACAAGAACTATGTATTCTAGTAATGGAAGTGACCACGCCCTTTAACATTGGTATATTTAATCCTCTTCAATCTCAAACACTCAATATAGGTTCCACTTTTAACCAAACTGTGTTGTATATTGTCCTGGTATTCTCTATTTTGCAACATATTATCTGTGTGATGAGTTGTTATTTATATTTTTATTTAACATTTTTATGCCGTGCAATCAACCAAGTCATGGAATATCTAAACCAGTGGTAGACATGAGATGCCAATTTCAGGGGGCCATGGTCCTACAATTTCTTAGAATTGTGTGGGCTTGCCATCTCGGATTTGGGCCAATTTTCCTGATGATGAGTCTCAATGCATTTGGGCCAATTTTCCTAATGATGAGTCTCAATGAATTACTGTAGTCACTGCTTGTGTTCCAAATCTATTGATTTCATGTGATTACTTAAATCCTGACGAGTTTAGAGAGCTTTCTTTTAACATAAAGTTGTATGATGTTTATAGATTGAGTTTGTTGGACATGCTCTGAATGTTGTCGATTCCATTGTAGTAGAAAATTTCCACCAGCTCAAATGCCTCGGCTCCTCCTGGTAAATCATGAATTATTATTTTGTCACACGCCTTGCCTGACCAGAGACTCCTAGCTACCTGGTCGTGGGCTGAAGCATGCATGCCATGTAGCCACACGAAAAAACTGACGGAGTCTGCCATGCCTGGTTGTGGCCTAAGGCATGCATGCCATGTAGCCACACAAAAAACCTGACGGAGTCTGCCATGGTCGCGGCCCAAAGCATGCATGCCAAACAAATATCAATGATCGTATATTAATCAATTTTTAAATAAAATTTGTTTAGAAATTAAATAGTTGAAATAAAAGAACTTTTAAAGAAACTTTAGCCATGTTATTTTTTATATTAAACCATAAGAAAGGTCAAACGCTATATACATTAACATTGAAATGGAAACATTAAAAAAAAATAAAAACTGAGAGATTAATACTATAAAGGGTACTATTCTAAATATTTAAATTTATGAAAAACAATTTTTCTAGATATTGATCTGTAAATGTATAAAACATTTAATGAGAATTTAAATTATAGAGGAATTGAAAACTTATGGAAAAAATATGAGTGAGAGATTAATGTTCTAAAAGGGTAATATTTTATATATATGAAAGTAAATTTTTTTTGTTTGAAAATTCGTTGTTAACATGAAATTATGTAGATCCTACCCTATCCGCATAGTGCTATGTCTATTGTCTCAAAATGTTTTATGAAATTATGTTTTTTCTTTAGAATAGCATGTATTGAATGTTCAAGGTGGAGATAAATAACTAAGGTCTTGTTTTTAATTAATTATCTCAAGATCATGAAATTGTTGTTGTATCATTGGGAGCAGTGCATGCCAAAGCCCTTGCTTCACTTGGGCCAGACGAGATCAAGCCAGTGACGTCATTTCTTGCTGAAAATTCTCTAAAGGCCAGGTATTTTCCGTGAACAAAACTTAAATATATACTTGGTTCCTGAGATAAGATGATTGAGCTTGTTTTGTGGTATTTAGCAAGGATCTTTTTTGTATATGAAAAATTCGGTGTTAATAAGTCACCTGTAGGTAAAGATTAAGATGTCTTTTAGCCCTACTTTCACTGCAAAATTTTAAAAATTTAATTTAACATTGAGGACATTACTCTTGCATTGTTTTCACCACACTCACGTTCAGCGAAATTCTTATGTGTAAAGGAGAGAGTGAAATTTCTAAATGAAGCAATTCGCAATTGGATAAATTTTGTGTTCACTTGTCATCCAGAAAGCGGGATGGAATGGAAATATCAACTTCTAGCACGTTTTCCATGGAAATTTAGTGGAATTTGGATCTCAAAGTCACAAAGCTTCGAATTTCGTGTACACTAGCTCCCAAAGATTTGATTACAGAAAATCAAGAGAAACCGTACATCCATATTCTCACTTACCTTAGCTTGTTCAGTTTTTCTCTTTTGAGACATATTCACATAGTTCCCTTTCTTTCTCTCTAAGCTACCCTCACATTCGGAGCCTCGCAGATCGGCAGCATGACACTGAAGCTAAAGCACGCTACTCACTTGATGGCAGTGTCCCCCTCATGCAAGATCACAACAATTCCTCCTTAGGTGCCCAACATTTGAGTTATATGGAGGCAATTAATATGGAATAATAGACTGACCATCCTCGGTGGCGATGGTCAAAATGGCAGGTAACACTAGAATTTGGGCGTGCAACTAGACTAGAAATTTGGCAACAAACCCTTAAGACTCACGAGACTTCCATGGAAATGGGGGTTCATGGCAGTGAGAGGGAGGGAGAGAAAAGCTATATTTCATGGTGGTGAGAGGGAGGGAGAAGCTACGTGTAATAAGGAAAACAGGGAAGGAGAAGTTACCTGTAAAAGGAGGACAACGAAAGTAATGCATCGACAGTGGAAAAAGACTCACGAGACTTTCGTGGAAATGTGGGTTCGTGGCAGTGAGAGGGAGGGAGAAGCTACATGTAATAAGGAAAACAGGGAGGGAGAAGTTACATGTAATAAGGAGGACAACGAAAGTAATGCATCGGTAGAGGCAGGCTTAGGAGCCTTACAACTTGAATGATCTGAAGAATATAGAGGAATAAAGGCTGCAATCGTAAATATAGGTAAGCTAATATTATTTGTATTATTACATATTATTCATAAAATTGAAAGCACAAATAGACATGGTTAATGTCTTTTACGAATATGGCTCTATAATTGTTACAACCATTCATTAAATAGCACTTAAATTGCTTCAGATCAGTATTGATAGCTTCATTGATTTAACTCTATATTGTTGTGATACAAGTTCCCTGTTAGTACTAAGTTGAAATTTTTCCATGCCAAACCCCAAGGTCACATGGAGGGCTACCAATTGAAATTTTTCCAGACCAAACCCCAAGGTCACATGGAGGGCTATGAGTCTCACCTGCCCAAACCACCAGGGCATGCCATTATTTACAGAGATCTCTCAAGCGATGGCAGGATTTGAAAGTGACCAAGTGACGATGGAAGGGCAAGTGACCATGTGACAATGGCATGATTGGCAGGATAGGGTGGGACACAGCGTGGTCGGCAGGGGGATGCTAACCATGGGACGAGGATGAATGTGTAGGTAATAGTCGACTAGGAATTCATGTAGAAGGCCAAGGAGGATGCAATCACGACCATGTTGAGGAATGATTGCAAGTCAAAAGAATGTTCCTGACATTCAAAAGATCGAAAGAGAGAAGCACCAGAAGCACCGAGAGGAAATCTGGGAGATTTCAAGTCTTGTGAGAATCGAAAGAAATATGAAACGGCTGACTCTGGTCAACCACCCAAAAGTCCTAACTACGTCAAGGGAAGGTCAACCACAGCAGAATGAAAGTGAGGCATCGACCGTGGAAGAATTTTTGCTGTCGGTACAGGCATGCTAAGGATCCTTACGAGTAGAAGGATCTGAAAAATATAGAGGAACAGAGGCTGATACAGTTGGAGGGAAGGGAGTATGTGTTAATCATTATTCAGTTTGTAAGAGTATATTTCAATTCTGATTCAATTTGTAAAAACTTTGGTTCAACTATCACAAAAACTATATCACATTTAATGTAAAATATATCACATTTAATGTAAAAGATCACATTTAATGTGAGAGAATTAATGCTAGTCTTAGTTCTAGCATTACCTGCCTTCAATCAAATTTATGATCAAATGTGTGATTGAGGGGGATTTTAAACTAATATATTGTTCGCATGTGCCTAGGAAGAAACTAAATAAAACCCTCATACGATTTATGAAAACTTTACTTTAAAACAAGAAAAGAATATTGGGTTTAGTGTCAAACTAATGAAAACAAAATTCGATTACCATATTCCCTGCAGCTCGAAGGGGAGGAACTAATAATAAATTTATATGGCAATCAACTATTTCAACATACCAGGCCTTGGAAATGATGTCATGTACCTTTATCTATTTTTAAAGGGACGTTTATAAAATCATGGAGCATGAGCAAATCACTATCTTCACTGGAAATCAATCTTCCATTCTTCATTCTTTCATTTTGATTTAATTATATTTTTCAGAGATACAAAGATTGCTTCATTCAGTCAAACTGTCACCCACTAGTCCAAATGGCTTGGGGTGTCGTCATCAAAATTGCAGATTGATATCCAAAAGACGGTTGGGGTTGCTTCTTTTAAACTGCTCGCCACACATCAAATTGTTGGTCGCTTTACCAGATTCGACCTACCTTGAATGGGAATACACGCAGGTCATGAGAGCTCTATCTTCAAAAAAATATTTCACGTCGGGTTCATTCCTTTACGGTGGAATTTGCAAAACATAATCTCCCATGCTTCAAATAGTACGTTTGAATTCCAGTATGCACCATACAATAAACAAGAAAAAGCGTCTAAGGTCCGCGTTACAGATAGTTAACATACCAAAATTTTCTATTATCTATCTGTGTGGTTTGTACAGTTTTTTTAAATGTATCCAAACAAGAACAATCATTTAATTAAATCTATTCATCACTAAAGTCGCTCCAACAAATATTAAACACAAAATACAAATGCACATTGTTTACCCATCTCTCATTTTCATCCAATGCTGAAATAAAAAAAACTTGAGTGATTCATCTCTCATCTTAAATGTATCCAAACCCGAACAATGATTTAATTAAATTAATTCATCACTAAAATCACTCCAACGAATATTAAACACAAAATACAAATGCACATTGCTTATCTCATCTCTCATTTTCATCCAATGCTGAAATAAAAAACAACTTGAGTGCTTCATCTCTCATGGAGGCTATGATAGAGATCATTGTTTCTTTAGTCTCTACACTTTCATTATCCGCTTCTGCATCATTTACCATGGAAAAACTACCATGGTGCCTTTATTTTTCCACTTCTTCATCATCCACCATGTGTTACCAGGCACTAAGAATTATAGTTCTTTGAGTATTAATGTTAAAAATATAGTAAACAATAAGATCAAGAAAGCAAAGCTAATTCAATTAATGTGTACATAAATAATGTATATATAGTACATATTGCACAATTGTCTTCTAACAATATGACCTTTAGATTAATAATAATATGACCTAAACCAATTCAATTAATGTGTAAATAAATAATGTATATATTACATATTACACAATTCTCCTCTAACAATATGACCTTTAGATTAATAATAATATGACCTTTAAGATAAGATAACTAACTAATATTAAAATTTTCAACAAGAAAAACCTGATGTAAAGATATGTAAATGAAAACCAAATGGTTGTCCTACTCACTAACACTTTCCATAACTACTGCATTAATCTCCAGCGAATGCATAGTACCAGAGTTGACGATTTGGATCACCATCCCACTTAGAAAATCTAAGATTTGAAGGGAATAAAATGACTAGTTATTAAAGTCCCCTATCGCCACCAGACTTGGGAAGTACGATGAGCACCAAGTGCAACTGACGACATCGGATCAAAACCTATCAAGCATGTGAATTTAAAACCCCATTTGGGTGTAAACATTCCATCTGTGTAATCACTGTTCATTCCAGGGGAGGAGTAGATCTATGATTACTCTCAAGAGCAATGTCCTTCTCTTGACAGTCTACCAAATATTTGCTAGTTTTGCTGTGATCTTATTAGCCTCTCTCTTGACATTAGAAGGAATAAGATCCCATTGTTGTAGCATCAAGGACTGAAGGTTTTCAATGTGGCTTATAAGTCTCCAGCCTAGTTTTGCTGTGATCTTATTAGCCTCTCTCTTGACATTAGAAGGAATAAGATCCCATTGTTGTAGCATCAAGGACTGAAGGTTTTCAATGTGGCTTATAAGTCTCCAGCTAGGCGAGATCTTCGCTGGATCAGATCCATTCAAAATCTTTGAAAACATAGAAACTTTGTTACGCTATTTTACTCTCTATTTGCCGAATCTGCATTAAATAAGTTTTAAAAAAAGATTTTAATTAAATATATAAGAACCTTTTGTAATAATAATTTTTGTAATTGTAAATATAAATAAAAAAATGCTATATTTAATTTATTAATTTTAAATGAACTTCAAAATTTTATCAACATAACAAATTATAATTGTATAATCCATTTCAAAATTAATTATATTTTCAAAGTATATCTCTATAATTGATAAATGAACCATTATATAATGCTTATTATAAAATTTAAAGGGAGATGAATTTGATTAGAAAAATCATAATATTATATATGAATTAATTATTACGTCGAAAGGGGTACACCTATTGACAATGGGCATAATTAATGATCTTTTAACCTTATTTAACTTTAAACTCTAATCTGATGGCTATGCATTGAAGATGCTGGCATATTCTTAGTCGTCCTCCAAAATCAATGGATCAAATTTATTGTTCATAACTTTCTTGCATTTATCAAGGAATCAATTAACATGTTTACTTTTTAACATTTACCTAATCACATTAAAAAAATTACTGTAAAGATATGTAATTGTCACATGTAAATGCAGCCTAACACATTTATCAACCTAGTTGCAACCAAACCTTTCATATTACCATCGGCCATCTCATGACCGCCTCCTTACCGCGTGTTCTGGATCGTGAAGTGCCCGCCACGTATTATTTATCTACTGAAACCTGCTGGATTTTTATGCCCTCGGTTTACTGTAGCAACCGCCGCTTGTTTGATTTAGATTTATGCCCGAGGGTTGTTGTGAGTGCATTTGCCTAACCGCGTGTTTATGCACAGTTCAATTCAAATTCGATTCATATTGCACGGTTCGATTCATTTTTAAATTATTCAATCACATAATCAACTATGATCTCGGGGTTTGCTTAATAATATTAATGAATCTTGTTTAGTTGACAAAAAAAAATTAAATCCATAACATCAGGCATTCATGAATACCTTTTGTTTCCATGGCACTCAGCTTAAGAGAGTGCCCTTTAGAGTCACATAACTTCGTTAGACAACTGTTATATTTACAGTATGAAACGCTCCTCATCACAGTGTTTAATTAAGTTTTAATAATTAAGTTTTAATTATATGTAAAAATTGTTAACATAAACAATTTTAAATTTACATTATTATTAATTAAAACAAAACAAAATTCCATATAAAAGATAAATATGTTTTAATTCGAAAGGTATGTAACTTAGAAAGATCAAATCTTTATGAAGATGCAGATTATTCAGGTATGCCAAAATTTTTTAGAGAGAAAGATACCTTACTACTTAAAAGCTGGTTCTCAGCCAGCAACATAAATTCCTGCATACATAAAACAACAGAATGTTGAATCTAAATGTTTGATTGACCTATGGCTATCAAAAATCCGGAGAGCTCAAACAAAAATTATCGTTAAATTAGTACTTGGTTAGTTAGCATTTCAATATCCACTGTATTATATATAGCATTTCAATATCCACTGTATTATATATACCTGTCTTTGCATTCTTTATTTCGTCGAGAAACATTCCATTATGTTTATTAAAAATAGAAAATTTAAGAGAATGATAAAATATATAACGCCTATCGGCCTATATCAACCACTTTTATAAAATGGTTGTTTTTTTTTTTACCATGGGAACAACAACCTCCCAAGAGTATATCCAACAGCCTGCAAGCCAGATATACCAATAACTTGTGACTTAGCAAGGGCCGAGACGTCTCGAGGTCCATCGAAGGTCCTTGTGAACCTTGTGAACCTCTATCCGAGGGGTCGTCTACCCTTCCAGCCTTGTCACAACGGGCCAATATGAGCATCCCTACCCCCGCCCGTTTTGAACTTGAACTTTTATAAAATGATTGTTGCTAGTTATGTCACTGCCATAGAAGGAACATTGTGTTTTGGGCAAGTTGCATTATATCAGTGCATGGTTCTCAAGGTGTTAAAACAAGGTTTAAGGTAATGTTTCATTGTGTGACGACGTTCACATCAGGTGTCACCCCCATTAATGATGGAAGAGGGGTTCCTTAGAACTTCTGTCACCCGCCTCTCGACTTAGCTCCACATGCAGATTGTATAGATGTAATTTGTTTGCCGCATACTACTCCTCCTGCCAATTATTTATTTTCTAAATCGCCACTAACTACGCTACGTAGAATTGCCTCCATTTGTTTGGCACTTTGATTGATGTCCCAGAGTAGAATAGGTCTTTGTTGGGTGAGAGTTTGATTCTTTCTGCGCTGAAGAAATACTGTGGTGCGGAGGAAATTGTGGGTGCAACTCTAGCTATGGGTGCGGTAGTGGCTGCAAGGGGTGAGTGTTTGATGTTATTCAATTGATTCATTATGGAAATTGAAATTTTATGGGCGCTTATTGTTCGCTGCAACATGAGATACTCGTAGTAACTCTCATTATAACATGACGGGGAGAAATAAGCAGTCGTCTACATGCTTGGGTGTAAATTGTAACTTTGGATCCAACGACCCACACCATGGCGATTATTGTTCGCCATAACATGAATATAAGGTTGAATGGTTACCTTTAAGCTAAATTATAAGAACATGTTTCACTTTCACGCACTAATGGTGTCTAAAATCCTTCATTGTATACAACTAGATTTTTTGATTACGGGTTTCATTTTGGTGGACTGACGTTTTTCACATGGAAATTGAAATTTTATGGTTCATCATGCAGATAGTATCCTCTGTTTTTTTTAACAACTAATGTGTCTTATGCAGATGAAAATGAACCCTCGACCTTTTTTTCAATGAGAAGACAGTGGAGGCACCTTTGTTTCCAGCCACGACTTCTGACATGCGGTAAGTGAAAGTCTTGCCGAGAATTTTACATATGATGCTATATTTTTACTTCTATAGATGCCCATGAAATATTTTGATCAGAAAATATGTTCAATGGGCAGACATTTTGATGGTTCTTCTACTATTACAGGAGAGAGTGGGTGTTGTTTTGAAGGTTGCAAGGGTGGATCCAACTATACCTGTGACCCTTGCAATTTCAAATGATTAATAATATATGTGATGGAGATTGGCAAGCTATCGTTAAATATGTTGTATTAGATGTTGAATGGAAAGGTCTCGATATAAAATATAAGTTGTTCTAATAAGTAATTCTCCTTCTCTCTGTGCATCAAAGGTGTGGGGGGGGGTGATGAAGCCTATATTTTAGGGGGTGATCAAGTATATAGTTTAATGATAATATAGTTTACAATATTTTGTTGTAACTATGGATGTGATGTGGTTATTTCAGATTATTTCTACAATGATTTTTTTAGAAATTTCATGCTAAAAGTATGTGACATGTACTCTCAATTACATCAATTTCAATGAAATTTTGTTTAAAGGCATGTTAGGTCCAGTAGGTACAAAAATCACATCATAAAAATAGAGTTGGTAACCCATCTGGAAATTCAGGAATCTAGTCGGTTTTATGTCACAATAGAATTTCAATTTATATTCTAGGAAGATCGGCTTTCAAAATAAGCACCTGTACAGTTACAATGAGTTTAGATTATGGAGATAGATAGAATATATGGTTCTTAGATTTTGTGGTGACCTTCGATTTTGGTTCTTACTGGTACAATTAATGTGACCTTTGATTTTGGCGATAGCTTGAATATCTAGTTCTTACATTTTTTGGTTTGATTCTTACATTTTTTGGTGACCTTCGATTTTGGTTCTTACTGGTTTACATTTTTTGGTTTGATTCTTACATTTTTTGGTGACCTTCAATTTTGGTTCTTACATTTTTTGGTGACCTTCGATTTTGGTTCTTACATACATAAAATATACAATGACAAATTTATTTATTTATTGGTTTAGCGAAAATTCTCTATTGCTCAACACCATGGTATCTTGCAGGGACATTCAATGTGGCTCGCGAAGCTCATCATCCTCCTGAACCAAAAACATACCAATCGTCGCTTCAGACGCGGTGACATAAATCAAGTAATATCTACTGTAGTCTAGAGACTTCAGCAAAAGCGTCGATACGAAGGATTTCTTCAAAGCATCAAAGGATTCTTGGGCTCCCTCATCCCAGATAAAAGGGGTGTCCTTCTTCAAAAGACACATGAAACCCTTAGTAATATTGGCATAGTTTACTATAAACCGACGTAAAAAGTTATATTTCCCCTCTAAACCTTGAAGTTGGTGAATAGTGTGTGGGGGAGGCAATCAAAGTATTTACTCAAACTTTAATGGTTCTACCATGATCCCAGTCTCAGAGACTAAAAATCCGAGAAGACATCGATACCTAATGCAAAAGATGCATTTATGAGTGTTCAACCGAATTTTATAAGGATAACATCTTTCAAAAACTATCTGAAGGTCCTTAGGGTGATCCAATCTCTTATGAGAGTTGGCAACAAGATCGTCAAGATAATATTTGAATATATTCTTAAGATCATGGAATTCGAAGGTCATAGCACATTGGAAGGTTTCTTCAGTGTTTTTAAGGCCGAAAGACATCTTCCAGTATGCGAAAGTACCCCAATGACAAATAAATTTTGTCTTATGTTGATTCTCATGTTTAATTTGAATTTGGTTATACCTTGAAAATCCATCCATGAAAGAAAAAACGTCTCTTCCTGCACACTTATAGAGAATCTAATCGATAAAAGGTGTTGGGAAGTTGTATTTAGGACAGTCTTTGTTCAAGTCATGAAAATCCATGGATACACAAATGGTTCCTTGCTTCTTATTTACAAGAATGTGATTCGATACCCATTCATTCAAGGGAACATAGTAGATAAAGCCAACATTAAGTAGCTTCTCTACCTTTGGCTTAATAGTAGGAGCCTTCCGAGGATTGACAACTCGAAGACATCGTCGAACAGGATTAGCATACAGGTAAGTTTTAATCTCATGTTCGAAAATTTGAGGGTCAATTCCTAGCATCTCTTCATATGACCAAGCAAATAAATCTCAGAATTCCTTGAAGAGTTCAGTGTCGATCAGGATTTCTTCTGGCGAACAATTTGCATCAATCTGTACATTTTCAATCTTTCCAGGGGTATGAGAGATATCGATCGCGATGGTAGAAGAGATACTTGTCATATTTCCTTCGGCATCAATGTTGTGTGTATCAAGTGGAACTATGACGTGATCGACTATCTCACTCAGAGTAGATCGAAAGTCATCTTGTTCGATTATAGCAAGCTCTTGGAGAAAACAAGAGCGATGATGCATATCATCCCAAGGTTTTTCAGAACCATTCATGGCCTCGATGATAGATTCATCCGAGGGAAAAGTCTCATTGAGGAAGTCATGCGAGAAATATGACGAAGTGGCCCACACAAGCTTAAGAACATGATCCTCCTCATCTATCTGCAAGGTAATAGGATCAAGATCAACGAAAGAGTCTAGAACAACTTGATATGTTATCTCTGTTTCCGATAGTGGAATGGCCATTCGAGCATGTGACTGACCTTCACAAGATGCATTCGAGGAAGGTAGGGTCCAAGGATCATTAAAATAGGAAGTGCATAAAGGAATAGACCTCTCTGATGAAACAAGCCTACTGGACATGGTGTAAACATGATGAATCGGTGCCATGAACTCGAAGGTACCCATAAGGGATGAATACATTCTGACACAGATTTTCTCATTTGTCATCTGAGAATTGTAGACCACGGGGATCGACAATCCAATAGATGCATTGGGCATATCATATACAAAGGACAACAGATCAATTATCACAATCTTCCCATCATGGGGAAAACAAAGAGTACGGAAGATGGACAATACAAAGACAGTCATAGCATAAGTCCAATTGTGTCCTAGTAACAAGTTATAATTGAGAGGCACATAAACCAGCTCGACATCCACCTCTTGTATCTTCCACATGTCGCTTGTTTATATTCAGAATAAAGTATTGAATAATTAAATTAAGAATTTACATGTTAATAAAAAAAATATTTATAATATAATTTAATTATTTCTAAGTTATTTGTTAATAATACTATATTATATTTAAAATATTTAAATTATCATACAAATTTAAATTAATTAAATAATTTATTGTATTAATTTGATTTAATTTAAAATACAATATACCAAATTATTTAGGTTGAGATATCTTACATGTTAGTTATTGTAATTAATGCATCACTAGTGTAGGTGTGTAGGTGAACAAATCGTATTTAAGAGTTGTGGCAAGTGTTTTAGTAAAAAACAACTGTAATCGTCTTACTGTCAAGTGTACACATCACTCACAATGTATTTTTTCTGTTTATTCAGTTTAATGATGAGAAAATCTCTAGCGTGTGCTCCAAATTTATCTTCTTGTTTGAACTCTGTTTTGTAATCTTTGTTCTCCCTAATTCGTATAATGGTATTAGAGTTGGTTTAGAAGAAAACCGGAGCCCTAGCTCGGAATCTTGTTCGCACATTAGGAAAGGCCATCCCCGCGAGAGTCCAGACTTAACGTGTTTGACTTCTTTGGAGGCATTGAAGACCAGATCAGCTCGCAATATCGCATTTTTGAAAGTGCCACAAGAACATCCTACTTGAAGAAATCACATTTCATGAAGACATCATCACTCGTTTGCTTCAAATTAGTCATATCGACGTCTGCCTCGGAGGATTCTTATTTGACATTTTGGGTCAAACAATTTGCTATGAAAATCATATAATATTTAAAGCATCACATTGAATATTTAAGTGAATGAAGGGAGTTTTATCAAAAACATTTCAAATGATTATATATATATATATATAGAAATGCTTTTGAGGAGTTTGTAAAAAAAGGGAGATCCTATCAAAGCATGAAGCTGCCAAAAAGAGGCCGAGTGCTATTACAACTTTTGTGTTTGGATCTTTTCAAAAAGTTGGCCTCCAGTAGTTCGAGCCATTCATTAATCCTTGTTTCTCCTCTGGTCAATCAAAATGATTCCCTTATTGAAATCCCTTGATGCCTAGGATTTAGTCTCCATCGGGTACAAAGAACCGATGGATGAAGTAGTCGAACTCTCCTTCACCAATAATCAAAGAAATCAACTAAAATAACACATAAACAAAGATGCAAAAGCATTGAATCAGATTCAAGGTTCATTGGATGAAATAGTATGGCCCAATATATCCCTTGCTACGACTTTTAAAGTTGCTTGGGATATCTTGCAGAGAAATTATCAAGGCATGACTAAGGTTAAGACTGTAAAATTGCGACCTCTACGAGGATATTTTTAAACCCTCGAGATGAAGCAGTCCAAGATGGTAGATTTGTACATGAACATAGTAACGACCACTATGAACCAATTAAAAACATACGGTGAAGACATATCCAATCAGAAAATTGTTGAGAAGGTTCTTCAAACCCTATCATCCAAATGCATTCCAATGGTTTCAGCTAAGACACAGAGGAAGGGGAGGTAGAGACTCTTCACATTTAGGAGATAGATCAAATCCATATCAAGAATCAAATCAAGAGCCCTTTTAGAATCAAAGAGGGAGAGGCAATAGACAATAGAAACACATGTCAAGGATGAAGGGTTACTGTAACAAATTTGGGCATTATGAAAGTGAATGTCAGAAGAAACAATTTGATCTGAACAAAGGCAGACCACACATCAGCCAATCTGATGAAGAGACATGTGAGACAAAGTTCCTCTCATGTCACAACACTGAAGATACCAATGAAAGAAAGGATATCTAGTTGCTAGATAGTGGTTGCAACAACCACATACTAGGTTAAAAAGTTTTTCTTTTCAAGTTTAGATAGATCTGTCATTTTTGAAATTAAAGTTGGTGATCATTCAAAGGTCAAATCCCAAGGAAAAAGTGTAGTCTTAGTCTTAACTGGGAAAGGTGAAAGAGAAAACATAAATGATGTTTTATGTACCGCATCTTAGTCACAACTTAATGAGCGTAGATCAAATGAGTCAACATGGATACAAAGTCATATTCAAAGACCTCCCATTTTCAAAATCCTTGATAAGCACCCAAGTAATAAAATCCTATATTAGGGTCGAATGGCCAAGAATAGAATGTATCCCTTAACATTGAAAATTCTATACCAATCATTGTTGTATGCCCACAACATGAACCAGTCATCATCTTATGCCTAAAACGTAACTAGTATTGATGAAACTTGGTTATGGAATAACATGTATGGTTCATATACAATTTCCTAGTCTTAGTCTATTGCAAAATAAATGCATGGTAAATGGTTTACCCTAGATAAATGATAATCATAACTCCTGTGAAACTTGTATCTTATCCAAACACCCAAGAGATAGTTTTTCAAATGCATCCTATAGAGCGAAGGAACAACTTTAAATCATACATGCAAATATTTTTGGCCCAATGCAAACCCAATCTATAGGAGGGATTCAGTATTTCTTAACCTTTATAGATGACTTTAGCAGAAAATAATGGGTTTACTTCTTAAAATACAAATCTGAAACTTTTCAGAAATTCAGAGCGTTCAAAGCTATGACAAAGAAACAAAGTGGAAAATTGATGAAGGTACTAAGATATGATGGTGGTGTTGAGTATGACTCCAGAGCATTCACATATTTTTGCAAGCAACAAGGAATTGTCAGACAATTCGCTACAAGATACACTCCACAACATAATGGTGTAGATGAGAGAAAGAACATGACAATTATGAACATGGCCAGGAGAATTCTTAAGGCCAAGAAGTTTTTAAATGAGTAGTGGGCTGAAGAAGTTGCATGTTCAGTTCACATTTTGGATAGATATCCAACCAACAATATGAAATATATAGTTTTTGAAGAAGCTTGGAGCGGTAAGAAAAACACTTTTTCATATTTTAAAATTTTTGGATTTCTATTCTATGCACATGTTCTAGAATAGTTAAGAAATAAACTAGATGACATAAGTGAAAGATGTATCTTTATAGGCTATAGTGAATAGTAAAAATCTTATCAACTATACAATCCCGTCACGAAAAATTTCATTGTGAGCAAGGATGTTAAGTTTCTAGAAGACAAAGTTTGGGAGGATCAATCAAATGAACTAGTTAATATCCAGAATCCTTTCCCACATATGAATGAAAAACTACAACCTACAGAACAACAATCTACATAACAACAAAACCCATATAGAATTCCAAGATTGGAAATTCAGTGTCAAGATGAATAGGCTGGACACGGTCCTTCTTCCAACATGGACTCAAATCCAATACTAGTCTCCCTAAGAAATCAAAAAACAAGAAGTTTGCAGGACATCTATGAACACCTTGATGATGATGATGAAATGTATTTTTCTTTAATATTATATCATCCAACATACTTTGAAGAAGATGTCAAATATAAATAGTGGGTTGATTCTATGAATAGAGAAATAGAAGCCATTACAAGAAATCATACTTAGGAACTTGCATATCTTGTCGTAGAAAAGACCAACATCAAAGTCAAATGGGTGTACAAGACAAAGTACAATGAGAAATGAACAATGGAGAAAGAAAAATCTAGGCTTGTTGGAAAATTCTATGTTCAACAACCTAACATGGACTATGGAGAAACATTTTCTCCTGTTGTATGATTGGATATAGTCGTAATAATCTTAGTAGTTGCATCTGAACACAAGTTGTCAGTTTACCAACTAGATGTGAAATCAACCTTCCTGAATCATATTTTAGAAGAATGTGTCTATGTGGATCAACCACCAGGGTTTCACATTGAAGGGAAAGAACAAAAAGTGTATAAATTGAAGATGACATTATATGGTTTGAAGCAAGCTCCAAGAGCTTGGTACATTCGGATTGACTGCTACTTTTTCAGCCATTAATTCAACAGAAGCAACAATGAGCCCACTTTGTACACCAAACAATATCATCAAGGTAATATTTTAATTGTTCTCCTCTATATTGATGATATGTTATATATAGGAAATTGGATGCTGAATGAATTTAAAATAGTCAAGCAAGATGAATTTGAAATGAAAAATTTAGGGTCTATGAAATTTTTTCTTCATTTGGAAATTGATCGATCAAAAGACAGAATATTTATTAGACAAAAAAAGTATGCTAAGGATGTCCTAAAGAGATTTAGATTGTATAATTGTAATCTTGGAAAGACTCCAATAGTGACACGAACTCAACTTAGTAAATACGACAAAGGAGGAGATATCAATCCTACATTGTACAAGAAACTTATTGGGAGTCTTATGTACCTCACAACAACTAGACCTGATATTATGTATGCAGTGAGTTTACTTTCTAGATTCATGCAGTCACCAAAGGATACTCATTGGAATGTAGGAAACCATATCTTGAGGTACATAATAGGATTAGTAAATGAAGGCATATGTCATACGATCTCTCAAAATGATTGTCTAGTTATCTATATAGACAATGATTTTGCAGGAAGAATTAACGAACGAAAAGCACATCTTGTTAGGTGTTCTTTCTGGGAAGCAATTTGATTTTATGGCAATCAAAGAAGCAACCTATTATTACTCTCTCTTCAATAGAAGTAGAATATGTTGTAGCGATTTATGTGTCTTGTCAAGCAGTTTGGTTAAGAAGATTATTAAGGGATCTTCAAAACCAAACAAAGGAGCCAACTCAAATTTAGTGTGACAACAACTCAGCCATTGAAATATCAAAGAATCATGTGTTTCACAAGAAAATTAAACACATTGACACTCTTTATAAGTTTATACATGAGTTAGTAAACAATGATCTCATAAATTTAAAATTATGTAGAACAAAGAAACAATGGGCAGACATCTTTACTAAATCTTTGGCAAGTAATAGTTTTTTTTTCATAAACAATAGTTAGGCATAAGAGATAGTCATATTTAAGAGGAAGTGTTAGTTATTGTAATTAATGCATCACTAGTGTAGGTGAACAACTAGAATTTAAGAGTTGTGACAAGTGTTTTGTTGCTAACAAGAAGTGTAATCTTCTTAGCGAAAAGTGTAACATCACTCAAAATGTATTTTTTCAATTTATTCAGTTTAATGATGAGAAGAGTTTTAGCGTGCTCCTAATTTTTGAACTATGTGTGTAATATGCGTTCTTCCTAATTCGTGTCATTACATCAAGTAGGTTTATAAAATAAATATGAAAGAGGAAGAAGGAATTTTGATTTTGAAAATGGAATATTAAATATAGCAGACAACATGTGTCTTTGAGCGAAATTGCCTTGATAACGAGGGGGAGCGGATGAGTGGTCAAAGGTTTTCTAAGGCATATGACAATTTGATAATCTTCTAAAACTGGTTTTTTAAATATATTACTTATTTATTTTAATAAATATAAATAATAAACAAAACAAAAATATGTACTTTTTATTGTGTAGAAATGTTCTTTGTACATTTCAATGTGATGGAAATGTGTGATTATTTAAATGTTTAACATTGAATA
>ML777382.1:719700-745170 GCA_009831015.1 Picea engelmannii | reverse complement strand
AAGAACTATAAGTATAGACTTACAACGATGATACATATAAGTATTTTTTGTATTTTATTCTTGATGCCTTTTCCTATTGGTCTTCGTCACCGACCCACTTGAATAACTAGATTGATAAACAAAGTATTTATAATGATGTTCCATATAAGTATTTTTTTTATTTGCTTGCTGATGTCTTTTCCTGTTGGATTTCATCGGCGACCCACTTTAAGTTATCTTCAATGTAGCTTCTCAAGGGGGCGACATTGATGTCATTCTAGATTTTAATGCTGAAAAGTTCATTTTCTAATTTGCTTAGATCAATAGAAATATTACACAGAGCTTGATTAATGCCTCCATTATGTACCGAATAGCAGACTAACGAGTTCTCCACATTTTCTTCATGATATTCAAGAATCCTGTAAAATTTTTCTAAAGGAAACACCTTAAAATTATCAAAATGTTTATCGAAACCTTGCTTGGTTAATGCCAACGAGTTGAGGATTAAGCTGGGGTCCTGGAAGTCATTGGTCCTTCCGGCTAAGTCTATTTTGGTGATCTCTGTGAATAATGTTTCTTTCTTTAATATTGCTTGCTCACATGATTGGACGATGAGATACAAGTTCTTCACCTTCTCTTTCCAGCATGCTTCTAATTGAGTGAACCATTTTTTTGGAGGGGAGATCCTGTTTTATTCTTGTCGAGTCTTCCATGTTGTTGACATGAAATGCAAAAGGGATGACTGTGTGCAAATAGAAATTTTCTTCGTTTTTTAAATTCATCTGCATAATTTTGAGCAAGTTATGTGCCCTACATCCTAGGGAATCCATATTTTGTGATGTTTCGCAGGCCCTAATAATCAGTTCCATTCTTTTTTTGATATTTTTCTCTACATATCCTCTACACGATGTGAGGAAGCTAGAGGATCCTTTTATCTTTGTTGTAGGGGTGTAGGGAGTTGTAGGCATGGCTATTGCAAAAGGACTTCTAAGAAATTGCATAGGAAACAAAGCTTCTTCTAATTCTTTGATCCAGTCCTTTAGTATGGAATTCTAGGCCTCAATGACTCCAATGGAATCATGAAGAGAATCTCCAGTTTCCATGTGAAGTTCAGAGATTTTGGATGCCTGTATATTGGCAAGGTCAAGTTATTAACAATGTTTTCTTTTCTTATTTTTTACATCTTTTTTTTCAATAATTAATTTTTTAGATTCTCTTTCAAAAACAACACTCTAGAATATGAAGGATTCATCTTCGTAAAAAATTTCGGCATCAACTATGTCCATTGGTTATATATTGTCAATCGTATCTCCCAGATGATCAAGGTTGTAGAATATCTTATCCAGATCAACATCAAGATCCATGTTTTCACTCTCAATTTAAATATCGTCCACCTCCCCTACGATTCTATTTCCCTTCTTATGCACAAGAAGCTTGTGAGAACTGTAAATTTTAGGATGAACCTCATCTGTTTGAAGAACCTTGGGTTGTTTTCTTACTGTGAAAGGCCATTGGAGCGATACTTTGTTACTGTGGTGGTTTTGGTCCTCGGGCCAAAACATGTTGACTGTATCTCTATAGAACTATTGTGGAGCTATTGCCAGTAGTATATCAAAATTTTGGATTGCTCCAGATGTTGGTTGAAATGAACAAATGGAGGGGATAATATAAACCCCCAAAAATGTTGGTTCAATGCATGGGAATGGAAAATATCCTCAAGCTCTTCTCTCATTAATGACAATCTCTATGTGTGCTATATGGTGAGCTATTAGAAGTAAAGATTAATTATTGCATACTTAGATGTGCAAATGTAGTGGTTATGGCGAAGAACATTTAAGGATTGGAGGTTTTGTGAACGAACCAAGATGATGACGTGCGTGCGAATGACATTCCATGGTATTTGAAATTAACATTGGGAAGGGATAACAAAAGCCTCTGAAAATATTGGCTTAGTGCGCATTAATGGCAGATCTTCTCGAGCCTTGTACCCATCAATGACAATTTACACGGTGCATGCACGATGAGATGTTAGCATTAAAGATTTAGAAACAAGACATATATATATATATATATATATATATATGAACATTATTTTTTATTATAGACACGTGCGAAGGTGATGGAGACAGGAAAGAGCAATCTCTGAAAAGTGGTTGGATGGGCTTCAAAATAAGTTTACAGGAGATAGTGAGGATAGGTGACTGTCCAATGGTGAAACTACATGAGTCAAAAAAATTTACTGCAAAATGCATAAAACATAAGAGGTCGGGATAGTGCAGTTTAGCAGACGACAGTTTGAATATTTGTGGAATTGTGGGAAAGTGACTAAGTAAGGAATAGGAAAATGTTGGTTGTGCTCGTTTTCGGAACTAGGGTTTGAAGATTTCATGAGCAGGCCAAATCGAGGTCAAACGAATGACATTCCAATTCTGAGTAGACTACAAAGCAATGTGATTTTTTGTAGGATTTTAGGGAGCATAGTGAAGGGAAGCATGTACAGTATTTGGACCGCGGGTTCTTGGGTTGGCGGGCTCAAAATTGGGCCTCTATTTTTTCATTCCTTAGAAATAGTACCCAGAGTTTTGCGATATACAAATTGAGAAGCAGACTTGTGGGCTCAACATTGCACTTTTGTTGTTCCATGTCCTCCAAACAACACTCATAGTTTTGTGATATAAAAATTGACAGACGGACTGCAGGGCTAGTGGGCTCGGGATTGCGATTGTTTACAGATCGGAGTTCCGCGATATACAAATTTTGATATTGTACAATTTAATTGGTTGGTTGGACATTGCAGTTGTAATGGTCAGTTCTGTCCAAACAACACTTGGAGTTCTACGATATATAAATTGATAGATGGACTTCCATACTTAGACACTTTTTGGATCGCGGGTTCTTGGACTCGCGTGCTCAAAATCGTGCCTCTATTGTTTTGTGTCCTACAAATAGCAGGCAAAATTCTACGATATACAAATTGATAGATGGACTCCACGACTAGTGGGATCAAGAATTCAATTGTATACATATATAACATATAACTTATGTGTTATATATCTAACATTATCTAAAAACATTATTTTCAAGTACTAAAATATGAATATTAAATATTGATATTGTACAATTTAATTAAAGAAAATTATTAAATGAGTGGCAAGCTTCGAGTCCGAGTGTAATTTTAGATCGTTGAAGTTTCAGGCAAAGGATGTATACCATGCACATGGGGCATGGAAGTTGGATGGCACTGTGAAAGGAACCTGTGACGATAAAATTCATGAACTATGAAAACAAATGGCGGTCGGTTGGACTCATGATTTAGAGATATAGATGGACATGAAAGTTTCCACTTCACCTTCTGGGAACCCCCGACCAGAGACATGGAAATGAGAGTTCCGCAAGGCGTAGCCAGGAACCCATGGCCATAAAATTGGCTAAGGAAACGAAAGCGCTATGTCAGACTCATGGTGTAAATTTCATAATTCATGTGCAACACAAATTGTCTGGTTACCAAACTAGTATGTGTACAAATCAGGGAAAATTAAATATGCACCTTTATAAAGTATGTACGGATCACCACTCTTTCGATCTCGGGTTCTCAGGCTGGCGGGCTCAAAATTGGGCCGCTATTGTTTCGTGTCCTACAAATAGCACCCAAAGTTCCGCGATATCCAAATTTACAGATGAAATCTAGGACTGGTGGGTTGAAGATTGCAATTTTCTACATCTATAACATACAACATATATGTTATATATGTAACATTATCTAAAAACATTATTTTCAAGTACTAAATTATTAATATTAAATATTGATATTCTACAATTTAATTAAACAAAGTTATCAAATGAGTTGTAACCTCCGAGTCTAGGTCCAATTGTAGATCATCGAAGTTTCTGGCGCAAGATGTATACCAGGCACACGGGGCATGAGAGTTGGATGAAACCCACAAAGGAACACGCGGCCATAAAATTTGCGAACTATAAAAATGAATGGCGTTCAGTTGGACTTGTGATTTAGAGATATAGATGGACATGAAATTTGTCACTCCTTCGTCTGGGAACACACGAGCATAGACATGGATTAACCAAGTTTTGGATGCAATATGTACACTCAGAACACGGGGAATAAGATTTCGATAACACGTAGCGGGGAACATGCGGGCATAAAATTGGCTAAGGAAACGAAAGTGCTCGATCAGACTCTTGCTGCATATTTCATAATTCATGTGCAACACCAACTGTGTCATGACCAAACCAGTATGTGTACAAAGCAGGGAAAAGAAATATGTACCTATATAAAGTATGGGCATGAGATTTTATAGAGCATGTACGGATATAGCATTGCAAACTTGGCCACTTTGTGGATCGTGGATTCTTGGGATGTCGGGCTAAAAAATAGGCCTCTATTGTTCTGTGTCCTACAAATAGTACCCAGAGTTCCAAGATATAGAAATTAACAAGAGGACTTGCGGGGTGGCTGAGATTTTACAGAGGATGTACACTTTTTGGATCCCTAGTTCTCGGGCTGGCGGGGTAAAAAACGAGCCTGTATTGTTCTATGCATTACAAATAGGACCCATAATTCCGCAATATACAAATTTACAAGAGGATTTACGGCCTGGTTGGCTCAACATTGTACTTCTATTGAGTTCCACGATATATTAATTCACACACCGACTCCAGCGTTGGAGGGCTCCGAGAAAGGAGAAATACATACTAAATATGTACTTTTATAAACTATGGACAGGACATTTTATGGAGTATTTATAGATCTCTTATTCCATACTTAGCCACTTTTTTGGATCGTGGACTTGCGGGTTTGATGGATCAACATTGCACTTATATTTTCTCATGTCCTCCAAACAACATTCAGAGTTCCGTGAAATACAAATCCACAGATGGACTCTAGGACTGATGGACTCAAAATTGAATATGTATTACACATTACATGTAATATGTATTGTAGGTTATCGAGATGGTAGTCTCTAAATTGACAGACGGACTCCACGAGTGGAGGGCTCAAAATTGAATATGTATTACACATTACATGTAATAAGTAATACATATTACATGTAATATGTACACTATGAAATGGGCAAGCAGACAGTCAGGTTGGCAATATAAAAGTAAGTGGAAATATGAACACGTGTATCCACCAGTTCTCGACCTAGAAATTTTCTGAGGAACGAGTAATCTATAGTAAATATGTACTTTTATAAAGTATGGATATCATATTTTATAGAGCATGTACTGATCCCTCATTCCATACTTAGCCACTTTTTGGATTGTGGGTTCTTGGGCTGGCGGGCTGAAAATTAGGCCTCTATTGTTCTATGTACTACAAATAGCACCTAGAGTTCCTCGATATACAAATTTACAAGAAGACTTCGGCCTGGCTCACTCAATATTGCAGTTCTATTGTTTTGTGTCCTCCACGCAACACTGGGATTTCCATGATACACAAATTGACAGACAAACTCTAGGACTGGTGGGTTCAAGATTGCAATTGTCTACATGTATAACATATGACATATATGTTATATAGCTAACATTATCTAAAAACATTATTTTCAAGTACTAAATTATTAATAATAAATATTGATATTGTACTATTTAATTAAAGAAAATTAGCAAATGAGCCGCAAGCTTCAAGTCTGGGTCCAATTGTAGATCACCAAAGTTTCGGGCGCAAGATGTATACTGCGCACATAGGGAATGAGAGTTGTATGGCGCCCACAAAGGATCCCATGGCCATAAAATTCGTGAACTAAGAAAATGAACGACGTTCAGTTAGACTCGTGATGTAGAGATATATATGGACATGAAATCTTCCACTCCGTCGTATGGGAACCCGCGAGCATAGACATGGATTACCAAGTTTTAGATGTAGGATGTACACTCGGAACACGGGGAATGAGAGTTCGATAACGAGTAATGGGGAAGCCGTGGGTATAAAATTGTCTAAGGAAACAAAAGTGCTCGGTCGGACTCGTAGTGCATATTCCATAATCCATGTGCAACACCAATTGTGTGGTGACCAGACTAGTATGTGTACAAACTAGACAAACCTAAATATGTACCTTTATAAAGTATGGACATGAGATTTTATATAGCATGTATGGATATCGCATCCCATACTTTCCCACTTTGTGGATCGTGGGTTCTTGGGTTGGTGCACTCAAAAAATAGGTGTTTATTGTTTCATGTCCTACAAATAACACCCAGAGTTCCGTAATATACAAATTGACAAGAAGACATGCGAGGTGGTTGAGATTTTATAGAGCATGTACACTTTTTGTACTGTAGGTTCTCGAGCTAGTGGGCTAAAAAACAGGCCTCTATTGTTCTATCCTTTACAAATAGCACTCACAATTCCGCGATATACAAATTGACAAGAAGACTTGCGGGCTAGCTGGCTAAACATTGTACCTCTACTGATTTATGTGATATACAAATTGACAGATGAACTCCAGGGATGGTAGGCTCCCAGAAACAAGAAATACATACTAAATATGTATAGATCTCTTATTTCATACTTAGCCACTTTTTTGTATCGCGAACTTGTAAGCTGGCGGACTGTAAATTGGGCCTCTAATGTTCTGTGTCCTGTGAATAGCACCCAGAGTTGCGCAATATAAAAATTGACAAGTGGAATTGTGGGATGGTTGGCTCAACATTACACTTCAATTGGATCACGGATTTGTGGGCTGGCAGGCTCTAAACTGGGCCTCTAATGTTCTGTGTCCTACAATTAGCACTGAGAGTTGCACAATATACAAATTGACAAGAGGACTTGTGGGCTGGCTAGTTCATTATTGTACTTCTATTGAGTTTCGTGATATACAAATTAAGAGACAGACTCCAGGGCTGGTGGGCTCCGAGAAATGAGCAATACATACTAAATATGTACTTTTATAAATTATGGACATGACATGTTACAGAGCATGTACAAATCCCTTATTCCGTACTTAGCCATTTTTTTGGATCGCGGACTTGTGGGTTAGTGGGCTCTAAACTGGGCCTCTAATGTTCCATGTCTTTCAAATAACATCCATAATTGTGCGATATACAAAGTGACAAGAGGACTTGTGGCCTGGCTAGCTCAACATTGCACTTTTATCGTTTTGCGTCCTCCAAACAACATTCATAGTTCCTCGATATACAAATTGACAGACAAACTCTAAGACTAGTGTGATCAACATTGAATATGTATTACACACATGAAGACACGTGAATGTAGAGGAATATATGGAGTTTCGAAGGAGGCGCACAAAAAAAAAAAAAAAACACATCTGTAAACCAGTTCAACAAATAGAGACAGAGTAAACAAAAAAATATTTAATATGGAACACGGGCATAAAAACGCACCTTTGCATGGATTTCTCTACATCTTTGGTTAAGATTTCTTTGCGGCATCTAGTTTTCCAGTTTGTTTCTATGAACAAAAATACAAAACAAAAGGAATATGAACACAACTTAACATGTAAAGAAAAAAGCAAGTACTATGTACATATACTAAAAAAAATAGAATAAGATGAATAGAGTAACAAATAATTTTTAGAAGGATGTACCTTTTTTGTTTCTTTTGCATAATGTATATTTTATAATTCAAGTACAACACCAACTGTATGGTGACCAGACCAATATGTGTACAAATCATGGAAAACTAGAAAGCTGGATAATTTTTTTATTTTTTTTGCAACAAGCTATACAAATATTCATTGAAACATAGAAATATGACTTTGTAAAATGTTTGATGTATATCTCATAATTCAATTGCAATACCAATGGTATCATGATCAGACCAATATGTGTCTAAGATAAACATATTGTATTGAATAATTGACACATTTGACCACACATGGTCAATAAGTGTGTTTTGCAGATGGCTTGTGTGTTGAAAAGAAAGCGGACACTGCATTTGCACATGTAGTTTTCCAATTCTTTTGTTCTGCCATTATTTTGTAGCATGCCAATATTGAAGTCTCCTACAAGCACAATGGGTCTGTTCATATGGAAATGTCCCAATGCATTGGAAATAACATCTAGTATGTTGGAGAATGTTGCATGGGGAGCAACATACAAATTCAATATTGCAACTTTTGTTTCATGGAAAAAAATATTTGCAAGCACCACCTCAACATTATTTTCTTCGATATGTATATGCTCCAAAATTGGTACATGTTTTTTCACCAATATAATCACCCCATGTGTAATGTAACTTGATATGCAATTGTGATTTGGGAATTCTTTGTTCTGCATGCACAATGCCATGTATGTTTCCTGCAAACACAGAATATCATATTGCATTGTATCATAGTCATTGAGTATATCATCCATATGTGCATTTAAGCTGCGTGTGTTAAGCCAGAGAATTGATACAGATGAATTTGTTTGTATGAATTGGTAATCATAGTGCAGTTTCCATTTTGCGGTGGTCCTGAGTTATTCCATTCAATATCAAATTTTTGTTTGACTTTGAATTTATCTTTTGTAAGAGGACTTAGTAAATACAAGGAGTCTATGCTTCTAACACAGGACAATGTTGTGTATACAGGTCCATGTATATGAATTCCAGCAGGCATAAATGAAACATTATCAAGTGTTAGTCCTTGTGATCTGTGGACTGTACGTGCACATGCAAGTTTAATCGGAAATTGTTTTCGAATTTTCAGTCGACCTATCTTTGTTGATGTTAATACTAGCTTTGATATTTGCAAAATAGGTGTCCAATCACTTCTAGTGTTTGAATTATATAGATAAGACAAGTTGTTTTCTTGCCGCTTGCCTATATGCAGTTCAAGGAACTTAATCCAAAGGACATCAATTTTTTATGTTTTCGTATAGCCTTTCAGTATTCCATATGCACCATTGACCAGACCATCATGTGAATCATAGTTGCAGGAATATATTTCAACCAACATTTATAATTTGAGGACAATATGCAAAGGTAAAGTGGTTATATGTTCATGACGTGGCACATTTCCATGGTTGTCTTATTCCATTGAATTGATGATGATATCATCGCTAGGAATGAGAGATAGCATGTGGCTATTATGCATTGCAACATCCTTATTTGTGTAGAATAGGTAAGGGAACGTTAGGTCTGTTGGTGCAGGCCGCAAGAACCTTGAATTGATATATGTTAAGTCATCATATGTTTGGTTGTTTGTCCGCATTCTATTCAAAATTGGAATGAATGTTTCATATGTTTGTCGCATTGTAGTATGCAATTCAAAGCATTTAATATTGTATCTCCAGAAGTCATGTGTCACTGTTTCCATTTTAACGGAAGGTTGTTCAAATATCAAATAGTATTGGATGGGTTGTGCCTGGTAAAGATCCCCACATAATATCATGTCAATGTTTCCAAAGTATTTCGTGTGGACATGTTTTATGCTTCTTAGTTGGTTGTCAATGGAATACAAGAACGGACTTCCAATCAAATATGGTTCATCTATAAAGAAAATTTGGAGTTCCTCATAAATCTTAGACAATGTATCCAACATTTCCTTTCTAAGTGGAAGAAACTGTGACTTGTTAAAAGACATTAAAAATCCAGAGTGGACTGTTGTTCCACCTGCATTATATGCATCTTTTCCTATGTATGAAACTATTATGCCCTTTGGTTTCATAGGATTAGAGGAATTGTTTGAATCATATATTCGTATAAGCATTTGGAACAATGCTTTCATTGTGAATGTCTTGTTTGTTCCTTCTCCACCTATAAGGAACAAGTGCACATAAGTGTCCATGTTCAAGCATTTTTTAAGAGCAATGTCCTTTACAATTGTTTGTTGTTCTCGATTCAATAGACGTCTAATTATGTGGTATTCATTATTTTCAATTAGGAAATGATGTTTTGTGACATGAAAATCAAGATTGATACGTTTTTCACCTCCACCTATTGGAAGACGAGGAAAATCCACTTGAAAGTCATAGGACTCGCAAGGATTTCTAGTTGTTTTTCGATTTGTGAATGTCTCATCAAGAATGTCAGAGTTTTCTAGCTCATTAACTGCAATTTCTAGATCACCCCATGTTGTATTAACATCGTAGGTAAATCTAGCTTCATTGATGTGCACTATAGTCTCAGAGGAAACATACAAAGCCTCCCATGTAGAGAAGTTATGTTTTAATGTCTCTTCATTTTCATCGAATGAAACGTACAACAACTATTTTTATCTACAATAGTTTTCATAGTCAGAATGTTTATTGTATTTGACAAACTGTATCACAGAGGGTTTTTTTTTTATATGGGTGCATCATTTTTTTTGTAATGCGATGTGAATTCGACTAAGAAGATATGCCTAATAGGAGATGGACCCTGGAGGTAATAATCAACAATAGAGCGACATATCACGTCTTTTGAATTGTCGGGCTCTTGTTCTAGCGAAACTGGTGGTTTAAGCATAAATGTGCATTTTTCAAGTGGAGATGTGTTTATGAAGACACATTTTCTTGAAATACAAGTGAGGGGCAAGGAAAGTGCAATGTGAATTGCTTATTGAGCAAACATTTGTTGAAGATTAAGAAATGTTTTTCCAAGTGTGTGTATCATTTGTATGACATCAATGTGATTTATTTTGTGTTCTTTGTGTATTCTTCCGAATGCACTTGTCATAGATTTGTCAACCTTTGTCATATACAAAGTACAATAGAATGTTGCAACATATGCTTTGAGCATGTACTGTGCATATGTATTTTCTTTCCACATAACTGGCATGTCCTTGGAGAAATTGTTGTTCCAAATATGGGAAATTCTACATTTAAGTAAAACTATTGGTTGCTTAAGCATACATTGTATGGCTTTGATGTACTCATCTTCTGATAGATTTAGATATGTCAAGAACGCATTGAACCTCATCAACTCATCAAATTCTCCTTGTTCTAGAAATGCGAACACGGATTTAGATTTCTCAGCAACACCGTTGTCCTCTAAACTAAGTGGCTCTATGATTCTTGTAGCTCTCATTGGCAGCATGAGAAAGTGGTATCTACAATGAAAGTTTTTTCATTTTCTACAACTTCGCGTATGGTAATGTCTATGAATTTTGGCAAGTTATGGATCCAAATGATCTGTGTTGCATGTTAAGTATTTCTCGAAAAATTGTTCAGTTTCTGATTTGTTGTTATCTCCATAGACTGGTGCACCCTCTATCCACAATAGTGTGTGGCCATGTTCATTTCCCTTCTTCTGGAATTCAGTCACAAAAAAATAGTCTGATATTTTTCCGAAAAACATTTCATCATGGCATATCCAATTGTCTCAAATAATTTATTCTATGTCTATAGTAGCAAGTACATGTCACTGGGTCTTTTCTTATGAGGTAGTCAATGTGATTGTTTTCCAGTGTATCGGTTTGTTTTTTATGTTTCTTGTTCCTATGCAGGTCAGATACAACAACTACCAATGAATCCCAACAATGCTCTACACTTGTAAATGTGATGAAAAATTTTGGCGGGCCCAATTGACGGATCATTGCAAAAATAGTTTTTTTGTTTTGTTGCAAATAGTCAGGAGAGGTGCGAATGTTTTTGAAATCTATGTATCCAATATTAGATTTCATATTTTTTTCTAGGTTTTCTTTGTACTTGACATCCTTGGCCAACAAATTTCTTCTTTGTAATTGGATTTTTCTTATTTGGACCCACATGCAGGAGAGAACTTTCTCTATTATTATGCGCATTGTTTTGAAAAACAAATTTGTTATGTGACAGGAGAAGTCACCGCTTGAATGTAGCAACTCCCATCAAACTATTTTATGATAACTGAATTGTTTTGTAATGTAAGTGGCATGTAGATCTCCATAGAAGAGTGTTGGAAAGTTCATTTCCTCAATGAATTTGTCCTTGAATATTCCAAGTGGACGCTGCCCCTCAGCAGGTGCAATTTGGACAATCTTGTCTTACAAGTCACGAACGCAATGTGAATCAATGAATCCATGCACCAATGTCTCAGCAGGTGTTTCATTCTCCGATTCATCACTTGTATCAAATTAACTAGCATTTTCGAGAGTCTCTGCAGAGTTGCCATCCTCTTCTACAAGAAAATTGTTCCATTTCTCATTTATACAAATGTTATTTTCTTTGTATAGGGCCCTGGAACATAATTCCTTTAATGCTTTCATAAAAACATGGACATGCACTTTGCCTGTGTGATAGGAATTTTTGTATCAAAAGCATATTTTCTCGGCCATAGGAATTTTCATTGTATCACTAATGAATTGTAGCAAGGATTTTTTCACAACATCTAGTTGAACACACACATTAATAATTGATCCTGTTAAGCCCATCTAGGGTCGTTTATAGCCCCAAGGCCTGATTTGTGCAAATGCAATTAACAAATACACAATTCTCTCCTCAAGTTCCATAACTACACTTACATATAATATTGGTGTATTACATCTTATTTGGTCAAGGGTTGCACATTGTGACAATATTCCATTTTCAGGCAACCATTTGCATGGAAGACAAATTTTTCCACTGGAAAATGGTTTATCGTGCGTTGTCAAGCGTAGGTATTCTACTTGCAAATCAGGCGTGAAATACTTACTATTTTTTGAGAAATTCAATTGTTCACAAATTGCACATGCAATGGAAGGAGTGTCTTTAATTTGTTTCATGTAGGTCTATCTTGCATTTTTCTTTCTCAGGGAAGTATGAGTAGAATTTGTTTGCTAGTTTTCATTGGTAGTACTGCATGGTGTTACTTGTAGGCCACGAAATGTGACAATTGCATGACCATTCTGGGATATGTGACCGTACTTGTTTTTGTTCTGTTGTGCATGAACACATTTCTCTAGATTGTGATATGTGAGTTTCTCTCTAAAAGGAAGCGTAGCAATGTATTTTTTTCTCTCGCACGTGACCTTTTTCAAGTTCTGGTAACTTACTCTATGTTTCTTGTCCAAGGGCACAATGACCTGATGGCAACTGGGATAGATTTAACTTTGATTCAGGTTATGATAACTTAGTGTACATTTTTTGTTTAAGGGGTGTATGGCCTCATCACAACTGGGACGAATGCTACGCATAACGTTTTTCAATTTGTGATAACTTACTCTACGTTTTGTGTTTAAGCCATGTATGGCCTCATCACAATTGTGATGAATTTCACACATGGATTTTTTGTTCAAGACCTGTATGGCCATATCGCAACCCAGAGGAGTTTCATTCTCACTAAAAAGCATGCAATGCATATGCATATTCGATTCGGTTTGGCTGCTATGGACATTGAACCCTGAACCACTGATATGTCCAAGCAAAGTTTCATAATAGATATGCATTATATATGTTTTCAACGAGAGGATGTCGATTGTTTGATCGTAATTTGAATCAATAGACCATGAATGGATAGTGCCACCTGGCAAGGCCGACCAACCTTGGATAATTACTCTGAACATGATAGAAAACCATTGAAAACAGAATCTGCAACCCTCCACATTCCCTTTGTCATATGGCAATGTCATGTTTACAAGGTATTCTTGCCAACTTCCAATTGCTGACATATTTTGTAAGAGATATGGTGAAAGGTGTTGATGCAAGAACCTAAAATCCTATTGGTTGTTTCCTATAATTGCATTGAAAAAGGAATATATAGTGTAAATCGATAATGACTTCAAATCAAACTCCTCTTCTAGAAAACAACAAATTGCATTGATCAAACTCTCTCCACAGCTAGACACAACAATTGTTCCTAGTTGTAAACCATGGTGGTCTATGCGATGCATAATCTGTTTCCACTGCGATTCAAGGTCTTTGAAAATGAGGGTCAAGTAAATATGAGCTTCTTAAACATTGCATATGGACATTTTTCTATACAATAGTGGTTCATAATGACAACTGACAACATTGGCATCATGGAACAAGATGCAATATGGATTGTCAGAAGCAGTTCTTTTGAATAGTAGATATCTTGAATTTCTTGTCAATGACCATATTCCAATTGATATATTGATCTAGTTAGACAACCACCATATAAAAAATGTATCTCTCCAAAGTCCCCTCTCATGTGTAGGTAGAACTGGAGATGCAGACAACTGGATCTTTGAAAAATACGTAGAGACATCATGTATTCCATGCAACTGTCAAAGAAAATCATATTCCAGTTCATATTCATACAACTCCAATGCCTCAACATCGCCATTTTTTAAACAACCCAAGAAATAATCTATCAATCTGTTGTGCAGATCAATCGATGAATAACGAAAATGCAGTAGAACCTGAAATGCATTGAAAAGGAAATCTCTTGCAGTATACGAGAATGCATCCAATCTAAAAGGCCCATTGCTATGCAAAACCTCGTCAATGTTGTCATCTATAATGGAGTGTGTATCTATTTTATACGAGTCAACATCTATTACTTCTTTCATCTTTTGAATTGTCATTTTAAAGTTGTTTGTTAGATACTTTCAGTTTGCATGAAAACAGAGAAAAGGGGAAAAAAGGAATAAAAGTAGGAAAAATAAAAAAGGAAAGAAAAATAGGAAAACTACAAGTGCAGAACTGGGTACCAATCCCCATATGTATCTTTCAACCTTCTTCTTTTCAACTTCAATCCCCCGCTAGTCCCTATAGAAAATGAAAAGAAAACAAACCCACACTAGAAAGTGAACCAAACAAAAAGAAACAACGCAAATAAATAACACCATAAATTTACTTAGCAGAAAGATCGATTTGAACCTATTCATGTTGTGCATCCTACAAGCTTCTCAGAACTAGAAAAAGTTCTGCAAAATAGAAAGGACAAGACAAAGGAAACAATTGGATGTAATTTTCTGACCCACAAAATAAAAGCATTCCCTATGTCTACACCCCAACGGATGGTTCCGTCTTGTGATAGCTCCGAACTACTTTTTGAAAACCCCTCTGCATTGCAATTTTTGAAATAGCTATGGATGTGGAAGTCGACATATGAAGATGGATGGTTTCTAGGAACAGAAATTAAGAGTACAGAGAAAGATGGTCTGCAACATAATTTTGAGGCAGGGACTCCCACCATTGAAAAATACCAACGAAACAATGGCACAGAAACTTACCCATTAACGAGGGATGACAACAACTCAGCCCCAAAAATTGCAAACTGCAACAACAGGTCCAACAACTCACAAAGTTGAAGAACAACAAACCAGTGAATAACCACGAAGAGGTCCAACCATAACTGCAGGACCTCAACTTTGTAAATTTGAAACAAACAAAAACAATAATCATGGAATGAACCAGTGAACAAGCATCAACCACTGAACCAGTGATGTCGGTGGAGAACAATTTAGCACAATTTCACTGCAAACAACACCATCAAAAAAATGGAACGAAACTATATTGCAACACCTCTATACAATAAACATTCAAGACTTCCAGACCTGTTAGGTAAACACTTGAGACTATAAGAACCATCGAAGGGCATAGTCCTGTGCAAACATTTAATAAAAAATGCAACGTAGCAGGCCTGTTCTCTCAAAGAATGAAAGAATAAAGAAAAAATCACACATAGTAATATGCTAGAGAATGTATTCTAGCTAGCAGAAAATGCTAAAGCAAACATTTGAACTAATGTGAGCATTAATCCACCTTCGACCAATGCATAAGAAAATATATGATTCAAAAAGACCATATATGATGAAATACTTTGGATACACCAACATATATAACATTTGAATAGCGAAGCAGATAATAAGACGTCCAATCCGTTGTCCAATCAGATCATGACAAATATGGTACTTTTTATTATATAAAAATCAGTGTTTTCAGTTCCCTCGTTCCAACAATAGATAATGTGGAAATATTTGTGGTCAATGGACAATCTAATATGAGGTCAATGAATTATAGTTTTCTATAGTCCCTCTATGCCTAATGCAGGGAATAATAAGATCTAATAATTAAAAAAAAATTGAAAAAAAGAAAACATATTGTTAGTGGTGTTATTAATGCCCATTGGGAACTGGGGTGATAGGGGTAATAGGCCAATGGATAACGGATGTTGATATTATTTTCCCTACTTTCATAAATACCTAGATCCAATCCCCCACCTTCTGGACCTTCGACTATTACATCTGCAAAATTGTAGGAATATATATACCTAAAAACATGTAAAATTTCTATAGTCAGAAACTAAATTTAACTTGGCGTTAGGGCACAATCCTATCATTCATACCTACCTGTTGATGTATTCAAATCCTTAAGGTCGATAGTAGAAAGAAGAAGCCGCAACAAATCGAGCTTCTGCAATCTAAAAAGACATGACCATAGAATTAGTGGCAATAAACTGTGCTTCAACATTATCTTTTCTCAAAGTAGTTCTCGCTTTCCTTTTCTTAACTAATAGAAGGAGTTGGTACTGCTAATCCCAGAATTTAATGTCGCATGAATTTCATTAACTCTTTGAACGCGAAAACTCTAAATACAGCGAGGAGCACCTCTAAATACAACGAGGAGAACTAATGCTTTGTAGTAAAAGTAGTAAGAAACGTGGAATTCAGGCCACAAGTATGTGGAATAATGGGCAGTGGGCACCACATATCTATGAAAAAACAACAATGTCAATGCACTGCTCTCCATTAACTTTTCCCAAACTATTCATTTTGTGATTTTCCCATGGTTGAAATGATCTCTGTGTGCAGAATACTAATATGTCATGGGAGAAGATGCTGAAATATTCAATACATTCCCTAGAGATAGCGCGGATCGTGACGAGCTGGTCCTTGGCTTCAAAGCATGCAATGTCCAGGAATCCAGCCGGAGAGCACAAAATCTTGTTTTTGGGACCTCGAATCCTTTCCCATGAGCAGGGGAGCCGAATGGTGAAGGAAACCCTGTGCCTCCTTGGCTCAGTCAAGGCTCGAATCCGGCAAAGTCCCAATGACCTCTGTTGGTAGTCAAAAATATATTAATGGGGATTATGTCAGTAAGAAAGAAAATAAGATAAAAACAAACTGCTAGATGACGACCACATTTCAGTGTTCGATTGTTCATAGACAAAGCTGAAAAAACCCTCCACTTAAAAAAATGCCTTGAAAGTCATATTTTTTTTTTGTTTTGTGTTTTGGGTAATAATAGTTTTTTTTTTTTTAAACATTTCCAAATAATATATTATTTATAGAGGCAATTTAAAACATGCAATGCAAGTATGATACTAGCACATCCACATTGATAGTGGATGGTGAAGGCACATAGGATCATCATCGCTTTAACTATGTCTAAGTTCTTGTATTCATGTATGATCAATGTATCATTAGTGTTGAGCTTAACACATAGAGATAATATATTAAAAAAATAATATATTAAAAAACATTCATATATATTTCAAATGAGTGAAACCATAATCTAATATGAATATGTTAGATAATAATGGTTAAATTCCATAGTTAGAAAATGGTTAAAATTGTACGCAAGATTTGTGTTGAAGTGGTTTTTCAGATCCATCAATTTAGGAGGTTGTTAGGGGTTATCCTAACCTATAAATATGTACACAATTTATCAAATTAATATAGTTAATATGTGAGAGAAAAGTCTCAATTGTGATGTGCCCTTGTGGCCTCACTGATTGTTGTGCATTACTGAGATTTTAAGTTGGTATCAGAGCACCATGGTTTATAGACTAAAATTAATAAAACAAATGCGATGTGGACATGTTTTTAAAATATGGACGTTTTTTTATTAAACCATTGTTTATTGCAGCTGTGTTGTTGGTACAATGCTGGTAGGAAATGGAATTACAACCACACAGTAAAGGATGGATCGGCTTCATTCTCATTTGCTTCATCTTACAAGAGAATAAAAGAAAGGACCCATCAACCTTATTTGAATATCTAATTCTGGAGCTCTCCTCCCTGCTTTTTACTAGTCGTTGAGAAGAATGCTCTAATCCATTTTTTAACGTGGATGGCTTCTATTTTTAACTGAACCCCTATTTATTGTGTTTGTGTCATCGATATTATGCACAAGGGGAAGGGAATTCCGATCTCATTTAGAGTGATCCTTTCTTCTTGCCAGAAAAAAACAATGCGTTGATTTCATTAAGTGTGAGGTTTCTAATAATTTTCTAGAACTAAGACACACATGCTCCTAACAACGCATACGCACTATAAGATCAAAACAATGCATTGATTTTATTAAGTGCAATGCTTCTCACTCATACGAACTATAGGAGCATTAACTATCTCTAAAAACAGGCATGAATTCCAAGCATAGGCTTATACCTTTTTTTTTCTTATTTGTTTCCTTATATTTCTTTCTCTCTCCCTCTCTTTCCCATACCAGCTTACCTTTCATCTTATCTGGTCTCCTAATTTCTTCACCCCCTCCACCTCTATCTCCTCCCTTTCTCTCTCTCTCTCCACTTCCTTTCTCTATTTACCTCTCTCTACCTCACTTCCCTCTTTCTCCCCACTTCCTCTTTCTCTCTATCTCCCAACCTTTCCACCCTTCTCTCCCACTCCACTCTCTCTCTCTCCCGTATACACCCCTCTATTATGTCACTCCCTATGCCCCTATATCACATGTGTTAGCTCTCTCCTCTTATCTATCACTCCCTCTCTATCTCCCCCGTCTGAATCTATCCCCCTCTCTCTCCCTCCTCCCTCTCTCTCTCTCTGCCCATTATTAGTCTCTCTCTCTCTCTCTCTCTCTCTCTCTCCATGTCTGTCTCTCTACCCCCTCCCTCTCTCTCTCTCTCTCTATCCTACACTCAACCTATCTTCTTCTCTTGTTGGCTCTCTCCCTCCCTCCCCTTCTCTCCCTCTCACCACCCCCCTCTATCTCTCCTACATATACCCCTCTCTTCCCCTAACTCTATATCCCCCTCCATATCTTACTTAGTGTATCCTCCTTCCTCTCTCTACAACTCTCTTCCCCCTTTCTCTCTTTACCTAACTCATTGCATCCTCCTCCCTCTCTCTCCCCCACTCCTTCACTCTCTCTATCTTCCTATCACTCTCTCTCTAAACCCCCTCCCCCCGGTTTGTCTGTCTCTCTCTACATCTCACCCTCTCACTCAAACACAGTCTCTCTCTACCCCCATATCTATATTCTACTCTTTCCCCATCACACTTTCAGTCTCTCTCTCTCTTCCCTCTCTCTCCCTCTAACACTCCCAATCTCTCTCCATCCTCTTTCTACTTGCTCTGCATTCTACCTTATTCTCTCTCTCTCTCTGTGTACCTCATGTCTCTCTCTCCATCTCACTCTTGACCTATATTCTACTCATGTTGGATCTCTCCCTCTCTCCCATTATCTGTGTCTCCCGCCTCTATGTCTCCCTCCTTCCCCTTCTCTCCATTTCCCCCCTCTGTTTCTCCCTCCCTCCCTCTATACCCCCCCCTCTCTCTCACTCTCTCTCTTTCTTTTTTCTTTCTCATGGAGCAAATAAATGGCACTCATTGGTCACTCATTGACCATTTCCACCCTCACAGCTATCAGGTTCATCCTGGAACTCAATCTTTCTTTGCTTACTCAAAGAAACACCTCGAGTGCTTTTGTTCCTAGGCGTGGTTTGTCACTCGAGACACTAGACAAAGAAACAACATTCTTATAAGTTTTTATCCACAATGAATTGATAGAATTACTAAATAACACTTTTTAATTAAAAATAAGACAACTCACCATAGATTATACTAACAATATGGAGGGTGTTACCATCCATCGTGACCCTAATCACTCAATGTTTCCACCCTGCAATAGTTACAAGGATAAAGGAATGAAATTTAAACAAAAATTCATAAATCAATTCCATTCATGATACATAAGAATTCATCAGAAAATGATCTCATTGTGAATAACTCGAGAAATCTTGGACAATCGGTTGCAGGTGGAGCACTTGGATGTACAACCTCCTTAGAGGAAACATCTATTGTTGCAGCCTCGGTGGATGACACATTCTTGTCTGTAGAAGAGACAATTGATGGGTCGTGTATGAGTGAAACCACTATGGATTCATTAGATGGAACATTTGGTAGTGGTGGGTGGCATACAGGTGCATCCATTGTCGATGGACGAGATGGAAAAGGTGTCGAGGGGGAGTGGCATATAGGTGAATTCATTGTGGATGGATGTGAAGGAAAATTTCATGGAGGTGGGTGGAATACAAGTGTAACTACTTTGTATGTATGGGATGGAAAATATGGTGGGGGTCACAAGAAATAAACCCCCATGGGTTGTATGAGGGATGGTAAAATACTTGGGGTAAAAATAAGTATCCAAAGACTTAGGGATGGGTGGCCAAGGATTGGACTAGCCCTATATTTGGGGGAAAACGATGGGTGGAATGTTGGTAGTGGTGGTGAGTGAAAGGGTGGTGGTACAGGTGACACAACAATAGATGAAGAAACTTACATACATAATCATAATATTTTTATTAGTGCAAAAATGAAAAATTCAGCCAAAACAAAATTAAAAAATTCATATTTAAAAAACATTTAACTCAACACATGATACCTATGAAGGGCATGCCTTGTCCATCCCAGGTGTATATGGTTCATTAGTGTATCATACCAAAACCTATAGAAACACATGAACATCATATTTGAGGATGTTAGAGAATAAATAAATCAATGTGGTGAATTTATTAAAGGTGACACATACCTATGTATGCAGTACACAAAATGAGTACAATTCCTCTACTGCTACATCAAAGATGGAAATTGGCACTAATGCATCTACCAACGTAGAGGTTCTACTATTAGAGCATAACAACTGCAAAACATCATATAATAAGATATGGAAATAAATACACCAAGAACATAAATATACATTTATGAAGAACATCATATATATATATATATATATATATATATATATATATATGAAGAACATAAATATGGTCAATGTACTAACCTCCTCCATGAAACTTTGATGTCCACTAGTTTCCATCAGCCCATACAATTTTTTCCCACAACTTGATCATCTATGAGGTTCACATGAATTCCTATTATGTCCATATTTCTTCTCTCGGTTACACTCTTGTCCATGGATTGAAGTTTTAGCCCCTCTATCAAAGTCACCGATAGGCACCTCTTGTTGAGATAGTGCGACAAAAGTCTAATGTTGCACTAGCCTCTGAGTCAAGACTGATCTCAATAACTTTGTTGCATAATACCTTTCAATATGGGAGGATGATGAGCATGGGTGGTAGGACTTCACCTAGGAAGACAATGACCTATAATTGGTTCATGCCTAGCATTCTCTCTCTCCTCTGCAAAACCACAACCCAACCCCTATAATTCACCAATGTCAAACTAGTTTAGATGGTCACAAACATAAACTTTTCCCATAATTTCCTAATGACCATTATCCATTATCCTCTCATAAACCATGTATCCATCCGATTATCCTTAAATTGTTTGTGGATGCACGAATCTATACAAATGCGTCTCTTTGTGACCGACAATTGTTGTCTGATTCCAAGATTAATAAACAATGACATCAATTCTTTTTTTGTAGTGTTCAAGTCTCTCACTTGGTTTTTATCTATGTTAGTCCTATAATACTCAAACATCCTAGCCCTATAATTAGAAATATAGTTTAATTTACCTAGGAAACTTGCAATGGAAAATAAAATGGCATCCAAGGAAGTGGCCAATGACAATGAGTTGGGCTCTCTAGTACTCCTTAAGTATTGGACAATTAATAAGTATCCAAAGAGTCGGGGAAGGGTGGACAATGATTGGACTAGCCCTATATTTGGGGGAAAATGATGGGTGGAATGTTGGTAGTGGTGGTGAATTAAAGGGTGGTCATACACGTGACACAACAATAGTTGAAGAAACTTGCATACATAATTATAATATTTTTATTAGCACCGAAACGAAAAATTTAACAAAAACAAAATAAAAAATTTCATATTTAAAAAATATTTAACTCAACACAAGATACCTATGAAGGGCACAACTTGTCCATCCCAGGTGTGTATGGTTTGTTAGTGTATGGTACCAAAACCTATAGAAACACATGAACATTATATTTTAGGATGCGAGAGAATAAATAAATCACTGTGGAGAATTTATTAAAGGTGACACATACCTATGTATGCGGTACACCAAATGAGTAGGACGCCTCTACTGCTGCATCAAATATGGAAATTGGCACTAATGCATCTATCGGCGTAGAGGTTATACTATTAGAGCATAGAAACTGCAAAACATCATATAATAAGATATGGAAATAAATACACCAAGAACATAAATATATATTTATGAAGAACATCATATATATATTTATGAAGAACATAAATATGGTCGACTTACTAATCTCCTCCATGAAACTTTGATGTCCACTAGTGTCCATCGGCCCATAAAATGTTTTCCCCCAACTCCAGTATCTATGAGGCTCACATGAATTCCTATTATGTCCATGTTCCCTCACTCGGTTTCACTCTTGTCCATGGATTGAAGGTCTAGCCCCTCTATCAAAGTCACCAATAGGCACCTCTTGTTGAGATAGTTAAACAAAACTTTGATGCTACACTAGCCTTCGAGTCAAGACTAATCTCGATAACTGTGCTTACATGATACCTTTCAAGGTGGTAGAATATTGAGCATGGGGGAATAGGCCTTCACCTAGGAGGACAATGACCTAGCATTGGGTCATGCCTAGCATTCTCTCTCTCTTCTGCAAAACCACAACCCACCCCGTAGAATTCACCAATGTCAAAGTAGTTTAGATGGTCAGCCAACATAAATGTTTCCCATAATTTCCTAATGAAATATAGAGGCACCTCCTTGTTATTGTAGGGATTTTTTTCAAACACTTTAAACCATGTATCCATCTGATTATCCTTAAATGTGTCTCTTTGTGACACGAGGTTGTTGATTGATTCTAGGATTAATAAAAAATGGCATCAATCCTTGTTTTGTAATGTTCAACTCTCTCACTTGGTTTTTATCTATTTTAGTCTTGTATTACTCAAACATCCTAGCCCTATAATTAGAAAAATAGTTTAATTTACCTTGGAAACTTGCAATGGAAAAAAAAATTGGCATCCAAGGAAGTGGCCAATGACAAGAAGTTGGACTCTCTAGTACTCCTTAAGTCTTGGACAATTAATTTAAGAGACATCAACCCGTCAAGAATTTCCATGTTTAGGTCTATTAGTTCTTGGTTGAGGTTTAATGTGCCTTCTTATAGTTATGTTGTGTTTCATTTCTCTCGAAATTCCATGTTAATTGTTGTGCTGCAATTTATAATAAAATTTATATAAATTAGGTTATTTTTTTAAATTAAATTTAAAAATTATAAAAAATAAAATAAAATAATTTATGAAATGAAAAAAAAAAGAAATTAATTGTGAATAAATATCTAGATTCCCTTGGAGATGGATTGACCATCATTTTGACGCTTAGTCAACAAATTCCAAGTGTTCAATTTGCTGAATACTCTTTCAAATTCACTACGCGCGGTGGTGGGATGAAAAAAAAACCTTCTTCCTTTTCAATTACGTAATTGTTTTTTTATACAATTTTTCATAATGTCTATTCTATTTGTATTTCATTTGTAATTAGTGAAATTTCTTAGTTTTTATTTGATTTAGTAGTAATATTTCTTATACATGTGGCTGGTTTCGTTTGTTGAGGAGTGATTATTATAAGGTGTAATTTTTATTGTTTTGAATTTGTTTTTAAGTTGACTCTTTGTAAACCATATATTTGGTTGTTCATAGTTCTTATTCCTTTGAGTTGTAATTGATGCAAAGCATTATCTAACATTTAAGTAATATATTCATAAGCTTGAATCCTCATGTCATTATTCTTAAGCTGATGTTATGTTATGATATGGTTATAAATAAATTCCAATATATGATAGGTATTATAATGATTGAAAAAGTAATGAGCTTGTATCCTCATGTCATTATTCTTATGTTGATGTTATGTTATGATATGGTTATAAGTAAATGCCAATATATGATCAGCATTATAAGGATTGAAAAAGTAACGAGCTTCTAGAGAAGAAAATAATGGGAATATTAACTATCCACAAAGAGAGATTCCATAATAAAATTGAATTTGTAGTTATGATTGTGTAGGGATGAATTATAAATGTAAAATTATTCTCTTTATTCTATCAATACAATTTGAACTTTGATATTAAATGTCTATGTTTATGTTTGTTGGTTTTGTGGTCAAGATAATTTGTACTTAGAAATTAAATGTCTGTTTAAGTTTGTTGGTTTTGTGGTCAAGATTTGTTGAGAAATATTATGTTATAAATATCAAAGTAGACTTCATGTAATATGAGAGTATGAAAATATATTTTTTTCTATTTCATAACTAAATTTGAATCTTAATGGTATTTGATTATAAAGTTAATGGTCTTTAGTATCTTATTTATCTATGTTCATAGAGAAACTAATCATATGTGAAATATTATTAGAGATTGAGATGTGAGGAACCTTGAGTATAATATTTATGAGCATATGGTTATTTTGAGAATCATGGGTGTTATGAATTGTTGTTATTTACATAAAAATCTAATAAATTTTGTGGGTTAGTTGTGAATTTAAGTGTAGTTTTATTATTTTGATATTGGTGTCAATGTAAATATATTCTTCCCAATGGAGATCAGATGGGAATTTTGGCATTTAATCCCTAGATGTTTTATTCTTGTTTGAATATCCAACCTCATCCATTTTAGTGGTATCTTACCTAGTGGAGAAACCAAAATTTATTAAGGAGAATGGGAGAATTTGTATATTTAATGGCTTTTGGCAAAAAAATCTAAGTGCTACATGAATGGAATTCTTCAACTTCAAGTGTGTAAATAAAGGGTTAATCCTTTATTTACCCATGAGTGAAATGGTTTTTCGTCATTGAATTACATATGGCCCAAGACAAGGATGTCCTCCTCAAATTTGAACAATGGTTTTCGGGTAAAATAGGGTTATCCATGAGGCCATGGATTCCAACCTGATACCCATCAAGATACTCTCTCTCCCCAACCTCTCCCTACAATATTGGATATTGGTTTTCTAAATTATATAGGAATTCCTTTGGAGAAATTACCCTTCAAAAGATTATAAGTATAAAAGAGTCATATTGCTACATATTTCAATATGTTGCATAATATCTTACAAAGATCCACACTTAAGAAGAGCATCACCTTCTAAATGGAAGATTTCGGTAATGGAAAATTAAATGTAACCAAGAAAATAAGTATGAAAATCTTCGAGCGAAATTGCCTTGATAATAAGGGCGACTGGTCAAAGATTTGGTAAGGTCTATGACAAACTAAACGTTGATAAGGCATCTACATATCTTTTTCAATCTATTTTCTACCAGAATTAATTACAGCTACTTAATCGTTGATACAATTCATATTAAGTTGATTAAATCTGCAGAGTAAATCAAGATTGGATCACGGATAAATCATTGTCCAAGTTACTTCTATTGGAATTAAATCCAGCTACTTAATTGTTGATACAATTCAATTTTAAGTTGATTAAAATTATAGAATTTGATCGCCCAAATATTTATTCGTTTTAAAAATCCTTAAAAATGGAAGATCTCT
>ML777382.1:693049-718540 GCA_009831015.1 Picea engelmannii | reverse complement strand
TCTTAAAGATTAACTGATGTGTTAGATAGAATTGATCTCCTTATGTAACATTTAAAAATATATAAATATCCAAGTATCCATATAAATATATAACGGATCCAAGTGGAAGTTGAGCAATTACTTAGAAAAACATAAGGTACTTGTGATGCTTGCATATTTTTCATAGCTTGGAGTTATTACTTCTATAACAAACATTCTAGATATATCATCTTAGAAATATCTACGGAAGTACGTTGGAATGAAAAAAAATCGTTTCTAAATGGTAACATTTCAAGTTAATACTAATGCGTTATCACTCCATATGTATATGAAATGTTTCTTTGTATAGTATAACAAATTGTAATAAATGGCAAGGTTGTAGAGAAATGGCATAGTAGTTATGGCTTCTACTTTGGTTTTAAGTGATATTTTCAATCAATGTAATAGTATATATATGGAAAATAAATTGGATATCAAACCCATCAAAGAGGAAATGAAGAAGGTAATCGAATTGGACCATGAGCGTAACAAAAGAGCTTTGAACCTCATAATTTTTGGTATAAAAGAATAACAAGAGGAGGATACGCTAGCAATAGTAAAAGAATAATTAAAAAATAAATCACAAATTGATACAACTTACCTCATAGAAGCAAAGAGGCTAGGAAAAATAATTAATCACAAAGATAGGTTGATCCATGTCAAAGTAAGTTGTAATGACCATAAATATAGCATACTTAGTAAATCTTCGAGCTTAAAAGGGTCAAGAATATTTATAAATGAAGACCTCATTCCTGAAGACCAAGTTGAATTAAGGAAGGAAGTTCAAAACGTAAAAGAAGCCAGGAAAGAAGGAAAATGGGCAATAATTAGAAATCGAAAAGCTATTGTTAGGGATAGAGACCATAAGGATAATAATAAATAGGAATTTTGGACACTTGGAATCCTTTTTTGGAATTGTCGTTGTTTTCCATGGCGCAAAGGTCCTATGATAAGTTGGATCCCGAGTGATATTGATATTATTTGTCCAGCTGAAACTTGGGAGCATGAGGAGTCTAAAGTCCCTAACATGGAAGGATTTGTCTTGTGGTCGGCAAGGAACAAAAAATCCCATCATAGAGGAATAGGAGGCATAGCTTGTTATATTAGAAAAAACATTTATCCTCACATTCAACTTCATAAAATTGACCCTCTTAATCAATACATTTGGATAGAAATTTCAGACACCAATGCTAAGAAGATGTATATAGCAATTTGTTATTTTGCACCTATTAAGTCTACTTTTTATAAGAAAAATAATCTAGATAAAAGTTGTCCCTATAATAATTTAGAACAAGATATTTATAATTTGAAAAACAAAGGTAATATCTTCCTGCTAGGAGTCTTTAATGCTAGGATTTCAACTAAACAAGCTACTCTTTTAAGTGATGACTCCAACCATAATCCTTTATGGCTAGATCAGGACCTTCTTTTATCTAATAGCTATGAAAGAAGCTCTGAAGACCTAATTGATAATTTGTTTGGTACTGAGTTGGTCAAGCTCTGCAACTCTCAAGACCTAATAATTTGCAATGGAGTAATGAAGTGGAAAAACTCCAATCAAATGACATGTATTCATGGGCTAGGTAATAGTGTTGTAGATTATGTGATATCTGATAGCCCCGTTTCCAACCAAAAACCAACTTTTGACCTTTTAAATGACCATGAGCCTGACTCTCATCATAAACCTTTAACCCTAACTCTAAAACTCTCCATGCATAGGAGCACCATTGAAGATAATTATGATAATCAAAGGAATTTGCACTTTGACAAAAGTAAAATTGACATTTTCTTAAAGGATTTAAATAGTAAATTAAACCTTCTAACTTATAAGGACAACATTGAAGAACTCTATCATAATTTTAGAACTACCCATTCCACCTCTATTAACAAGTTATCTTTCGAGGTGTCCCATAAAAAGAATAATAGAAAAACCAACCCTTGGTATGATAAAGAATGTAAAATTGCTAGGAAAGCCATCAGGGATGCTTGTAATAAGCCCTTAAAACTCGATAAGATCAATACGTACAAAGCACTAATTAAAAGGAAAAAATGATACTATATCAATAAAAGGCAAGAGAAACTTTCACAACTATACAAGTTGGATCATAAGAAGTTCTGGAGACAAATTCTAAAACAAAACACTAAATAAAATAACAAGATTCCCTTAACGGACTGGAATTCCTACCTTAAAAGTCTTTATGAGTTCCCTAATTCCATGGACATCATTCCTATTGTCCCTACAAAAGAATACGTTTTTTCTTTAGATGACATAGAGTTCGAGGTTAAGTGGCTCGCAAATGGAAAAGCTAAGGACATTGAAGGCTACCAAGATGAAATTTTTAAAATTGAAGGGCCAATCCTTATCCCTCACATACACAAGCTCTTCAATTTAGTAGTCAAGCAGGGCTTCCATAAACCCTGGATGCAAAGCCTCATTGTTCCTATTTTTAAAAATGTGGATAAAAACATTCCCTCTAATTATAGGACCATTATTATTGGCTCGATTTTAACCAAGCTTTATGGAATTATTTTGGAAAAGAAGATTATCATTTGGCTAGAAAGTCATGATAAAAGAGCTAAAGTCCAGGTCAGGTTTAGCAAATATCATTCAACTGTAGACCATCTTGTTACCTTTAGGATAATTGCAGAGGAGTTCTGCAATACTAAAACCAATCTTTTTTGTTGCTTTGTTGACTTTAGAAAATCTTTTGACATGGTTCCTAGGAAAAACCTTTGGAATAGGTTGGAAGAGATAAAAGTGCCTCTCGAGTTGAGGGTTGCTGCAATAAGGATGTATGAGAACGTTATTGCTAAGTTTAAAAACACTGATGGCTGGTCAAAAGAGATTAACTACAGTATTGGAGTCAAACAAGGTTGTCTCTTGTCCCTTATCCTTTTTGGCATATACATTGATAAGTTAGAAGAATTCTTGGAAAAAGAAGGTTGTGTCGGTCCTACTCTCACTGGTATAGTCATCAATCTTCTTCTTTATGCCGATGATATCATTCTTATGGCAAGAAGTCCCCATGATCTTGAAAACCAACTAAGAACCCTCAAGATTTTTTGCTCCAATATGGGTATGACAGTTAATACAGGTAAGACTAAGGTCATGATTATCAAATCCAATAAGATCCCATATGATACCTTTGTATATGGAAACAACAACTTGGAGGAAGTGACTTCACACAAATATCTTGGAATTGATATTCACCACAAGATCAATTGGAATTATAGCATTGAGAAAAGGATTATTCGGGGATGGAAACCTTATTATGAGCTTGAAAACAATTGTAAATTAGTCGATCTTTGGAGTTGGGATAAGAAGAAACTCCTCTTTGAGACTCTTGTTACACCTGTTATTCTTTATGGATGTGAATTCTGGGGCTGTAGTATCTCTCGTGAATCTTGGAGAAAGATAGATCAAATACAAAAGAATTTTATAACCTATAATCTCAAAATTAAAGGAAATACACCCTATCCCATCCTCCTCATAGAAACAAGCCTCTCCCCCATTGAGATAATGGCTATGAATAGATACCTAATGTATAAGAAAAAGTTAAACAACATGGAAGACAAGAGGCTACCTAAAATTGCTTCAAAATCAAGTCATAACCAACATCGAGTCAAGCGAGGATGGCATAAAGACACCCATCCTTGGATAAAATATTGGGGAATCATGGACAAAACCATTTTGCAGAATAAATATACTATTAAAAAAAATGTCAAGTAAAAATTTAAGGAAAAAATGTGGTGTGATAAAGAGTTAGAGGAAAAAAGAAAATTAAGGTATTATAAAGATGTAATCAACCCTAATCTAGAAGATCAAAATTATCTATCGGTTTTGCCAAGTGTAAAGAAAAAAATAAGCATGGCTAAGATAAGAAAAAATTCTCACGAGTTCCATACTGAAACTGACATTGGTCAATTCCTAAAACGCCATGGGATGAAAGAGTGTGTCACCTTTGTGAAACTAAAAAGGTTGAAGATGAAAAGCACTTTCTCTTAGATTGTCTAGCCTATACCCATATTAGATCTCATTTTCAAAATATTGATCACACTACCAACCTTCCTAACCTCTTAACTGAACAAAACTATGGTGATCTTGGAAAGCTTTTTTTAATGTTTTTCGAGCACAGAAACAAAATTCTAAAGAATCACAAGTAATCACTTACCCTCTTAAGGTATGATAGACAAATTAGGTCTTAGTGGACGTTAATCATCATCATCATCATCATCATTATCATATAAATACATAAAGTTTTTTTTCAATATAGACACATTTATTTTTATAAAAAAAATAAATTATCTAGAGAATATCTCAATTTTAAATCAAAATATGAGATAATGAGTTGGAGACATTCTCTTATATTCAGTTATATTTAACAATTTCCTAAATAATCAAATATTCATAGAGAAACAAACTCTATCTCACATGGACCAATGATAATAATAATCACAACCTTTAATATGATCACACATAAGACAAGTAAGAGTTACTCATTCCAATGCCCCAATGCCCCCCCTCAAAAAGTACTTGTCCTAATTTTTATCAAGACAAATCTTCCACAAATATCAAGTTCACTTCAACAAATGCTCCACCATGAATTTAAGAACATCCCGATCAACAAAGCCTATATTTAGTCAAGCTTGAAAGTTACATATCATACCTCAATCATCTACATGCATCATCAAATTGTCAAAGTTGATATAAAAGAACAACCATTCATTAAAATACACTAGTAACTAAGTGCTCAATGGTCGATCTAATATGATTTACTTCATATACATGGTTCATTCCACTTCTATATGAACTCCTCCTAGATGATCATTATATGTATTCAAAAATTTAAATTACGCAATATAAAATTGAAATAGTTATTAGAAAAAATCTCCATTGTTAAGTTTTTTTTTTCAAATGGTCATTCTCTAAGAACGTTAAAAATTTGAAATCAATTGGAATTCTTTTGTTAAAGGCTATGATTTATTCTAATACTTTAAATTTAAATTTATAATGATAAAAAAATGAGGTGATATATATATATATATATATATATATATATATATAATAATAATAATAATTTGGTTGATATTTTAATTTCACATCAAGTAGTGTTGTCTTTCCAACAATGATTAAGTTCAATGACAAAGTATACATCCGAAATTCTCGTTTAGGAAGCCTCTTATAATAGTTTCATAATTATCAGAATACAAATGACAATTTTAGGAAGTCGAAGCCATTGTTTCGATTTACAATTACTACGCAGGATATGTAATTATATATAGCAGCTTAACTAGCACAGACGCAAAGTGGCTAGTGTTATGGCTGGTGAACGCCAAAAGTTATCTGGATGGACATGCACGGATAGCTGAAACGCACATAGAGCTAAGGAAATCCAAAAGTTAATCCTAAATGTGGCAATTCCAAAGGTTAGTCAGTGAAACGTGGAAATCATATGGTGGTACAGTAATTTCTTAATATGATTAGGTAAATGTTAAAAAGCAAACAGGTTAACTGATTCATTCAAAAATACAAGGAAGTTATGCCGAGCAAATCACATTCATTGATTTGGAAGGACGACTAAAAATATTCTAGCATTTTCAATTGTTAGCCATCATATTAGAATTTTAAATTAAAAGGTGATTAATTGTGTCCATCTCTAGTAGCTACACGCCTTTCAGCGTAATTATAGTGGGCACACAATCAATTTTTTCCCATCTGATTTTGAAGTTGAATTAAATATTTATATGGATCCATTGTAAAGTTTTGAAATTACATGGGTTTTCATTCAGTAATATATATTTACACATAGTATCGAAGGAAAATATGGGATCATATTTGGGGTGTATTGCTGGCGAACAATATCAAGGTGAACATATTTCTTTCAAATGCAAGAATCCATCAAGATACTTCTTTGAAATACAAACAACATTGTCATTGTCATCTTATCTAGGGTTTCTATCATCCACTGTTGTCGTTTTGTACTTTTAATAAACCATTGTTAAAATTAATAAAACAAATGTGGTCTGGACATGTTTTCAAAATCTGCACATTTTTTATTAAACCATTGTTTATTGCAATTGTGTTGTTAGTACGATGCTGGTAGGAAATGGAATTACAGCCACACAGTAAATAATGGATCGGATTCATTCTCATTTTCTTCTTCTTGCAAGAGGATAAAGGAAAGGACCCATCAACCTCATTTGAATATCTAATTCTGGAGTGCTCTATCCTGATTTTTACCAGTCGTTGAGAAGAATTCTAGAATCAATTTTTTAAATCCATTTTTTTTAATGTGGTTGGTTTCTATATTTAATTAAACTCCTATTTAGTGCATTTGTGTCATCTATACGATGTACCAGGGTCTTGGATATACAGAGAAACCACAAATACTGTGCACCACAAAACTCTCAGGACTTATCGCTCATTTCATACACTACATGAATTACTACGCGCGTTGTGGTGTAAACAATTAATGACACAATTTAATCCTTAACACATGAACTCATAAATACAACAGAAGCTCAAAATACCAACTTTTGTTTATTTTACAGACACAAAGTTTGTGATCTCATACTTCTTGGATTTCTCAGTGGCTACTTATTGTTTTATTCTTCACAACTTTGTTCTTCTACCTCTTTGCATGTGTATTTTGATTTACTATAGTCTCGGACATATATGGACTATGATTGAGACTTCTTGCAAAAGATACCTGACTTAACATTTAAAACACAATAAATTTGTGAGACTCTTCATTGGACGTTGTGTGACAGTTTGACTCATTGAGTGACTGAAAAATCTACGGAGATGTAAAACTCACCACTTGTAATTACTATTTCCAACACTCCCTCTTAATTATAAGTATGTGGGATTACACAAATGCTTCAAAAAAAAATTAATTTATATTTTAGTGTCGTTCATTTGTTACTGCATAGACTCCTAGACTACTAAGGAGATGCGAAAATGGATCTCTTGCTAAAGCTTTTTTGAAAATATCTGTGAATTGTTCTTTTGACCTGGAATTCTCTAAACATATCTCTTTTTTATTCTCTAATTGTATGATAAAATGATACCTTGTATCAAGGTGCTTAATTTTCTTGTGAAACAAATGATTCTTTGAAAACATGATGGATGAATTGTCGTCACAAAACACTGTAGTTGGTTCCTATTGCTCCTACAAAAAATATTTTAACATTCTTCTCATCCAAACTTCTTGACAAGTTGCACTTGTAGCTACGACGTACTCTGCTTCTGCTGAAGAAAGAGTCACTATGGGTTGCTTCCCGATGCCCATGATACTATATGTATACCAAAATGAAAAGTGTACCCAGAGGTACTTTTCCTGTTATCTATGCTACCTCCACAATCATTTTTAGTGTATCCACTAAGTCTGAAATCTTCTGAAGTAGAATACTTGATACCAAAATATTTTGTTCCATTCACATATCTAAAAATTCTCTTTCCTACCTTCTAATGTGATTCTTTTGGAGTTTCCATGAACCTTGAAATTAGACTCACTCCATACATAATATCAAGTCTTGTTGTTAGGTACATAATACTTCCTTCCGATCTTTTAAATAGTGTGGGATCCACTTTGGACCCTTCATCTTATTTTCTTCACTTTAATCCTTTTATGACAGGTGTTGGGGTTTCTTTGGCATTTATCATGTTGAATGTTTTCAGAATTTCATGCGCATACTTAGATTTTGAAATAAATATACTAGCTTTGGACTGGTGAACTTCGATACCCAAGAAGTATCTCATAATCCCTAAATCAATCATTTCAAATTCATCCTTCATGTCTCACTTAAATGTGTCTATGCCAAAATCACTTGTAAATATCAAATCATCTACATATAAGAAAACAATTAACATGGTACCTTGTTAATTTTCTTTAATGTATATTGTCGGCTCACTTTCACTTCTTTGAAATCCATTATGTGTGAGATAGGAATATATGCAACTATACCAAGCTTTGGGATATTTCTTTAACCCATACAATTTTTTCTTCAATCTGTACACTTTGTCTTCTTATCTTCAAACCTCATAGACTTGTGGTTTTTCCACATATACTTCTTTTTCTAAGTGTCCCTTCAAAAATGATGACTTTCAATCCATTTGATAAACTTTCCATTTGTTCTGCATGAAAATGGCTAACATAGTTCTGACTATGTCTATGGGTGCAACTAGTGAAAATGTTTCAATGAAATAAATTCCAGGTTGCTATGTAAATTCTCTTGCAACTAACCTTGCCTTGTGCTTCTACAAATTTCCATTTGCATCTTCCTCGGTTTTATAAATCCATTTCACACTTATCACATCCTTGTCTTCAGGTACATCTACCAATTTCCATGTCTGATTGTTCTATGTGCATCTGATTTCTTCATCCATGGATTGAGCCCACACATTATCTTTGACATATTCTTCAAAATTTAATGGATCATCTATTTGTGAAAATAGAAAAAAAAATGAAAAATAATTTGTTGTGTCCTCATTATAAATTTCACACAGAATTTTTGTCTTCCTTGGTAACAAACTTGCTAGATTTGGATATGGGAATGTAGAACTACTTGGATTGTTTGCTGGTGTTTGTTGCGCTCTAGGTGTAGACTACGCACTTGATGTTCTTAATCGAGTATTTTGCGTTGTGATTTGTGTCACAGTTGTAGAGGGAAATGTACGCTGACTTGTACATGGTGTTTAAATAACCTCTTCTTGTTTTTCATCATTCTCAATAGAATTAACAATTATGATTGTATTTTCTATGCTTCCATCCCATGTTTCATTCTCCACGAACTGAACATTGCAGATGATTATGAATTTTCTTGCAATAGGATCATACAACTTGTATGATTTTGTATCTTCATAATACCCTAAAAATACACATATATGTCCTTTGTTGTCTGACTTCTTTTTTAGCTCATCTAGAACATGTGCGTATATGTTGCAACCAAAAACTTTTAAGTGCGCCACAATATGCTTCATTCATGTCTAGGATTCTTGAGAAACTTTGTTCTTCACACTCTTTGCCAAAATTATCTTTATGATGTATACTACAATTGTTACTTCATCATCCCAATACTCATTTGACAAATGTTTGGCTTCCAACAACTATGCGTCATCTCCATGTTGGTCCTATTATTTCTTTCTGCGACACCATTCTGTTGTGGTGTATACCATGCGGTGAATTGCTTGTATATTCCATGAACTTTACAAAAGTTCTAAAACTCTCTTGAAATATATTCTCCTCATCTACCATTTATTAGACATTTTATTTACTAACCACTCTGCTTCTCCATAAGTGATTTGAAGTACTTAAAACAACCCAATGTGTTAGATTTATGCTTTAGGAGATAAATCAGTCTCTTTCTTGAGAAATCATCAATAAATGTCATAAAATATGTACTTCCTCCTATGGATGGTGTTTACATTGGTCCAAAAGTGTTTGAATGTACTATTTCCAGTGGATCTTTTGCTTTGTATGACTTGCCAATTGGAAATCATTCTCTATGTTGCTTTCCAAAAAAACAACCTTCACATATTCTTTCTGTTTTTTATACTAATAGAAAACATTTTCACCATATCCTTTGTATGTAGAACCTTTAGACCTCCAAAGTTCAAATTTCCAAATATGAAGTGTCGTAGCCCAGGAATCATCCTGTACTTAAGATTGGAATGTTTCCTATATTTTTGTGCCACTTTCTCCTTTCTTGATACTGTGTGCACTTTTTTCTTCATTGGAATTTGGGACACCTTCTTTTGTAAATGCAATGTCTAACTGTGCATATTTTTCTTTACCAACAACTAGTGATGTATTCCTCTTTTTGGTTGTCTTCAATGTCAGTGGGAAGATTTTGTTACTTGTCATCTAGATTCTTGTAATAAGCTCATTTCTTGGATATCTATCCATAATCACACAGTAATTATCTTCCATGTAAATCATGTTTCCCTTTTGTAACAAATGTCATGTGCCCATTAGATTGTGCTTCGGAACAGAAAAATAATATACATCATGCATAAATTTGGTTCTCCTTGTTTAGTTAAAATATTTATGTTGCCTTTGCCTAAGACAGTGACTTGGATATATGTTCCAAGTGTAACCTTTGTTTGGACTGATTTATCAAACTAGGAAACAACTCTATGTTTATTGTCATGTGGTTATTGCAGCCTGAATCTGAATACCATATGTCACAAGGAATTTCTTGAGTAACATTACATTCAACTAGTGGTACTATAGGAATTTCTTCAACGCATGCCATAAACATAAGATTGGTTTTGTTATTTTCATTGTTTGACTGATCCTTACCTTACTTGTTCTGATTATACTATCTCTTTCTGCACTCATATGCATAATGTCCATACTTTTTAAAATAATGGCACTCAATCTTTGATTTATTAGTTCTCTAACTACTTCGATGACTAGTATTTTCGTTTTGACCTCTTCCACAAGTGTTTATAGGACTATTGTTGCGTCCACCTCTAGAATAACTTCTTCCTCTTCCTATAGAGTTAGCTCTCCCCCTTCCTCTTCCATGAATTATAGATGATTGCGTGGAAAATGCATTCTCTAATGACATATTTGACTTATTTAATATGTTTTCATGATTAATTAGGGAAGCATGTAGTTCATCTAGACTAAACTGACTCATGTCTTTTCTCTCTTCCAAATTCAAAACTAAGGTATCAAATTTAGGAGGAAGAATCCTAAGTACCTTCTCAAGAACTTTTCTATCTTCTATGGCTTTACCATGAGACTTAATCTAATTTACCAGGATAATAACATGTGTGTACAATGAATCTATTGAATCTGTGTCCTTCATTGACAGAGTTTCAAAATATCTTCTAAGAATTTGTAGTTTTGAATTCTTGACTTTTTCCATACCTTGATAAGAGGTTTGTAATATGTCCCTTTCCTCCTTGTCTTTCTTTGTTGATCCAAATCTTGGGAGTATATTCTCATGCATGGATTGACGTATATAAAACATCTCATTTCCATCCTTTAGTTGATATTATGGTAGCTGTTGGAGGTATTTACCTCCACGTGTAACCTTGACCAGAATAAAATATTTTACGAAGTAATAAGAAACCCTAAAGAATTGAACATAATCGTAGAAGACAAGTTGGCTCAAGGAAATATTTAATATTAAGTAATTAGCCTCTAGAATGATAAATAGGCCCAGACAGCTCATGAAAACAATATAAATACAAGTAGCCAGACCTCATTGTGTACACAACATCTCGAAATTTCAACAGTGAAGAAGTGTGCACTGCAGAAACTAGGAAAGTGGGCAAGTCTGGGGGTAGCTCCAGCCAATAGCTACTGCAATATTTATTCTTGGTTTAGGCTCTTACATTCTATTGGTTATGGTTGGAATTTCTTATCAGTATTGGTTATCCTTTCTTTATGAATTATCCTGGGTTGGCTATTGGTTTTCCTCTGAAATCATTCTCTGTCAAGGTTAAGGTGCCCGGGGGTGGCTTCACCCTATGGTTGGGTGACAATACTGTTATATTGTCTATGGTTAAAAGAGAACATCTATTAATTTATAACATTTTATGGTCCCACACTATCTTTAGATAGTCTAATCATTGGAAGATAGATTGGGAGGATTTTCTCAGTTACAGTTGCAGTTGCAACTTTTTGTTTTTGCAACAACGAAACCCTAACCCTCTTGTTGAGGCACCTTAAGTGAGTATATTGACCTAATTAATGGATATCCTAGTGCACCCTATCCTCACTCATCTCCTGGTACTCTCAGCAAGATAAGACATCAAGTTTGAGTGTTTTGTCAAAATCAACGGTTGAGCAAGTCAAAGAAATTATCACTTACTCTATGAAGCGAGAAAACAAGTTAGAAGGGGCTTCTAACTTCATATAATGGAAGACAAGGATTGACCTCATCCTTGCCAAGAATAAAGTGTTGGATATTGTGAAAGAAAATATCGTGCAACCAAAATTCGAAGAAGGAAATGAGAAGGAACCTCAGAACATTGCAGTTATGGAGAAGTTCAAAGACACTGACATAAATGCCATGAGTATCATAGTGGCATATATAAATAAAACACTTGATACTCTACATCTCCCATCTTGACTCGTCTAAGAATATGTACGATGCCCTAAGAAACCTCTTCTTAGTTAGAAACATTGGATAAGTAATGAATCTAAAGAATGAGCTCCATGACATGAAAATGAATGATGATGGCATCATAACATCATACCTTGTGAGAATCTCTAAGTTAAGAGATCAACTACATGATATTGAATAAATCATTTCATAGGAGGAACTGGTAATTATAGTACTCAATGGCCTTCTCAATACATGGGATGCATTTTTTGCAAGCATGAACACAAGCTATGAGTATTCCACATTTGAAGAACTTTGCAGTTGTTGTGCACAAGAAGAATGAAGTATTAGTGAAAAAGAGAAACCCCAAAAGAAATATGATGATCAATATTTCACATCAAGGTTCAAGAATTTCAGGAATAAAAAGAAGTTTGTCTCAAGGAAGAAATCAAATCAAGAGAAAGATATGTCAAAAATACAATGCTTCCACTGCCAAAAATATGGTCACTACCAGAATCATTGTCTCGATTTAAATAAAAGGAAAGAAACACACTAAGCATCAGTCTCCAAAGAAAGGGAACCCTCAAAGAAGGCCAAGAAAAATAAAATGGACTTTTTCTTCTAAGACAAGGTAACAATATTCATCATAATTCTTGTACATACCATGTTTACATAATTTATGTACATATATTTCATATCTGTTTCTGAGAAGATAAGATGCTCAAAGAGAAACAATACGTATGGAAGAAAAACAAGATAAGGATTGTTATCACGATGACTACAAGTCAAGCAATACACATGAAAAGGTGAAGTACATTGACAACCCTTGGTAACAATTCATGTGGAAGCTATTAACATAAGTAACAGTTGCAAGAGAAGCCGAAATCATAATCAAACTTGAAGAAACGTGGAAGAAGTAAAAGCAAAGAGAGTCAACAATCAAGAGGAAATTAGAAAAAGACTTGTGACACTTTGCAAAAGGAAATAAGGATGCAAACGAAAGCATGGAATCTCTTAGTTGGAGGGAGATGATTATATAAATCCAAAAGAAGAGCATGCATTCATGCATGAAGGAAGGATTAGGAGGGAGATAATCCTAAATTATATGATCCATCAAGGATTATGAAGTATCTATCCATGTTCCCATTGATGGTAGCATCCGTGAAAAGAAGCATGTGTTCAGTTTGACTCTATAAGAAGTCTTCTTCAAAAACAAGCCTTAAAGTATCCATGGTTGTCCATCCACATCCATAATCGTTGATGAAAGGAAGAAGATGGAATCTTTGGGGCATGGAATATATAGAAAACTCCATGGACCCAAGAGATAAACATAAACATGAGGAACAACATTAAGATACCAAGAGAGAAAGAAAATCTAGAACAACCAGTCATTATATCAACAATCACAAGACTACCAGCTTGGTCTGAACCCACTAGAAGCAATAAAGCAGAGGAAATGGAAGTTGTGATAAAGAACACTGTATGGAAGACTTATTAATGGAAGCATTGTGAGATACATAACTAAAGGTTATCTTAGATGGAGGGAGAGGACTATGATGATAGCTTGTTCCAGTAAACAGACATACCTTTACCTAAGCCATTATATATCCTGCAATATCCATGGGTTGGTGTTTACATTATATGAATGTAAGGATTGTTATCCTCAACATATTAATTGAACAAAGAAGCGTATATATAGAAACCTCAAGGTTTTGAGGTATACCAGAAAGAGACTCGTGTATGTAGATGGAAGAAGACAACTTGGTGCAGAGCCTCCAATGAACATTAGAAGCATGGTGAAAAAATTATATAACAAAGATATTGTATCAGAATGGTTACTCAGAAGTATATGATGATGTATTGTTAATCCATGAAAAACTCCCATGATGACAAAATAAGTGCCACTTGGATATGTTCCAATTTGATCCTTACCACGATGTCATGAGCTAGTAGGAAACAAAAGAGCTGAATCCAACCATGATATACTGTAATGATCAAGAGCTATATGAAGCCTTCAGAGAAAAACCAGTGTTCGAGAAAGACTGAAGTCATTGAGATCAAGCATTACATTCTCCATGATGAGGTCCAAAAAAGAGAAGTGGTTCTCCAATATATCTCCACAGATGAGCAGATAACATATATTTTGGTAAAGCCTTTGTCCAAAATGAAAAAGTTTGCATACTCAGGAGACAAGTTGGACCTCGTGGAGACGACTTCCTTAATGAAAAGGGAAGATATGACTCCCAGGTTGGGAGGGAGCATTGATGTGTTATATATTTATGGACAATCATTTTTCAATTCGAAAAATGGTCCAGAATGACAAGTTCGGAAAGTGGTTTGAGATTTCTGATGGACAAGGATTTTCCAGTTCAGAAAATGGTCCAGATCGGATGATCATTTTCATAATGAAAATGTTTTGATAGATTGTTGATGTACCATAAACAATGATTCCCCTTGTCGCGAGTGTGGGGAAATGGTCTAGGAAAATATTTCTTCTTGACAATCACTCTCAGTAGTGGTCAAGTAGAATGGTTCGCCTCGCTTGAAAGTCATTCTTTCAAAGTTCATAGTTGTGAGCAATTTCAAAGAATGTCCCATTTTGGAGGTTGATGCAGGATAGTCATTTCCTTAGGAAATGGTCCAAACAATCATTTTCTAGGGAAAACTCATTCTCTCCAGGTTGCACTTTGTTTAGTGCTGGAGGAATGGTCCATTTAGGTGAATGGTCTAGGTTTAGCAATCTGGGACATGTATTCCCTAGGGCAGACTCATTCTCCCAAGTTTGACTTTGTTTAGTGTTGAAGGAATGACCCAGTTAGGTGAATGGTCTAGGCTCATAAATCAGGATAATTATTCTTCTATGATTGAGAAGAATAGTACAGATAGCTCATGGATGATGTTTTATCTTCTTAGGGCAGATGCTCTTACAGATCTCACATATGTGAGTGGAATAATCACACATATGACTCATTTTATATCATGATATTATTTTTCTATGTAGGTTGATATGAGATGATATAATTTCTATGGAGAATGTACATCTCTAGATAGTAGATGTATCCTATTGTGGTGGATGTGTTCCATTGGTTGTGACTATGTGTCATTGATTAAGTAGTTGTGTGCTACTTGGTGTGGCAGTGTACCATTGGATTGTAGTTATGTACTACTATGGATAGACACAATTATGTTCTATTGAATGACATTGTCCTAATTACCATGCAGACTATCAGTTGTGTTGATATCTAAGGAATATAGGTTGAAACAGATCTCTATGAACTGATTAGAAAATAATCCTAGATTTACATTCCTATAGGAATGGTCTCTATAGTCCATGGCGTAGCTTTTAGCATCTATTGGGATAGTCATTATTATAGGACGTATGTCCATATTAGAAGAATGGTCCTCATATCACTATGTGGAGTGATTAATTTATTCAACATCATGCCTGATTACTCAGATAGAGTATGGCTTCGAGAGAGTATGCAGTGGATGTTATCATATGATAGTGATGATGCTTCTCGTGATATAATCATAAGATAGTATGTATGACTATGATGATTCTACCGACTGAAGGGTATGTTTGTGCTCAAGACCATTGCCTTCAATACCTCCCTATATAGGAGGGTGTGTTGATAGCATGGTAGTTGAAAGAGGTATTTACCTCCACATGTAACTCTGATGCGAATAGAATATTCTGGGAAGCAAGAAGAAACCCTAAAGCATTGAACACAACCCTAGAAGACAAGTCGGCTCAAGGAAATATTTAATATTAAGTATTTATCCTCCAGAATGAGAAGTCGGCCCAGATAACTTAGGAAAACAGTATAAATACAAGTATCCAGACCTCATTTTGTACACAACAACTAAAAATTTCAGTAGTGAAAAAGTGCACACTGCAAAAACTTGTCAAGTGTGCAAGTCTAGGGGTAGTTGCAGCCAACAACTACTACAATCTGTATTCCTGGTTTAGGCTCTGAATTTTTGTTGGTTATGGTTGGACTTTCTGATCAGTGTTGGTTATCCTTGCTTGATGCATTAGCCTGAGTTGGCTATTGGTTTGCTTCGGGAATCATTCTCTATCAAGGTTAAGGTGCTCGGGGGTGGCTTTAGCCTATGGTTGGGTGACAATATTGTTATATTGTCTATGGTTAAATAGGCACATCTATTACTTTCTAAAACATTCTTCCTTTAATCTTTCAAGACATCCTTCTTAGCTTGTGTAAGGGCATTGTACGTTGCTTGTTGGTTCCACATAGCCATTCTCAACTATATCCCATACATATTGACCTCAGAACAACACCATCATGGTCAAGGAACATTTAAATCATAATTCTTTCCTATAAAACTGGGAGGTTGTAGATTTGAAGTAAAAGTCATATTTCACTTTTATGACAGAGTTGTTTCTCTTGAAATTGTTCTGATAGAACCTGATCTGATACCAGATCTCTGATCTACAATGCACAGGGAAACTATGCGCAGTACAGTGACAAATAACGTGTGCCACAAAAATCTCAGGACTTATCGTGCAGTTCACAAACTGCACGAATTACTGCACACTGTGGTGTAAACAATTAATGACACAACTTCTTCCTCTCGCCTCGGGAGTGTTGTCACCACTTTCATTCCATTCGTCAATGCCTTCATGGACAATCGCCGACTTCGCAGTCGTTCCATTGATACCTCTGTAAAATTATAAAAATACATTTATAATCAAAGATGAATGCTAGGACCGAAAGTAATTTTGTTTGGGCTAGGAAACTCGATACTATTGTTCATACCTGTTGATGGATTCAAAACGTTATCGTCAAAAGTTGAAGAAGCAGCCGCAACCATTCGAGCTTCTGTTGTACCAGGAAAGCAAACCAATACGACAACGGAAAACAGAACAGATGATGATAGAATTAGTGCCAATAAGCTACGCTCCATTAGTACATATATATTTTAAACTCTTACAGGCAGCAGCTGCTGATCACCGAATAAATTCAGGTTTTAGGAATTTCGATATCTATCTGTGCATTGGCACGACAGTACAATAAAAGGCAGGAGATCAGCAGACTCCCAACCTATGTATTTGAATGTAACATCTTTGAATACAACGCGTAAATCTAACGCGTTGTAGGAATGGTGGTTATTGATTGACTTTGGCAATTATTTAGGAGTAACAGACGTGGAATTCATGCCATCTCTTTATATTATATAATATAATAGGAGCTGATCTTGATCTTCTATATATATGGAACCAATCATGGCCGAAATCTGGAACCAGTCATGGTCAATAGTGTCGAGTATAGAAAATAATACTAAATCGAAATAAGGATGCCCAGCTATGTAGAACCAGTCATGCTCAATAGTCTCGAGTACAAAAAAAATACTAAAATGCCCATGCCTGCTGGTCCTAGTCGTTATGTACTAGATGGACGGCACCCATGATAGATCGCTTTGATCTGACTTGATTCCACGTAAATAAAGAAGGGTGCTCATTTTAATTTCACAGATAAGATAAATTTCTAATTTTATATACTAGCACAGCCGTTAACTTAAGGCTTATCGCTTGTAAGATGAAACAAAGAATATGAAGAATATAAAAATGAAACAAAGAATATGAAGAATATAAAACCATGGAAGAATATGAAACAATTGATTATAACTAATACAGCCACTAACTTGCTGCTGGTGAACGAAGAAAGCGCTTGTAAGATGAAACAAAGAATACTAGCACAGTCACATAATTGTGACTGATGAACGCCGAAAGGCAGATGAAACGTGTAGACTGCTAAAACGTCTGAGGAAAACGTAGGGACTGGTGAAGAAGACTTGTAGTAATGAGCGTCGAAGACTTGATCGTTGTCGTTGTCCATCGGAACCGTGGCACTGAGGTTACACATGGACCTTAGATCGTCGGTGAAACTCGTGCCCATGCTTGGGTCGCACTTGTCGGTGCCTCTGAAATCGTTGAACGGGCCTTCGAAGAATCGACAGTGTGACCTACAGATGGTTTGCGCACCTGCACTTACAGAAAGGTTAAATTTCTTCTGGGCGCCAGGGTTAGGGTTCGATTCCCACAAAAATTAGTTGAAAAGGTTTCTTGAATGAAATTACCAAGTAGACTGACGATGTCTTTGTAGTTAAATCCCAACTCCATGAACTTCTTGGAGAATTTCTCTGCGTCCTCACCGGGGGACGGAAGGTTGGCCTCTGCGACAGTGGCAATCAATCTTGTCCCATCTCGTCTTCCAGTGGCCAGACGAATGGACGGACGAATGGACGGTTCACCTGCCTGCACATGAAAAAATACATAAACAAGAACTCATACTCCTTTTCCAGTGTAGCTTTGATAACATCAATGAATTCATACCGTCTCAAAGAATTTGCATTCGGGAACGCTTCTTTCTCTGGCGAAAATCTGTCCACTGAATCCAAAAGTATAGATGCATTGCAACCATGTAATCCAAAAGTATAGATGCGTCGCAGCCCTCTAAAAAAAGTATAGTTCGAATCGTCGGCCAAGATTCCTGAAAGCCAGCAAAAAATGAAATGCGCAGATAGCTGAGGAAAGCCAGCAGAAAAATGAAAGGCATGGCCATCATATAAACGTGATTTCTTAATATGATTAGGTAAATGTTAAAAAGTAAACAGGATAACAGAGGAATTGATAAATGCAAGAAAGTTATGAACAATAAATCTGACCCATTGATTTTGGAGGACAACTAAGAATATACCAACATCTTCAATGCATAGCCATCAGATTAGGGTTTAAGGTTAAATAAGGTTAAAAGATCATTAAATGTGCCCATTGTCAATAGGTGTACGCCTTTTGGCGTAATAAGCCTTTCGGCGTAATAAAGAATATAAAACGACGGAAGAATATGAAACAATTAATTATAATTAACTTTAAAGTTAAAATAAATTAGTTGGGAAGCATGTACAGTTTAAGAGGTAAATGAATGCGAATAAGCATTGAATACTACCTGCTAAAAACAAGAAATTTTTGGTACTAAAACTTGTGAGGCTGAAAGAAAATCATCATCTTCTCATGTTTATTCATTTCTATCAAATTCCTTAGACAAGAAGAAATGGAATTATATGTCTTAGAGTTTAAATTTGTTTGTTAGATACTTTCAGTTTGCATGAAAATAGAGAAAAGGTTAAAAAAAGAATAAAAGTAGGAAAAATAAAAAAGGAAAAAAAAGAAGGAAAACTACAAGTGCAGAACTGGGTACCAATCCCCGTATGTATCTTTCAACCTTCTTCTTGTCAACTTCAATCCCCCCTAGTCTCTATAGTAGATGACAAGAAAAAAAACCCACACTGGAAAGTGAACCAAACAAAAAGAAACAACGTAAATAAATAATACCATAAATTTACTTAGCAGAAAGATCGATTTGAACCTATTCATGGTGTGCATCTTACAAGCTTCTTAGAGCCAAAAAAAGTTCTACAAAATAGAAAGGACAGGACAAAGGAAACAATTGGATGCAATTTTTCAACCCACAGAATAAAATCATTCCCTACATCTACACCCCGATGGATGGTTCCATCTTGTGATAGCTCCGAACTACTTTTTGAAAACCCCTCTGCATTGCAATTTTCAAAATAGCTATGGACGTGGTAGATGACATATGAGGACTCATTGTTTCCAGGAACATAAATTAAGAGCACAGAGAAAGATGGTATGCAACATAATTTCGAGGCAGGGACTCCCACCATTGAAAAATACCAATGAAACAATGGCACAAAAACTTACCCATCAACGAGGGATGACAACAACTCAGCCCCAAAAATTGCAAACCCCAACAACAGGTCCAACAACTCACAAAGTTGAAGAACAACAAACCAGTGAATAACCACGAAGAGGTCCAACTACAACTGGAGGACCTCAACTTTGCAAAGTTGAATCAAACAAGAATAATAATCATGGAACAAACCAGTGATGCTAGTGGAGAACAATTTAGCACAATTTCACTACAAACAACACCATCCAAAAAATGGAACGAAAATGTATTGCAACTCCTCTGTACAATAAACATTTAAGACTTCTAGACCTGTTAGGTAAACACTTAAGACTATCAGAACCATTGAAGGGTGTAGTCTTGTGCAAACATTTAATAAAAAATGCAACGTGGCAGGCCTGTTCTCTCGAAACATGCAAGAATAAAGCAAAAATCACACATAGTAATATGCTAGAGAATGTATTCTAGCTAGCAGAAAATGCTAAAGCAAACATTCAAACTAATGCCAGCATTAATCCACCTTCGACCAATGCATAAGAAAATATATGATTCAAAAAGACCATATACGATGAAATACTTTGGATACGCCAACATATATAACATTGGAATAGTGAAGCTGACAATAAGACCTCCAATCCATTGTCCAATCAGATCATCACAAATAATGTACTTTTTATTATATAAAAATCGATGTTTTCAGTTCCCTCATTCCAACAATAGATGATATGGAAATATTTGTGGTCAATGGACAATCTAATACGAGGTCAACGAATTATAGATTGCTATAGTCCCTCTATGACTAATGCAAGGACTAATAAGATCTAATAATTAAAAAAAATTCGAAAAACATATAACGTATTGTTAGTGGCATTAATAATGCCCATTGGGAATTGGGGTGATAGGGGTAAGTGGTTGACAAATAAGGGATGTTGATATTATTTTCCCTACTTTCATCAATACCTGGATCCAATCCCACACCTTCCGGACCTTCGACTAATACATCACTAATACATCTGCAAAATTGTAGAAATATATATATATATATATATATATATATATATACACTTAAAAACATGTAAAATTTCTATAGTCAGAAACTAAATTTAATTTGGCGTTAGGGCACAATCCTATCATTCATAACTAACCTATTGATGTATTCAAATCCGTAAGGTCCATAGTACAAATAAGAAGCCGCAACAAATCGAGCTTATGCAGTCTGAGAAGACATGACCATAGAATTAGTGCCAATAAACTGCGCTTCATAATTATCTTTTCTCAAAGTAGTTCTCGTTTTCCTTTTCTTAATTGATAGAAGGAGTTGGTACTGCTAATCCCAGAATTTAATGTCACATGAAGTTCATTAACTCTTTGAACACAACACCTCTAAATACAACGAGGAGCACCTCTAAATACAATGAGGAGAACTAATTCTTTGTAGTAAAATTAGTAAGAAACGTGGAATTTAGACCACAAGTATGTGGAATAATGGGCAGTGGGCACCACATATCTATGAAAAAACAACAATGCCAATGAAATGCTCTCCATTAAATTTTCCCAAACTATTTATTTTGTGCTTTTCTCATGGTTGAAATGGTCTCTGTGTGCACAATACTAATATGTCATGGGAGAAGATGCTGAAATATTCAATACATTCCCTAGAGATAACGTGGATCGTGACGAATTGGTCCTTGGCTTCGAAGCATGCAGTGTCAACGAATCTAGTCGAAGAGCCCGAAATCTTGTTTTTGGGACCCCAAATCCTTTCCCGTGAGTAGGGGAGCCAAATGGTGAAGGAAACCCTATGCCTCCTTGGCTCAGTGAAGGCTCAAATCTGGCAAAGTCCCAATGACCTCTGTTGGTAGTCAAAAATATATTAATGGGGATTATGTGAGTAAGAAAGAAAATAAGATAACAAAAAAAACTGCTAGATGATGACCACATTTCAGTGTTCGATTGGTCATAGACAAAGCTGAAAAAACCCTCCCCTTAAAAAAACGCCTTGAGAGTCATATTTTTTTTTGTTTTGTTTTTTTTTGTTTTCAGTAATAATAGTTTTTTTTTTTAANCCAAATAATATATTATTTATAGAGGCAATTTAAAACATGTGATGCAAGTATGATACTAGCGCATCCACATTGATAGTGGATGGTGAAGGCACATAGTATCATCATCTCTTTAACTATGTCTAAGTTCTTGTATTCATCTGTGATCAATGTATCATTAGTGTTGATCTTAATACATAGAGATAATATATTAAAAAACATTCATGTATATTTCAAATGAGTGAAATCATAATCTAATATGAATATGTTAGATAATAATGGTGAAATGTCATAGTTAGCAAATGGTTAAAATTGTACTCAATATTTGTGTTGAAGTAGTTTTTCAGATCCATCAATTTAGGAGGTTGTTGGGGGTTATCCTAACCTATAAATATGTACACAATTTATCAAATTAATATAGTTAATATGTGAGAGAAAAGTCTCAATTGTGATGTGCCCTTGTGGTCTCATTGATTTTTGGTATCGGAACACCATGGTTTATAGACTAAAATTAATAAAACAAATGCGATGTGGACATGTTTTTAAAATATGGACGTTTTTTATTGAACCATTGTTTATTGCAGTTGTGTTGTTGGTACAATGCTAGTAGGAAATAGAATTACAACCACACAATAAAGGATGGATCGCCTTCATTCTCATTTGCTTCGTCTTGCAAGAGAATAAAAGAAAGGACACATCAACCTTATTTGAATATCTAATTCTGGAGCGCTCTTCCCTTCTTTTTACTAGTCCTTGAGAAGAATGCTCGAATCCATTTTTTAACGTGGATGGGTTCTATTTTTAATTAAACCCTTGTTTATTGCATTCATGTCGTCAATATCATTCACAAGGGGAAGGGCATTCCGATCTCATTTACAATGATCCTTTCTTCTTGCCAGAAAAAAGCAACGTGTTGATTTCATTAACTGCGAGGTTTCTAATAATTTTCTAGAACTAAGACACATGTGCTCCTAACAACGCATACGCACTATAAGAACAAAACAATGCATTGATTTTATTAAGTGTGATGCTTCTCACTCATACAAACTATAGGAACATTAATGATCTTTAAAAACAAGCATGAATTCCAAGCATAGGCTTATACCTTTTTTTTCCATATTTGTTTTCTTATATTTCTTTCTCTCCCCCTCTTTTTCCCATACCCGTTTACCTTTCATTTTATCTGGTCTTCTAATTTATTCACCCCCTCCACCTCTATCTCCTCCCTTTCGCTCTCTCTCTCCACTTCCTTTCTCTATTTACCTCTCTCTACCTCACTTCCCTCTTTCTCCCCTCTTCCTCTTTCTCTCTCTCTCCCAACCTTTCCACCTTTCTCTCCGACTCCACTCTCTCTCTCCCGTATACACCCCTCTATTCTATCACTCCCTATGCCCCTATATCATGCATGTTTTCTCTCTCCTCTTATCTATCACTCCCTCTCTATCTCCCCCCTCCGATTCTATCGCCCTCTCTCTCCCTCCTCCCTCCCTCTCTCTCTGCCCATTGTTAGTCTCTCTCTCTCTCTCTCTCTCTCTCTCTCTCCATGTCTGTCTCTCTACCCCATCCCTCTCTCTCTCTCTCTATCCTACACTCAACCTATCTTCTTCTCTTGTTGGCTCTCTCCCTCTCCCCACCCCCTTCTATCTCTCCTACATATACCCCTCTCTTCCCCTAACTCTATATCCCCCTCCATATCTTACTTAGTCTATCCTCCTTCCTCTCTCTCCAACTCTCTCCCCCCTTTCTCTCTTTACCTAACTCAATGTATCCTCCTCCCTCTCTCTCCCCCACTACTTCACTCTCTCTATCTTCCTATCACTCTCTCTCTAAACCCGTTCCCCCCCTATTTTTATGTCTCTCTCTACATCTCACCGTCTCACACACACACAATCTCTCTCTACCCCCCTCTCTATCTTTTGCTCTTTCCCCATTAAACTTTTAGTTTCTCTCTCTCTTCCCTCTCTCTCCCTCTAACAATGTCAATCTCTCTCCATCCTCTTTCTACTTGCTCTGCATTCTACCTTATTATCTCTCTCTCTATGTGTGTGTGTGTGTGTGTGTGTACCTCATGTCTCTCTCTCCATCTCACTCTCGACCTATATTCTACTCATGTTGGATCTCTCCCTCCCTCCCATTATCTGTGTCTCCTGCCTCTATGTCTCCCTCCTTCCCCTTCTCTCCATTTCCCCCCTCTTTTTCTCCCTCCCTCCCTCTATACTCCCCCCCTCTCTCTCACTCTCTCTCCTTATTTTTTCTCCCTCATGGAACAGAGAAATGACACTCATTGGTCACTCATTGACCATTTCCACTCTCACAACTATTAGGTTCATCCTAGAACTCAATCTTTCTTCGCTTACTCAAATAAACACCTTGAGTGCTTTTGTTCCTAGGCGTGGTTTGTCACTCGAGACACTAGACAAAGAAACAACATTCTTATAAGTTTGTATCCACAATTAATTGATAGAATTACTAAATAATAATTTTTAATTAAAACTAAGACAACTCACCATAGATTATACCAACAATATGGAGGGTGTTACCATCCATTGCGACCCTAATCTCTCAATTTTTCTACTGTATAATAGTTACAAGGATCAAGGAATGAAATTTAAACAAAAATGCATAAATCAATTCCATTCATGATACATAAGAATTCATCAGAAAATGATCTCATTGTGAATAACTCGGGAAATCGTGGAGAGTTGCTTGTGGGTAGAGCACTTGGATGTACAACCTCCTTAGAGGAAACATCTATTGTTGTAGCCTCAGTGGATGACACATTCTTTTCTATAGAAAAGACAATTGATGGGTCGTGTATGAGTGCAACCACTATGGATTCATTAGATGGAAAATTTGGTAGTGGTGGGTGGCATACAGGTGCATCCATTGTGGATGGATGAGATGGAAAAGGTGTCGGGGGGGTGGCATATAGGTGCATTCATTGTGGATGGATGCAATGGAAAATTTCATGGAGGTGGGTGGAATACAGGTGTAACCACTTTGTATGTATGGGATGGAAAATATGGTGGGGGTCACCAGAAATAAACCCCCATGGGTTGTATGAGGGATGGTAAAACACTTGGGGTAAAAATAAGTATCCAAATACTTAGGGATGGGTGGCCAAGGATTAGACTAGCCCTATATTTGGGGGAAAATGATGGGTGGAATGTTGGTAGTGGTGGTGAATGAAAGGGTGGTGGTACAGGTGACACAACAATAGATGAAGAAACTTACATACATAATTATAATATTTTTATTAGTACCAACATGAAAAATTCAACCAAAAGAAAATTGAAAAATTCATATTTAAAAAAGATTTAACTCAACACATGATACCTATGAAGGGCATGACTTGTCCATCCCAAGTGTATCTGGTTCATTACTGTACGGTACCAAAACCTATAGAAACACATGAACATTATATTTGAGGATGTCAGAGAATAAATAAATCAATGTGGTGAATTTATTAAAGGTGACCCATACCTATGTATGCAGTACACAAAATGAGTACGATTCCTCTACTGCTACATCAAAGATGGAAATTGGCACTAATGCATCTACCAACGTAGAGGTTCTACTATTAGAGCATAACAACTCCAAAACATCATATAATAAGATATGGAAATAAATACACCAAG
>ML777382.1:660471-673726 GCA_009831015.1 Picea engelmannii | reverse complement strand
TTAAAGGTAGATCTGTAAGCTTAAACATGACAAGTCATGAAGGAACTTCTGTCACTAAGCCTCCTTTGTTTGATGGAACAAATTTTTCCTTCTGGAAGGTTAGATTGAGAACATACCTAATGGCCTTAGGTGTTTATTTTTGGGATGTAGTAGACACTGGATACATAAAGTCGGTTGTGCTAGCTTCCAAGGATGATAAGTTAGAATTTATCTTTAATGCTAAGGGAATGAATGCTATCTTGAATGGACTTGCAGAAGCCGAGTTTGTAAAGGTGATGCATCTTCAAACTGCCAAAGAAATGTGGGATAAACTCATTAGAAGCTATGAAGGAAATGAGAAAGTAAAAGATGCGAAACTTCAAACACTTAGGTTGAAGTTTGAACAACTAAAGAGGAATGAAGATGAAACAATTAGCAAGTATTTTTTAAGAGTTGAAGAACTTGTGAATAACATGAAGGGTCTTGGTGAGAAGATTGAAGAATCAATTTTAGTTAAGTAGATTTTAAGATATTTGCTTGATAAATTTAATCCAAAAGTCTCTGCAATAGAATAACTAAGTGATCTTAAAACTTTGTCCATTGATCAAATCCTAGGAACTCTAACTGCATATGAAATGAGAATCAACAAAGATAAATCCATTACTAGAGAAGCATCTTTTAAAGCAAACAAGAATATTGATTCAAATTTAGATGATCTTGAGGCAGAATTTGTGAGAAGGTTAAAGAAAGGATCGGGAAAATATCGAGGCAAGCTTCCCTTCAAATGTTTTAGTTGTGGTAAGATAGGTCACTTTGCAAATAAGTGTCCACAGAAGAAGAAGGACCAGAACTCTGAAGGTGAAGAGAATTACAAATCCAAAAGATTTGATAGAAAGAAAAGTTTATGTGTAGACAATGATGATGATGCTTCGGATGATGAAGACAATGACTCTTCTATTGGAAATAAAATAAATGAACTCATGCTTATGGACAAAGAGGATTATGATAATAAAAGAACTGCAAGTGAGGCTAATGAAGAAGAATCTATGGTTGATATGGAAGGAGAACTGATCAGTGCACTGGAAGAGATTGGCAGACTCAGAATTAAGAACAGAAAGAAAAAACAATTACTGATACAGTTCGAGAAAGACAGTAAACAACCCGATGAAAACTTTTCCCTGCTAAAACTGGAATTAGAAGAGGCAAAGAAAATTGAGGACATTCTGAAACAACAGTTATCAGAAAAGAAGGAAAGATGTAAATCTCTAGAAGAAGAAGTAGTGAAAACTAGGAAAGAGTTGGAGAAGTTTCAAGCCTTGTATCGTCAAAATATATCAAGTATCAAAGCCTCAGAAGAATTAGCCACCATTCTGAATCAACAAAGGAATCAAAAGATGAAAATAGGTTTGGGTTATGAAGAGGGATCAAGTAGTGTTCATCCAAGAAACAAACACTTCATCAAGTTTGTCAAATCTACAACCAATGACGACAACAAACCTGCAGAAACAAAGGAAGATAATCAACCACCCAGGAGGAGTAAAGAAAAAGGTGCCAGAACCGAATCTGTAGAACAAGGAAATAATAGACTCCCTTCTCAAGGAAATCATCATCATGGAAGAAATCGATTTTCTCAAAGAAGACAACCATTTTCCCGGTACACAGGTTTTTTCTAAGGTTATTGTTTTTTCTGTTCTAACTTTGGTCACAAAGTTGTAAATTGTTCTTTAAGATCTAGATATTTGAAATCAAGGTACGCAAGGAATAATTATTTTCCACAACAAAGATTGAGACAACCAAGAAACAAATGACCGAATACTATAAATCATGTGATGGATGGAGGAAGGATGTAGGTGAAACATAACAACAATTATGAGCATAACAATCGTTATGATCTATTATTCAATGAACCAGAATGTTACATCTATCATAACTATGGACATAACGCTGGAGATTGTCACTTAAGGAATTTTAAGCCAGATTCAAATCCTATTGATGAAAATTTCAAGATTTGGAAGAAGAAAGAAGATGACAAGTGTAGACTAGTGTTATCAACCCAAAGAGAAAAGAACCCCGGGAATATAGACAGTGGATGTTCCAAACACATGACTGGAGACAAGGATAAGGTTTTGTCCATAAGTAAAACAAAAATAGGAAATGTGATCCTTGAAAATGATGAACCAGGTAAAATCAAGGATAAAGGGATGGTGAGTTTGAGTAATGACAAAGGAGATGCTCAATATGTTCTTCTTGTGGATGGTCTCAAACATAATTTGCTCAATACAATTCAAAAATGTGACAGAGACAGTGAAGAGTTGTTCATGTCTAAAGAGTGTAAGGTAAATGTAAACTCATGACAAGTGGTGAATAAAGGCATAAGGACAATTAATGATGTTGATATTGAATCCTCCCCTGCAAGTAAAGAAGAAGACACAGATACAATAAAACAATGTTCAGTTAGCATCTATCCCATGGAAGAAGTAGAAGAAGAATCATGTCATAAGATGGAAGCTAAAGTTTTGAAGGTTGAGAAGTCAAACACCAAAAGAAAGTTCTTAAACAGCTCCATGACCCTAGATAAGCTCTTGGATAGTCAAAGATCACCAAATGACAAATCTGGTATTGGAAACAACAAGGAAGAAATCAATACTCTTAAGAAACCTGATACAGGTCCTTCATCTGTGAAAAAGAAAAGCAGGTATGAGAGTGGTTGTAGCAGTTTTTTCTTGGGATTGAATATGGTCATAAAAGCCTTGGATTGTATGCATCATGGAAGAAAAATGAAATTGCATTAATAGAGATCGATGATAATCAATGGGGAGATCCAAGGGTTATTTAAAAAGTACAAGCTACAATTGCACAGTGTTCAAGTAGGACAACGACATTCACAACAACAACATTCTGATATACAAAATTATATACATGACATTTTGTAGAGATAACAAGAGGAAAGACCTTGTCAGCGATAGCTATTCCTTTTAGAAACATAGGAGGAGAACAATCAGAAGCAGAGAGAGAACAGTGATAGGGGGAGTCATCCAGTTATGACAATAAAAGGTTGATGAAGGAGTCCCAATAAGAGAGGTGAGCAATATTGAGTCTACTACAAAGGACACAGTTGAAGATGAAGATGAACAGGTCCAAGAATTAGAAGGAGAAGACTCTGGTTTAGATACAAATATTCTGTAGGCCTCAAATAAGAGAGTCCATCCTTTCAGGGTGAGTTTGTGTTGGTTTAATATCTAATACCTCCTAAAGATACTGCAACAACTCAGGGGGAGCATGTTTTCTTTGACATTGATGTCAAAGGGGGAGAAAAGGAGTGGTCCAGACCGGATGCTACAGTTGGAGGTCCGAACAGATTAGTGCGGTCGTTCAGGGTTTCCATCAATGCCAAAGGGGGATATTGTTGGCATGTTTATAGGCAGAGTGTTCTTGTCATTGATGGCAAGATCAAAGTGTGCAGCAATGGCAAAACAAGAACAATGTAAGCTCAGGAGGATTAGCGCAGAGTCACACGCAGTGCATAGGTGTGCACCAGGGATGAGGTTAACTCATTGTCAAAGCTCAAGAGAGATAGTGTACTCAGGATCTTAGACGGATCAAAGGTTGAGGCCTTTGACACTTAGAAATTATTCCAAGTCAAGAGGATGTGTAAGCTCGGGAGGAGAAGCGATAGTGATCATTGGATCCCATTGAGAATTCCCGATGACCGTCATATATGAATTCAGATAGGTCGAGCACACAGATGGAGGACAGATCTCGGGCGTTAGATCTGAGCATGGGGTCTGACTGTCGTTGGATCCAAGAGAACCTGCATTTTCTTTAAAGTGCAAGGTGAAGAGGGCTTACAAAATCCCAAAAGAAGGAGGACCATCCATCTTCAGGCAGGACACGTGGTCACAGATCATTATTTCACTAACTAAAAGGTCAAAGAAAGGAAGTTCTCTAACATCCCAACTCGTGATATGTAAAATCGCGATAAGATCTGGGTCGTCATATGTGGAGTAATTAGGAAGGACCAACAGTCATTAGATACAGTGAAGCTGCAAGGCAGATAAGACCAAGATTCATCCAACTCTCCAAAACTGTGAAGGAATCCTGGTCATCCATCAAGGACAGTCGTGGATCGTTGGTTCCATAGGACACATGGTGATAGATCAACATTTTGCTGACTAGAAATTCAAAGGACTGAAGTGCTCATTTGATTGGCGAGTGGTCATATCTCAAGGTAATATCGTCGAAGGCTTAAGGGAAGGAGCTAATTGGTAACCTCCTTCTCGACGTTCACAACTTGGAGTATCAAGACTCTTCATCATAGGAATCGCGATATGCGAGATCACGAAAAGATCTGGACCGTCAGATGACAAAGAATTGTGGACCGTTGATCAGGCATGAAGAAGGCTCATTAAGTGGCGAAATCGCGATAAGATTTGGATCGTTTATCCAAGAGGGGCACGTGGTGATAAATCAGAGCACGACAGAAACAACGATATGCGAAATACGAAGTGCCTTTTGGTGCAGTATGTGGTCACCGTTGGTGGTCACGTGAGGGGAAGAAGCTAGTGGTGCTAAGCTCCATCTTGCAGTCTCGGCGATCGCGACTTGGAGTGTCGAGACCCTTCATCACAAGAATGTCGAGATGAAAAATCAAGAAATTCAAATTATGTTTAGCACTCTGTCATAGCCAGTCGGCATATGAGATAAACGCGAAATCCTGCGGATTGAATCCAATGGTCCTGGTTAATTGGAAACTTGATCGAAGGGTTACTGTTTCACCTGACAGGTAATCGATAAGTTATGATTTAGTTAGAAAAATTGAATCATGATTCTTGGACGGTTGGCGATTCAGTTGCAGATGCATTTTCTTGGAGATTGAAGGTGTAACTGAATAAGTGGAATAGGATAAAATTGAAATGTAATGACTGTGGAAGGTTGGAAGTTCTAACCGAAACAATGAGATGAACTGTATGAAGGGTAAAATGAATGAAGGTAGTCTATGAGCTCGACTATGATAGAGAAGACGAAGAGTCTCGACTGCAAGAGAGGCTAAGGAATCTCAGCATAACACCCAGTGATGATGAACGCATGGGTATACCGCCAGAGAAGCTGAGGAATTTCCATGATGATCAGGAAGAGGACTCGACATGAGGAGAACATGCAGAACAGAGGGAGTGTGTTGTTGTTTGAGGGAGTGAAGCGGTGGAAATGTGGAGTGGCAGTGAATATCCTGATGTGGAGAACAATGGCATGATGAAGAGCATGTAGAGGCAGTGCACAAGGAGCACAGACACTATAAGAATGCAGAACAAAGAAGAGATGAGTGTTGTTGTTGAGAGTGATTCAGGCGTGTAGAAGGAGGTAGTGTGCAACAGCTGAAATATAGAGAAGAGGAATGGTGCATTGAATGGACATGGTGCATGGAGCATAAAAGGCAGAAGAACAGAAAACACAAGGCATGTGTGCAGAAAGACAGTGAGGTAGATAGAGCAGGGCAGCGTAGTAGAACAGTGATGAGACTGGTAAGTCGTTGATGAATATTATATCACTGTAATAAGTTTCATTAGCAAATATTTATATTTTAGGGTGGTTGGGAGGTGCTAGGGAGGACTGGTGTCCTTATAGGTTCAAGTGGGTGCTTGAACACAGGGAGTTGTAGATTCCATATGGTTGCAGCCAGAAAAGCATGGGTGGCAGGGTGGTGCAAGGGAGAACTGTTGTTCTCTGTTATACAGGGCGGTGCCTGTGTGACTGGAAGTTGGTGCTTCCATCCAGTTGGTGTTGGAACACTTAGGGAGTTGTTGCTTCTTTCTAGTGGGTGCTAGAGAAACCAGGGAGTTGGTGCTTCCTTCTAGTGGGTGCTATAGAAACCAGGGAGTTGGTGCTTCCTTCTAGTGGGAGCTAGAGAAAATAGGGAGTTGGTTCTTCCTTCTAGTCAGTGCTAGAGAAAAACAGAGAGTTGGTGCTCTCTGCAAGTTGTATATTTCAAAATAGAGGTTGTAGCCTCACAATGAGTTGGAGCCCATATGTATGATGATGTACAAAATGTAAAGATTACTTATCATACCAGGAAAAAGAGGTTTTTACCATGTATAGGTTTCCTTAGAAAATATCTGTCTTTATATATTTCATGTGTGCGACTGATGTCGAATGTTCTATTGCTTACCTCTCTACATTATTGTGATTGTCATTGAGTGCTTCGTAAAGAGTTTAAAATAAGCATAATTGTTTAAGCACGGTAACAACTGATTCAACCCCCTCCCTCTCAGTTGTCCAACAAGGATTTTTACAGTTGCAGTTGTAGCTAGTTTTTTTTGCAAGAACAAAACCCTAACCCTCTTGTTGAGGCACCTTAAGTGAAGATATTGACCTAATTTATGGATAGACTAGTGCCCACTATCCTAACACATCTTCTGGTACTCTCAGCAAGCTAAGATGTCAAGTTTGAGTTTTTTGTCATAGTCAAGGTTTGACCAAGTCAAAGAAATTATGACTTACTCTATGAAGCCAGAAAACAATTTAGAAGGGGCTTCTAACTTCAGAGAATGGAAGACAAGGATTACATCATCCTTGTCAAGAATAAAGTGTTGGATATTGTGAAAGAAAAGATCGTGGAACCACAGTTTGAAGAAGGAAATGAGAAGGAACCTCAGAACATTGAAGGTATAGAGAAGTTCAAAGACAGTGACATAAATGCCATGAGTATCATAGTGGACTCTATAAAAAAAACACTTGATTCTCTACATCTCCCATATTGACTCATCTAAGAATATGTACAATTCCCTAACAAACTTCTTCTCAGTCAAAAACATTGGACAAGTAATGAATCTGAAGAATGAGCTCTGTGACATGAAAATGAATGATGATGACATCATAACATCATACCTTGTGAGAATCTCTCAGTTAAGAGATCAACTACAAGATATTGAAGAAATCATTTCAGAGAAACAACTAGTAAATATAGTACTCAATGGCCTTCCCAATACATGGGATGCATTTGTCGCAAGCATGAACACACGATAGGATTATCCCGCATTTGAAGAACTTTGAACTTGCTGTGCACAAGAAGAATGAAGGATTAGTGCAAAAGAGAAACCCCAAAAGAAATACGATTATCAATATTTCATATCAAGGTTCAAGAATTTCAGGAATAAAAAGAAGTTTGTCTCAAGGAAGAAATCAAATCAAGAGAAAGATATGTCAAAAATACAATGCTTCAATTGTCGAAAATATGGTCACTACAAGAATCATTGTCTCGATTTAAAGAAAAGGAAGGACACACATGAAGCATCGGTTTCTGAAGAAAGGGAACCCTCAAAGAAGGCCAAGCAGGATAAAATAGACTTCTTCTTCTAAGACAAGGTAACACTATTCTTCACAATTCTTTTACATACCATGTTTACATAATTTATGTACATATCTTTCATATCTATTTCTTAGAAGATAAGATGTTCAAAGAGAAATAATACCTATGGAAGAATAACAAGATAAGGATTGTTATCACGATGACTACAAGTCAAGGAACACACATGAAAAGATGAGGTACATCGACAACCCTTGGTAACAATTCATGTGGAAGCTATTAACATAAGCAACATTTGCAAGATAAGCCAAAATCATAATCAAACTTGAAGAAAACTCGAAGAAGTAAAAACAAAGAGAAGTCAACAATCAAGAGGAAATTAGAAAAAGACTTGTGACACTTTGCAAAAGGAAATAAGGATGCAGACAAAAGCGTGGACTCTCTTAGTTGGAGGGAGTTGATTATATAATTCCAAAAGAAGAGCATGCATTCATGCATGAAGCGAGGATTAAGAGGGAGATAATCCTAAATTATATGATCCATCAAGGGTTATGAAGTATCTATCCATGTTCCCATTGATGGTAGCATCCATTAAAATCGTAGTGATAAGGTCATTCATGTTGAGTTTCCAGTTTTGAAAAATCAACCTTTCTTTCGGACTACATTTTAGGTTCTCAGGGGTCCATGATTTTCTTTTGATCATATCTCATATTAGCTTCACTATTCTTTCCCAAGTTAGGGTGGGAGGGGAAGCCTTTGAGTGGAAGATCCCTTTGTTTCTCTCTTTCCATATTTGCCAGAGGATGAAGCACGGGAGTATCTGCAAGATACGTGAAAGAATTGGTTTTTTGAAAGGAGAGTGAGTCCCAATTCTCTATTGTATCTCTGATACTATTTCTGTTTTGGTTAGAACGATGCATTATTTGGGACCCCCAGTCCCAAATCCACTGGTTGTAGTGACAGTTATTGAAAAGGTGTTCCATTGTCTCCTCTTGTTGTTGGCACAGGGTGTAGATTGATGGGCCTATGAAGCCCTTTTTTTTGAGGTTATCCCAGGTGAGGATGCGGTTTTGAACTGTGAGCCATAGAAATATTGACACTTTGGGCCAGAGGGATGAATTCCAGATCTTTCCCCAGATACTCTCCTTACCATGATTCTGATAGTTCCCCTGCAAATAGTAGGCCTCTTTGACTGAAAAATTACATGTTGGGGAGTACCCCCATCTGAGAATGTTCGGACCTTCCCAAGTTGGGATTTTCCTATGGCTTGCGCAAGCTTGCCAGGCTTGGAGATCTGTTTCCCTTGAGAGATGTAGTTCTAGATTTTATGTTTTCCATTGTCACCAAGGCAGGTTCATGTCAGATGTTATCCATATATCTTTAACCCATAGAAATATGTCCGGTCCTAGTGCCTTCCTAAGGGGGTTAAGTTCTTCTAGGTTGATTAGAGGTACTTGTTGTTGCCATGAGTCCTGCCAAAATAGTGCACTTTCCCCGTTCCTGATTTCCCATAAGGCATGCTTCTGAACTAGGGATCGATTTTGCTAGGTTGTGTTCCAAATGTTAGAACCCTGGATTTGGTCATTGAATCTAATTATCTCGTCTGCTTGGGTGGTTGGGGCATACTTTTTTTTCCATATTTGTGCCCATAATTCCATGGGATGCTTGAGCCATCTCCACCACATTTTATCTCCCATGACTTGATTGAGCTTTCCTGGGTCGCAAAGTCCCAGTCCACCCAGAGACTTGCATTTGCAAAGCTTATCCCAGCTCACTAGAGCCCACTTCTTGTTAGGTTGATGTCCATTCCATAAAAATCTTCTTTGGAGGCTCTTGATGGCTCGAATGACCGACTTAGTCACTGCCAGGGTAGTGAAAAGGTAGGTGGGTAGGGCTTGCAAGACTGACTTGAGAAGCACTAATCTAGCTGCAATATTGCGAGGTTTGAAGGTCCAATTATTGACCCTATGTGAGATGGAGAGAAGTAGACTGTCCCAAGAGATGGATCGCGTTGACGCTCTTGTGAGGGGTATGCCAAGGTAGTTCGATGGAAGGGAGCTCTTGGGTATGCCTACAAATCAGGAAATATGATTCTATACAACAATCAGTGTGTTGAAAACAAGTAGAGTTTATACTTATCAAGATTGAGGGCCATACCTGAGGCCTACACAAAGTCAGATAGAATGGAGTTGAGCTTGTTGGCTTTGCATGTTGTGGGGGTGTTCATAAGAAGGGTGTCATTGACAAACTAGCTATGTGAGGGCGCAGGTTGGATATTGTGCAGGGGCAGGCCATTAAGGGATCCTTCCAGATTCGGCGCCTTGATGTAGCGTCCTAGTCCTTCCGTCATAAGAACAAAGAGGAAGGGAGAGAGAGGGTCTCCTTGCCTGATGCCCCTGGAAGGGGAGAAGGGTTGGGAAGGCACTCCATTGACCAGTATGGAAAAGAAGGTTGAAGAGGTGAGCTTGAGGATCCAGTTCACCCATTGTCGATCGAAACCGAAGGATTCGATCATGGAGCGTAGGTATTTCCAACTGACTCTATCGAAATCTTTTGAAAGTTCAAGTTTGATAAGAATACCTGGGATTTTGGTTGTCTTTAGTGAGTGGATCACATTGTGACCTAGGATGTCACTGTCCATGACTTGTCGACATTCCACGTAGCCTGCTTGTTCTTTAGAGATGATAAAAAGGAGAATCGGCTTGAGACGTGTGGCTATCACCTTTGTGATGATTTTGTAGATAACATTGCATAGGGAAATCGGTTTGTACTGCTTGGGATGAGTGACTCTCTCCTCCTTTGGGATGAGAGTCAGAAAAGTGGCATTGAGGGCAGAGACAACTTGACCTAAGGTTCTAGATTCTTCCACGAACTGCCAAACCTCTTCCCTGATTAAATCCCAACAGTGATGCAAGAAGTTCATTGTGAAGCCGTCTGGACCAAGTGCTTTCCCTAAGGGCATTTCCTTGACTGCATGGTCCACCTCTTCTTATGTGATGGGCCTCATTAAGGCTTCATTCTGCTCTTGAGTTACCAGGGAGGGTATATGCCTGGTTATTTTCTGAATTGCTTCCTCCCTGTCCTTGTTGGTTTTCGTAAGAAGCTATTTGTAGTAGGTGTTTAGTTCCTCGACGATATGGGTGTGTTCTCTTATAGGGTTTCCTTGAGAGTCCTCCGGCTAGGTTATCCGATTGATGTATCTACGGTGCACCATTGCTCTGTGGAAGAACTTTGTGTTCCTCTCAGCCTCTTTGAGCCATTGAACTCTGGATTTCTGGTGCCACATAATTTCTTCTTGTTTTTTCCGTTCTTCTAATTCCACTTGAAGATCCTCCTCTTCTTTCATTAAGTCTGTGGTCTTGGTTCTTGAGATGAAGGTTCATTGCAGAGATTCCAGTCTGTTTTCAATTTCCTGCATGCGTTGGAATATGTTTCTGAAGGTGGTTTTATTCCAAAGCTTCATATGTTGCTTGAAGTTTTTGAGGCATTGCTAGAATTTGCACATGCAGGTACCATGTTCTATCTCTGCCTGGGCTCACTAGGACTTTTCTAGCTGATGGAAATCAGGGAGGGAGAGCCAAAATTTCTCAAAACGAAAGGGTTTAAATTTTGGTGTTTCCCCTGTGTCCAGACAAAATGATATAGGCCAATGGTCTGAGCTTGTTTTTGGAAGAATGTTGGCTTCCATGGAAAGATCCTGCTCTAGCAGGGATTCCACTAACAAGAAGCACTCCAGAAGACATGCCACCTGTTGATGTCCAGATCTACGGTTGGACTAGGTGAATATGCCATTTCGGGTTTCAATATATACTATATTTAGCTGGTCAATAAGTCTTTTGAACTTACCGTTGTCTTTCTCCAGCCTTTTGGTATCGCCGGTTTTCTCCTCCAGCGTCAGGATCATGCTGAAGTCACCTCCTAGGACCCAGTTAGGCGTGTTGAAAAGTGTTTTGATGTGATTTATCAATTTCAAGAAGCTTTCTTTGTCCTCTGGGCTCTGCGGCCCATAAACATTTGTGATGGCTCTTTCCTTGGTCGACCATGTGACCGAGAAGTGCATCGTGAGCATACCTATGGTAGAAAAGGGCTGATTCATTGTGACTGTGTTGGGGTTCCATAAAATTGCTAATCCTATGGATGCACCAGAGGAGTCGGAATAAATGAAATTTCATCCTCGCCAGCTTTGATGGAAGATGGTTTCAGCTTCTACTCCAGCACATTTGGTCTCCTGTAACAAGAGGACATATGGATTTTCTGCCCGAATACAGTCTCAGAGGATCCTTTTTTTGGATCTACCGTTGAGTCCTTCGATGTTCTAGGTGATGATCTTCATCATGATGATTGTGGAGGTGGGTGGAGGTATCCCTCTGAGAGTCGATGGATCTGTCCTGTGTTGAGCATGAGATTCCCTGCCTCTTTAATGAGATGTTGGGCCAATTTGCATCCCCACCTTTTGTTTTCCCATGGAGCCCACTTTGAGTATGTGCTTAGATCTATGGTTATTCCCAGCCGTGTTGTGGATCCTGCTATGGAGTCTATAAAAACTTTGTGTAATTTGCGGAGTTGTTCTACAGGGATGGTTTGCAGATCCTTTCGATTGAGAGATTCCTCGGGTTTTTCAAGATCTATGTCCGCTAGATCTTGTTCATCCAGCTGCATCTGAGTGTCCCCATTTTGTCTCTTTGGATAACCTCTTTGGATTGTGTAGAGGTGTGCTTGGCTTGGCTCTTCCCTTTCTCTTGAGTTTTTTCTTTGTGTGGGTCTTGGATCTCTTCATCTTCCGACAGTTGATTCATAATGTCATAGGAGTTTTTGGTTATAATCTTTGGAGTGGTGCCCGGATTCTACTTCCTTGGCGGTTTTTTTTTTGTTCTTGTGACTATGGTAAAGCCATCTTTTTGTTTGTTGTCTCCAACTTTGGGTCCTTGGCCATTTAAGGGGCAATCTCAGAAGAGGTAGATGTGCTCGCGACATTTTCTGCAACGAAAGAGGATGTGTTCATAGTTGATTGTTTGGTTCCGATCCCCATCCTAATATTCCAGGGTAATAGAACCAGGTAAAGTTGTTGAGATGTCCATGTAAACACAGATTCAGGAATAGGAGGTGTATTGTATTTGCTTTGTGTCATCAGACGATTTGACATATCACCCCACTGTATTCCCTATTCCCATAAGTATCTCTTCCAGCCAAAATTCTCCAGGCAAGGAGTATAGTCTGATCCACACTGGAGCCATTGTGAAGTCCTGATTTTTTGGACTGAAGCAATCTGTCTAGAATCACAGGAATAACCCGACAGAGTTGTAGAAATACGACCCGTTATCAAAGATTATGTCCTTGTCTTTGAGATTGTAAAGGATGATCGTCAAAGATCCTTTGGAGTTGAGTTGTACCTCATAGTATCCTTTAGGGTTCCACCAATCTTTGATCCATTGTGTTAGGTTGCACTCAGAGGGCCAGAGTCCTAAGAACTTGTTGATTAGGGTGTGTTATCACATGAACTAGGTGTGCTCGCCTACCCTTGTCGAGATGATGAGATATCGAAGAGGATTTTCCAACTGCGGACTGCATTTTCCAGGTTCCTATCTACGAGATGCATTTGGATGAGACGTGCTTGGCTCCACATCGATTTCTTTTTTGAGCCCCTGTTCTCTTCTTAGGAGTTTCTCTCTTAGATGTGGCGGCAGCTCAAAGGTAGGCCACTTGGCTCTCGTTCTCGCCCTATCTGACCGTACCAGTGCGGTGTAGGTGACAGGTTCGACAATAGGTAAGTCAGGACATGTAGCAAGTTGCAGAGGAAGCGTTACAGAGCGCTAGGTTTTTCCCTGCCCGATCCTTAATAAGAAAAAAAATAATATTAAGTAATATTATGTGGTAATTTTTTATTTTAATTTTATAATGTTTATAAACTTGTTTTGAACGGGAATACTACTTCTCTACCATTTTGAAACGATATCTCTCCGGTTTTGAACAAGAATA
>ML777382.1:612457-654502 GCA_009831015.1 Picea engelmannii | reverse complement strand
GGATGCCACTATCCATATCCTCTTAAACATTGAACTTCTTACTCTCGAGCTAATATTGACAAAATAGACTTTATCATCCTTAAATGATTAGGATGCCACCATCCATATCCTCTAGAATATTGAACTTCTTAATTTCTCTCTAGCCGGTATGCATGTGATTTCCCTTCTCTGACTATACTGTCGTAGGCATGTGTAGTGTTGTTTCCCTTCAACGAATACGAGCAGGGTGTAAATGGATGTGCTCTCACATATTTCTTCATCCAAGATATAAAGGGCCTCCATACTAACTAATGACCATTGTCTCTTATATTTTGATGACTAGTGGCCAGATATACGGTATCTTTTCACCATAGAAGTGAGGATACATTGCCTCTATAGTTCCATCGGTAGTTGTTACGAGCTAACAAAAATTCTCCAAAGGGAGCTCTACAATATGTGAGAATATCTCCAATTGTTATCTTGAACTAAAAATTCTCTCCTACGATTTCTTCCTGGTCCTGGAATACTCATTGTTACTTATGAAATTGTATATAGAGAAAGCTCGTGGTTAAACGCCATTAGTTTCCTTTCAATATCATTCTAATACACTGATCACTATCACATGGGGATTATGGTCAACACCCAAACAAGTTCAGATCTGGTTGATGTGCAGCTCGTATGGGAGACACAATTCAACCTTTCTTTTTTAAGAGTGCATGAAGCTCGACAATACTTCACCCTCTTTGATTTCCAAGAGTGCTATGGTGGTCAGCTCTATCTAACACGAAGTCTTCTACAATAGAGAAGGAAAAGGAACTTCATTGTATTTACCTCTTCAACAACCATGCACTCCTCTCATATCCAACGTTGATTAAACTTTATGTCACACCTTTTCTATAACAACGGTGACCTCCTTATTTACTCATACTAAGAAAATTAACTTAACTGAAAAAAAATAAATGAATGAAGATTGGATGCAATTTTTTTTATTCTAATTACTTTAGCTCAAGGATTCTCCTACATTAGACATAGTTGATAAGAAAATATGAGCATCCAACTTATGTGGATTTAAAGGTGAACTAATTCCTCCTTTGCAATCTAGAATGCACCATCTCAATTTTTGTTCTTCCACTTAACTAAATATTCAAAATAATATTGTCGTTTATTATTGTTACTAACTCACTTTATCAATATATTCTTACTAACTCACTTTATCAATATCTTATTGGAGAAATTTCAAAGGTGTCTGGCAAATGAAATTTGTAGGCGTTATCAAAAACATTTCTCAAAATCCTACATGGACCAATTGTCTTATACTTGAGTTTAATGTACATACCTATAGGAAATATAACCTTCCTTAAATGTGTCATCATTGTATTTCACTCTTTAAAAACATTTAACCTCCTATGAAAATCTACCATTTTCTTATAGCTACCATTACTCTATAATAACTTCTTTGTGACTTGCTCATGAATCTCATGCATGCTTTATGAAAAACTGTCTGCATCACTTCTTCTTCTATCCTTGACTTCTAACAACTTAACCAAGTATACAACACCCTTTAAAGGGTGAGTACATGAAGTTGGTGGATGATAAAGTGGCAAGGGGGTGGCAGGAACATGAACCTGCAAGAACATGTGCGTGTTCCTATGAACGTGCACGAGCTCTTAATGTTAGAGGTTCAGAAAAGCCTGAAACTCTACTTAGAATGCCACATAGAGGCGTTGCTAGGAACATGTACACATTCTTAATAATGCGTGTGTTCTTAGGAATGCACATGAGTTCTTATCGTGCCTCTTTTAAGGGAAAACATGCAAGATTTGTACCCATTTACATAGATCACCCCTCATGTTTCTCATTTCATTGAGAAAATAGAGAGGAGCAGAGCACCAAAGAAAGACAATATATTGGCACCATGTCCAACTCAATCCAGGTATGCTTGATTTCTCTTCTTTTCCTCCCACTCTAGTAATTTTTACTTCTATTCAATTAATTCAATATCTTCTAAGATAATCTAAAATATAGAAACTTCTAATGTTCTAGAGAAATCTCATCTAGAAAATTCAGAGAGAGTTTCTTCTTACATTGCCTAAAATTTCATCTCTAAAATTAACTATAGAGAATTTACAAGAAAAAAGAGAAGTGGAGGGGGACATTTTGCATCTATTCCTCCCTTAATATCGACCTCCAACCTACCCTACATACTTAGTCACTTCAAAAATTAGGCTTTAGTCATACTTATGGTAAAAGTATCAACAATTTGTTCATCACTACACCTATTGGTTGTGGAGCCTAATTGTCTTCGTAATTCATAGGTTGTGTTTCAACCGCATTTCGACCTCAATTCCTAGTAGAGGGATGGAGGGGTTTTGGGGTGGTTGAACCCCCACATATGGAGCCAGGGGGATCAAGCCCCCCGGCATATGGTTGCATTGTTTTTCCCCCACTACTTCATAAATGCAGACTCAAAATCCTATCAACTATCAATAGAGGTTGTACGAAGTTATTTGAACCATTTATGCTCGTCTCCCTGTAGGTTTTGAACAAACAACCTCATGAATACATCACCATTCTCCATGAACAAGTTGTTAGTGAAATCTCGAAAGGTTGCTATATGCTCTTTAGAAGATAGGGTTGGTTCCCCATTGTACATGGGTAACAACTTCAAGTAATTTTTAGGGAGGTCATGAACATGGGCACGAAGATTCAAAGGGAAAAATCTAGCCATGAATTCCTCTATTAGATTCAATGATTTCTCTTTTATAAAACATGAGAAACTCCTTAGCTCTTATGGATGTTCATTTTTTGTTCAATTACAACTTTTCATTTCGTCTTCCTTGGTTTTGTTATTATACATTTGAAATTTATATTATGTTTTTGTAAATGGATATGCAAGTGCTATAAATAGAAGTTGAAGAGACTCTTGAGTAGTCAATCTCAATCCATATTTTATTCATCAATGATATTTATTAAAATATCATTAGTTTTGCGCATCTGTATCTTCCTCTATTCTTTTGTATCTTCCTTTGTTCTTCAAATTCTTTTGGATGTTTTTGGTGTCATTCTATTGAACAATATTCTTCCATATTCTTGTTCTTCATATTTTCATTACTGTCTTGAAGGTTTGATTTTTCCACCTAGAACTCTAGTTATGGTTGCCTAATCATTGCATAACCCATTTTTTAATTAAATTCAGGCCTATTTTGTTTACTATATTTTATGGGAATTTTTTTCATAAAGTTGTTAATTCTAGCTATCCCATCATTTTATACTATTTTCTATCTTTTTGAAGAGATATCTTAGGCCTTATTGCATTTTGAGAGCTCAAGATATGTTTGTTTGAACATTTCATAGTCTGTTTCCCATTAAATTCACGTCCCTCTATTATTTGTGTTTTCTAAGATTTTCCATCACTATTTTGTCTTATAGTCTTCTTCCATTGTGTTATCTTGCTCAATACCTTTCCAATGATGTATCATAGGCTTTATTTGGACTATTGTATATCAATATATGGCTTCTTAAAGTTCGGCCCTAAGAAACCCTTGATCTTCTCATGGGGGAATATGAACTGCGTCCCTAAAAGAAATATCCCACGTGCATTAGATAGTTCAATATTGAATGGTTTATATTGTTTTTGGCCCCCTTACTTGGATTGAGTGAGGAACTAGAGGGGGCATACGACATAGGGCCCATGTAGACATTTTTTTCCAATAACACATAGTAAAATAGGAAATAAAAATTAACCAAAAAAATCTATATAAAATTAAAAAAAAAATCAAAACACTTTGCATCACATAAAAATTCTTATGGTAAGTTGGCTTCTTATGGTAAGTTGGCTTCGAGATGGTATTAACCAAAAAAACCTACATGAAATTAAAAAACCAATAAAATAATCAAAACACTTTGCATACACTTTGCATGACATAAAAATTCTTATGGTAAGTTGGCTTCGAGATGGTAGTAAGCACATGAAACATAAAACTTTTGAAGTATTCTAAAATGAAAAAAACTAAAAATTAAAACCTAAGGTAAGTTGGCTTAGAGATGGTAGTAAGCACATGAAACATAAAACTCTTGAAATATTCTAAAAATGTAAAAAACCTAAAAACTAAAACCTATAGTAAGTTGGCTTCGAGATGGTAGTAAGCACATGAAACATAAAACATTTGAAATCCTATATCTAATAAGACTTTTGGGATTAGTGAAATATTCTGATAGGTCTAAGTCCCAAAGAGTGAAATATTAATAAAATAATATCAAGGCTAAAACTACAACCAATGGGAATTTAGGAAAAGTGAAGATATTTTTACTCGTGGAAAACCATGGGTAATTTGAGAAAAATGCAGTTAATCAAAACCATTTGAATTTTTAAAAAACCATGGGAAAATTTAAAATGAAAATAAATAAATAAATACATAAAAATAAAATAAAAAAATAAAAATTAGAAATAAAATAAAATTATACAAATTATATATAAAAAGATTAGGAAAATGAGGCTAGGTTCCATGCTAATCAAGATTCCACACTAGTTAGGGTTTTTGTTATAGAAAAATTTGCCTCACCCCATGCAAATTTTCTCAGAAGGCCTTTTTTATTTCCCTATGTAGACTTGAAGTCTCTTTTTGCAGTTCCTAGATATAAAAAAAGTATTTTTCCACATATACGCGCCCTAACAACTATACATCATGTGTATACGCAAGTTGCACCATTACAACCCACATACATAAGGTTTTGTGCCCAAAATTAAAAAATGGTGATTGGTTTCCATGTCACGTCACGAGATCCATGATCCTTGAACTTCCATATACTAGAAACGTTCCAACTTGGCCCTTTAGTTCCATTTGAAGGTTATAAATGGGCCAGATCTAAGCTATGGAAAATGGGAGAAGAATTCAACTTTGAGAGAAAAGTTACTCTAGAGAAATTATTCACTTCATATTGAGTCTGCATCCCTTTGTCATTTTAATTCTGAACACATTGTTCAGCCCCCAAGCTCTTCCCTATTTGATGAAGAACCTCATTGCCTCTCTTATATGAGCTTCCCTTTGGTGGAGGATTGAAGTGGTGGAGGCCCACCTGGAAGGGACTTAGTTTCTCGGTTTTGAACCTTCCAACATATATTTTTTTCATTCATACACTTCTGATGATTACATTTTAATAGAAATACTCTTTTCTCATCCAATTAATGTCTTGCAAATATTTGAATTGTTATTCCATGGGAGTATTTGTTATGAATATTGATGGATTATGCTATTATATGGGCTAACTTTATATATTATCACCATATGCTTGAGTATCTTAGTTGTTGAGGACAAGTTGCAGGTGTATTGCTTTGATTCAAGTGCTCAACAGTGGACTTCATTGAACATCTCGACGAGGAAGGATCCTTATCTTGTCTTGTTAGTATATTTTTTTATATAGAATACTTGAGATTAGAATTGATTCATGTAGCCATTTCCATCTATTGTGGTTTACCCCATGCCAGAGAGTGATTTTCCTCGTAATAGAATTGGCGACCATACTAGGGATTGAATCTTGTTTTTGGGGTTTGGAGTGTTTTTCTTCTTTGATTGCTCTCGTTTATCTTGATTTTCTTGTCGTATGATTACTTGAAATTCTATTTTCATTTTGAGTCTAAGTTTCTTGGTCATATCCTTAACCTAGAAGTGTTTCAATACATATACATGGTTTTTTTCCTGATAATCGCATACATACGCGAGCTATCGTTCTGTAGGAAGCATATATATGTGGTTTTCTCCTAAACAGTCACATACATCATCCTTTTTTTCTTTATTTATAAGTTTGATTTTTGTTTGGTAAGTGTTTATGGTTGTTGAGTCTTCTTAGGTCTCTATCATGACTGTTAAGTGCCTGCGGAGTCATAGGAAACCTTTCTTTGGTTGAATTTTTGGCAGTTTTTCTTTCTCATCATCCTTTTCATTGGTTGTCCTTGCATCCTGGGTTGGGTGTTTGCTTCTTGATATTATACTTGGTTTGTCTGTGTTTACATACAGTAGGGTCTTTGTATCAAGTTATTGTTCGGTACTTTCATTTTCATTCTTTTATATTGAAAATACAAAAAAACATACATTTTGCATTGTTGGCATTTGATATTTGGGTTCTTATCATTGATCTTAGTACATGTATGGAAATATTGCATCTTATTTAAAATTCAATAACTGAATTGAAAGTTTCATTTTGAAAATATTATCATTTATTGGGAATTGAAGTTAGGATTTTTCATTATATTCATATTCATTTATTTTACTTGTTGAGTCATAACATCATCAGTTTCATGAACGCACCTTTTGAGTAAACAAAGCCACTAAAATTAACGCTGATAAATTTAAAATTGATTAGAAATGATTTTATTTTTTAGGGTGCACAAAATAACTTAAGATTTAGAGCCTTGGAATAAGATTTTGTGAGCAAACTTCTCTAAGGCTATTAAAATCAACATATGTGCCTAACTAAGGGAGTGGTGAAATACATTGTATAATTGGTGACATCAAGAGTCTCCGCTCACACCGGAGTTAAGCACGAGGTTGCGCAAAGTCAGTTGAGGAGATATCCCTCCAATACCTTCTTAGCGTTAGAGATATTTATGGGGATCTATTCGTATATGGGGGTCTTGTTGGTACCTTAAGCTCTACGAGAGGTGGTGCTTTCAATATTTTGGGCTTTGTTACCCGACCCATATGGTGGACCTGACTTACGAATGTTCACCTACGCATTGTTTTTATTTTGGTGGATTCATTGCTTGACATAGGTAGCCACATAGGTTACTTGCAAGGATTATTCTATAGGTACCCTGAGTTAGATAAGGGTCGGACAACACACAACCTTTATGGAGGATTACCTCTCCGAGGGGGATCTGACCGACTAGTTGTTAAGCCCACGAGGGCCCTCATAACTAATTATGATACCTCTGATCTTTTGAAAGGGAGTCTCAGGCCCCTCTTGGGCGAGGCATAACTACTTTAGTGAGGGAGTCCCCTGTCAGCCACTATATCATGTTTGTTTTCATATTGACCTTTTTGTTTATTTTTTCTGTGCTCTTTGATTGTTAGTTGGCCTTAGGATTTTGTATTGTGTCGTGGGTTTTCATTATTATGGATAGTGGAGTCCCCTTGACTCCCTCAGGTAGTGTTACCCAACCCATGGTCTTTGCTCATTCCATGGGGACAAATCCTTTTGTATTTCTAACTCGTATGTTTAATCATGATACTCAGCCAATACCTTGGGCCTCTAACCTTTTTCTCATGGTATGTCAGACATGCCTTCGTAGTTTCCATCCTCTATCTCATCTCCTTATGTAAATACTAGTTTTGGGTATGGGGGCATGATGCTCTTTATTCTTCCTTTTCATTTGGTGGAAGTCATATCTCTCAACCAAATATTACAGTAGGAGGTTGAAATATTCCTTCCTACGAATCAAATCTTAGCTTCACTTTTCCAGGAGAAAGTGCTTAAATGTTAAGTCATTCTACTTACTACATCCCTTCCATCTATCTTTATTTCGCTATGCTGGCTCCTACGAATGATTTTCTGATGGTGGGTATCCATCTGTCCTCTGGTGTTTCATCCAGGGGTAGTTAGTTTTATAGTGTGAGAAACTAACTTCATGGAGTTCCTTTGTTTGGGAGCAACATATATCCTCACCCAAGTAACCCTTGTCATGTCTCTTTCTCTTCATAAGTGGCTTCCTCGGTGATGATTCCCTTACAACCCTTTATGAATCAGTTTGGAGATGGATAGTTTCCTACCAGACATGGCCATGGTGTATGCCAAAACCCTTCCTGGCCCGAAATTTCTCAAAACCAGTCTTTCCCGGAACCGTGGTCTCAAATGTCGCAACCAACCTCTGCCACTCCAGTCACTGTAAGTCATACTGGAATTATATCACCAAACTCTGCTAGTCATGGTGGAGATTGGTCGATAACCTCTTCAAGTCATGTTGAAGACCAACAACCAACCACTGCAATTCATGTTGGGGGCACAAATCTAGTCACTACTAGTCACATTGCACATACATCACCAACCTTTGCAAGTCATGTTGGAGATTCATCACCAACCTCTGCTAGTCACGTAGGGGGTTCATCACCAACCTCTACCAGTCATGTTGGGGATTAACCAACCTCTACCATTCATGTTGGGGATTCATCACCAACCTCTTCTAGCCATGCTAGGCAGTCATCACCAACCTCTGCAAGTCATGTTTGATATTTTCTACTAGCCTCTGTAACTCATGTTGGGAGCATGTCACTAGCCTATACAAGTCATGTTGGGGGCATTCATAAGATTGAGAAGCTTCGGTGTATAAGACATAAGCCCAAGTTCCTTTGTAGAATTTGCAAAGGAGGTAACCTAACTCGTTTGTTCTCTGCTACTGATGTGGTACAAGAAGCATGGTCCTTTCATAGCGGCCCTTTGGGTTCTGAGTCGTCTTTGGTTTCCCAACATTCTATTCCTTCTTTGGTTGATATAATGGTCGTGACGATGCAATATTTAGCTGACACCCCTCTTCTTTTAGGATATTATGCATCTCTTGACATTTTTTTCTTGAATCCTATTCAACCAACAGTCAAGTCAATGCAATCGTTGACCGACGCTACTCCTGGTTTTGGGGGTGATGCATTTATTGACCTTGTTGTCTCGCATCATTTTCTACCAATGCTTGAAGAAGTGGTAGTGCTGATGCAATATTTGGTCGATCCCACTCTTATCTTGGAGAGTGACAAGTCTAAGGAAGTGACATTGTCGATGCAATCTTCAGTCAATCCCACTCTTCTTTTGGAGGGTGATGCATCCTTCGACCATGTCGTTAGCATTTCTGGTCTTGTACCTTGTGAACAAGGGAGCATTCTACTCTCTACAAGTACATTCCCTCCAAGTCCTAGGGTAGTTTCCTTTGATTGGAATGATATGGTAGAGCCTAGACTTGGTTCTTCTACACCCTTCCAGATAAGGGGCATTCTTTGATATATTGTAGATAAGGTAACCTCTGCAAGTATTTTATCCTCCTCAACTTGGAAAGATTTGGGTTTTCCCAATATTATGTCATCTATATGTGAGTTGTTGACTTTCGATAGAATTTATTCACAAGATCCTTGGCCTCCCCCATTATATGCTTCTTAGAACAACATTCCCAAGTCTCGTTTAAGCTCTTTTCCGACTCTATTAAAAAGTGAAAAGATTTCCGACTGAAATTGTATCTTTCACACTCATTAATTGGATTTTAAAGGACGTCTATTTGGTGTAAGTTTAACCTTTCTTGGACCAAGTAGACTAATTTAGAAAAAGGAATACTCTAGTCACTAGTGGCTAGAAGAGTTCTCCTAGGTATTGTTTTATACTTCATCGGGCCTAGGGGACTAAATTCACGAAAAATGACATTCTTTGGAGTTAAGTTTTAATTGCATATCATTCTCCTTCTTGCAATATTGAGCCTATTGTTGGTTCCCGCTTTCACATTATAAGACTATTATCTTAGCAGTTTGCATCATCAACCAAGCAAAGCCTTGTTTATATCCTTTGCAGCTTGACACCCTATACCCTACGAGGAAACATTCCCCCGAGTGTCCATATCCTTCATAAACCTCCTTGCATTGAGCATAGCTATGTTACATTGTTGGAACTAGTTTCTTACTAGTGACACTTGTTTCCTCCTCTGTATCATAGCATTCATTTTTCTATGAAAAAAAATATATGGGTGGGAAAAGAATATTATCTTATGTTGGCAGCAGTCGTGTTGCCTTTGAACAGAGAAAACAATTTTGAGTCCACTTTTCATCAAAATTTTGGGTTTAGCATGACCTTATGAAGTTGAGCTCGTTACTTAGAGTCTACTCCCATGACTGGTTACTCTTACATTCCCTATGGAGATTTTGATTGGTGCCTCCTACATCATAAAGTTTTATCATTAAGTCTATTCTTCCAGAGTCATCCATATGTCTCATTCTCTTGTTCAAAGTATTTCTATCAGCCTATGTCGACCATTTCTCATAACTCTTGACTTTTCATGTTGCCCATACCCTCAGTGTGTCTCAGAGTTACATGAATTCGTAGTCCTACCATGCACCCTGGTCCTCCTTTCCTTATGGGTAGGTAACCTTGAACCCAACAATTGACATCTCCTTAATGGTCACTGACCGGGGGGTTTCCCTTATGTTTGATGACAATAAATATATTCACACATTGCGATTCGTGTAGTTTCTTGGATGTAATTATCCTTATTGGTGGTTTCCTCACCTTTATTGACATTTTTCCTTCTTGGTTGTTATTCAAAGGGTCCTTTCGTGCTAGGGACACAAATCTAGTCATTGCTAGTCACACTGCACATACATCACCAACCTCTATTAGTCATGTTGTAGATCCATCACCAACCTCTGCTATTCATGTTGGGGGTTCATCACCAACCTCTGCCAGACATGTTGGGGATTCACCAACCTCTGCCAGTCATGTTGGGGATTCATCACCAACCTCTTCTAGTCATGTTGGGAATTCATCACCAACCTCTGCAAGTCATGTTGGAGATTTGCTACTAGCCTCTACAAGTCATGATGGGAGCATGCCATTGGCCCCTACACTAGTACATATTGTAAAAATTTAGACGTTCTATTTGTGGCGTTATGGACAAAATTGGCCATACTGTCGAAAAATGGAGGAAATGTTTTTTTTTTCCATATTGCCCGATAACGTCGCTATTCCCACGTTGACATCTCTCTTGCCACGTTGTCATCTCTCTTGCCACATTATTGTCTCTCTTGCCACGTTTGCCAAATTATTGTCTCTCTTGCCACATTTGTGACATAGTCATCTCTCTCGCCACGTTTCGATAGGTGTCGTAGTTGCGACGTTGTGGAAAATAGGTTTTCCCCCTCCAACGATCACCTAGTATTTTGACCAAGTCAACTTTGATTTGGTCAATGATCGTCGTAATTGTGAAGTTATAAAATCTATAAATATGTTTCATTTTACGGATGTTGCGACAAGTTTTCTATAATAACGACACTTCAAAAAGGGTTTGCGGGTCTTCTCGGCTAAAGTACAACTATTAAAACACATTTTACTAGGGCTCTTCTCGTTTCGTTTTAATTTTTTCATCGGTCAAATTTTAAAGGAAACAACTATTAAAAGACATTGTACTATGGCTAGAGTACATGATGGGAAATAGTGACCTGTGAATGGGGTCAACGTTGAAATTTTTTCAAAAATTTTATGTATGACATCATACATCCTTGAGTCTTGAAACCCTCTCATACCGTCAAGGCATGTGTCTAGTCTAACCATGTCAAATTTCGATGCATACAAGCACATATTGAAGAAATTTCAATGTTGCACTAGCATATTTGGCCCATTTTGCGACAGTTGTTTTGACACTTATGTGATGTTATGTCTTTGATATGGTGAGAAATTTGGAGTCTCTAAAAGATTGGTTTAGGTGACATGGAATTTGCGACGAACTTGATCAAATGTCGCTCAAGCGACGATATAGGCAAACAATCTCAAACCAACTTTTCGTCTAAATTGCGACAACAACTTTTATTGTTAAACCAACGCATCAATAGAATATGTCATCACATATTCGACGACAAATTTTTGTTGTTTATGTAGCTAAACCGATGCAACAATAGAAGTTTTCGTCGCATATTCGACGCCACTTTCCATTGTTTATATAGTTGAATCGTCGCATCAATAGAATTTGTTGTCGCCTATTCGACAACAACTTTTTGTTGTTTATGTAGGTAAACCGACGCATCAATAGAAGTTGTCATCGCCTATTCAATGACAACTTTCCGTTTTTTATATAGAAAAACCATCACATCAATAAAAGTTGTCATCGCCTATTCGACAACAACTTTTTGTTGTTTATGTAGCTAAACCGATGCATCAATAGAAGTTGTCATTGCCTATTCGACGACAACTTTCCGTTTTTTATATAGCAAAACCGTCGCATCGATAAAAGTTGTCGTCACTTATTTGACAACAATTTTTTGTTGTTTATGTAGCTAACCCAACGCATCAATAGAAGTTGTTGTAACCTATTTGGCGACAACTTTTCGTTGTTTGTATAGAAAAATTGTCGCATCGATAAAAGTTTTCGTTGGATATGCGACGACCAAAATTTATTTAGAATAAAAATAAAAAAATATTTTGGGCATCAATTTTGATATTAATATTAATATTAAATCCCAAAGGGTATTGCATGAGCCTTGTATTGATTTCACAAAGCCTTGGGACTTATTTGATGGAGCTTATCAAGGCTCTCCAAAAATGTGTGGGGATGGAGTCATACTCTTTTTAGATCATTACCACTTCTTCTCCTTAAAATATGGAGCCAGACTGGGAGAAAATAACATGGTTGAATTCTACACCCTCTAGATGTTGATGAAAGTGGCACTTGAAAAAAATATTAGGTGTTTGCAAGTTCTTGGAGATTTTAAGTTGTTGATGGATTGGGATAATGGAAAATTTAATATTACATATTTGGTCTTGGATCCAATCATGGCACTATGCTTGGAGAAAAAATCTATGTTCAAGGAGGCCTCATTTTTCCATATCTACATGGATTTTAATAAAAAATAAGATATGTTGCCAAAATAAGGCATCATGCTACAAGGATCCTTGTGGGAATGTGAATACAAGGACAATGCTCTACTAGAAGCTACTCAATTGTCTATGTTTTGATGTTTGGTTGATAGGTCTTGGGGTAGATATAGAATTATGTTTTCTTGGAGGTTAAAGATGATTCTAGTTATGTTAGGTTTTGTCTAGATTGATTTTGTATGGCTATGCACAAATCATATATGGATCTCTTTTGGAAGATGAAATGTATAAGTCTAAGTTAGTATCACAGAAGATGAACTGAGCCAAAAGGCTAGGTTATGTGTATTTTTATTTCCTACTGAGATATCAAATACAATGAGTTTTTCCATATATCAAATACTGAGATATCAAATACTGTGTATCACATCATTCTTCCATATATATTTGTGATAAAATGGCCCATTTTATAGTCGTGATCACACTGCCAAACAAATCTAATGGTGTACCACACAATGCAATGGTACTCCTTGTGGATCTATGAATACATCACTACACTATTTCAGGGTTGCATCTAATCATTGGCACTATTGTTTCCCAACATCTCATCCCTTTCTGGTTGAAAACACACACCTGCCAAATGCACAGTGTTCTCTCACATCCATGATAGTGCATGGAAATGTTGCCGAAGGTAAACAAAGGCAATCACCCTTTAATTTTAAATATGTCAAGCACTTACAAACTAACATAAGGTATAAATCATCCATAGGCTAAAGAAAACATAATATAAAAGGGAAAATAAAATCTTCTCTTTGACATGAACCAATCTAAACTCCTAGGAGGGTTCATGGGACACATGGTTGAGTATAGAATTCAATCAACTTATGATATATGAGTAAATTCAAATTAATGCAAGCATAATGATTCAAGCCATTGTAATAGAAATACAATAAAAAATAGATAACTAAGATCTGAAAAATTTGTTAACAAAAATAGAAGTAGATTGTCCAACCCATGTATATCACACTAAACTATCATATTTAACATACCCCTGTATATATCTAAACTAACAAATTTAACCCGAGGAGGGTTGGTTACATAATTCCAAGAATATCAATGAATCCACAACCACACTTACAATCATTAACAATGAGTAGTATAAGTTGAAATGACGCTTAACTAGAAACACTCAACCATGAATATATTTTTGACCCTTTGTTTGGTAAATTTCAAATATAAAACTTATAGTCGAATAGCTTCAGAATACCCAAACTTATTGTCTGAACATCACTGATAGCAAGGCCATCATTGTCTTTTCAATGAAAGGAAGTGTAGAACTACTTTCATAAAACATAGGTGGCATAACAAACTAACAACATCTACTTGACAAGATAAATGAAATAATGCTAACAAGACAAAAAAAATTAACATAATACACAAGGAACAAATGTAATGATGCTAGATTAACATGATGAAAGTCATAATGTCAACATGACATGAACATTCACAATATGAAATAGGGCTCCTAGAAATGCATACAAATAACACAAATCCATGAACATACAAGAAGTAGAGAAAATCCACAAACTAAATCCAAACGCACTTTATCTTAGCAAACTAAATCCATGTTTCTTTTCTCTATTAGATACCAAACGCACTTTATCTTAGCAAACTAAATCCATGTTTTAAGGATGAATAGGATGAGTTAGATAGAATTATGTCTTTATATAATATTTAAAAAAATAAAATTTGTAATGTTTTTTATAAATAAAATATTTTGTAATTTAAGTAAAATAATTTTATACCAACTTTATATATATAATTGAGAAATAAAATAATTAAAAGTATAGTGTGTAATAATGGGATTCACGCAACCTTTAATACAAAATTCTGATTAACTTCGTAAAGTGGTGATTGACTCAGTAAATCATTTTGCAGCTAGAAATTCAGTCAAATATAAAATATATTATATATTTTATGGGTGGATTTTTGGATGTCTTTTCCTTACTAAATACATCTTCTCGTGGCAAACTTAATCCATGTTTCAAGGATGAATTTTATGTGTTAATCAGAATTGATGTACCTATGTGACATTTAAAAAATAAGTAATAGCAAAATAAATATTTCAATATTTGAGAAAAATAAAATATTTTAATGTATAACTTAAATAAAATAATTTTATATCAACTTTATATGTATAAAATAAAAGAGAGAAATAAAGTAATTGAAAATAAAAAATTTCATATTATGTTTATAGGTGACTTTTGATGTAATAGAAGGCATTTAAAAAATATTAACAAATAAAAAAAAATTAATATGGACCATATATAAAATATTCAATATCTCAATATAAACTTTATATATAGGTAAATAGATAGATAGTGAAAGAAATTGAAGTTAAAAAAAATATGGTGTCTTACAACATCACATTTCAACATGGAGTTGACTAGTGAGATTTAAAAAAAATTATTAATAACAAAAAATATTGTAATGTGAAATATAAATAAAATATTTGAATGTCCACCTTAAAAAAATAAATTTATATCAACTTGATATTCATAAGCCAATTTTATTATTATTATTATTATTATTATTATTATTATTATGTTGATCATAAATAACACTTTGTAAAGTAGCTAGAGAGGTAGTGGGGGGGTCCAGAGGGCCCATAGTGATAATACTGGAGATCATTCAATGTAAGGTGGACTAGGTCCACTACATTATTAAATAAGACCCATTATGGTAGTTAGATATAATAAATGTAAGAGGACTTCTTAGAAGGTTCTACTTCCAGAAGATTTCTCCTCTAGAATGTTCTTAGGTGATGGTAGCATTATATAAAGGGATTCAAGCAATGTAATGAGACATGAAGAGAAGTATTGCAATTGGAGTGGTAGCTCAATAGGAGGATTCCCTCTTGAAGAGGCAAGTGAACAGGAGAGGATCCCTTCCATAATAGGATCCATTGTATGGTGTTGCCCTACCTCAAGGGTTTGGTAATAATAAAGTGTGGTTTCTTCTATCTTTGCTCTATGGATATATTGTGTATTCAGTATTTGTGGTGATTATATTGGTATATCTATTCAGGTTCTTAACAATTGGTATCAGAGCACTTTCCTTGGACATACATTGTGGGCAAATATTTTTTATTTTTGCAGATTTTTTTTTCAAAGAAGAAAAACGAGAGCCGAAACATTCCAGACATTTTCAGTATATTTTTGTACAAACTTTGTAGAAAATGGTTGTATATCTGAGTTCCTCTCAGAAAAACACCCAAGTTAAAAAAAAAAATCGTCCGAAACGGAGTCCGGAAGGTCAAGATATTGAGGTTTTAAAATCTGCAATTTTTCAGCGTTTTTTCTGCGGACGGCGGTGCGATTTATTTATATAGAATTTTGAGGTTAAATTTGCCCAAATAAATTACATATCTGAGTTCTTCTCACAATTTCACCCAATTTCAAAAAAAAAAATCAGCCGAAACAGAGTCCGGGAAGTGAAGTTATGAGCATTTTAAGTTCATCAGTTTTTTAGGGTTTTTCCAGAAAAAACCGCGATTTTCTGCCGAAACTTATTGGGTCAATTTTTTTGAGTTTTTCCGTAATGGCTGCAGGACCGAAGAGTTCATAGGGTGCTCATATGGCTATTTCATCTCAAACCTTGAAAGAAATTCTTGAATCATTCAAAGCCCTAGTGGATGCTAGATTGGATGTGTTAGCACAAGGCCTCACAGACAGCCTCACAAATATCATTACAGATGGCCTCAATGATAGTTTTCATAGTATTCAAGATTCATTGAATAACATCCAGGAGATATTTCTTATGGAGGGTCTCATGAATGCATATAATCAAGAAATATATACTTGGTACGATTTTGAGGCCGATTGTGATGATTGGTATATGGATAGTTGTCATTTCTGGGATGACAACCACTTCCATATTTTATTTGATGACTCTACTCCACCTTCTGTAGAGAACATAAAGGTCCCACATCAAGAGCTAGTTACCAGCATTCAGTCTGCATATTCTACAGTGGTATTATTCCTTCCAGATTCTGCTACGACCATTTTCCACTATGTGGATGGATCTTCTTATTTGGATTCACATGATAGGTGTCAGTCATTGGCGCATCATTTGGAGTTGGTTATTGGGTTCCAAAATCTTCTACGGGGATTTCACATGAGCACTTGGACATGGGACCCGGGCTTACAATGGTGGTTGGACTACTTCAGCATGGTTGATTTCCTTTCAACATGGGACTTTGGTTCTTCAGTCTTCTTCAACATTACGGTCCACAATTATCCATGGGACCCTGGTATATGGTTGTACATCAAGCGTTGAGTACAACGCTTTAATAAGGGGGATGGAATGTAAGGTATCTAGAGAGGTAGTGGGGGGGCCCAGAGGGCCCATAGTGATAATAGTGGAGGTCATTCAATGTAAGGTGGACTAGGTCCACTATATTATTAAACAAGGCCCACTATGGTAGTTAGATATAATAAATGTAAGAGGACTTCTTAGAAGGTTCTACTTCTAGAAGATTCCTCCTCTAGAATGTTCTTAGGTGATGGTAGCACTATATAAAGGGATTCAAGAAATGTAATGAGACATGAAGAAAATTATTATATTTGGAGCGGTAGCTCAATAGGAGGAAGCCCCCTCGAAGAGACAAGTGAACAGGAGAGGATCCCTTCCATAATAGGATCCATTGTACGATGTTTCCCTACCTCAAGGGTTTTTTTCTAATAAAATGTGGTTTCTTCTATCTTGCTTTGTGGATCTATGGTGTATTCAGTATTTGTGATGATTATATTTGCATATCTATTCAGGTTCTTAACACACTTTCATAAAATAAAGCAATTGAAAATAAAAAAATATCAAACTCACACATATATAATTATTAGTTTCGAATCTATCATATACAAAGAGGATCAAATACCCTTAAAGATTGATGAAGGATTTACACTTAGAAAGATTTCATTTCTTTAAACTCGTGATAAATACATATAGTTAGCATGGATTTTATATAATGATTATCCATAATATATATATGGCATAATTAGGTAATATATGTATGGCATAATTATGTAATCAAAAAATATTTGTCCATACTTTCTTTTTGACTAAGTTTTATGAATGCATAAAAATAATACATGTATGGCATAATTGTGTAATCAAAAAATATTTGTCCATACTTTTTTTTTTTACTAAGTTTTATGAATGCATAAAAATATTGAAACTTCAAAGTAATAGGATTTTTTAATATTTTTTTAGGTATTTTAAATATTTTTCTATCATAAGTCTAATATATTTTAATATTATAAATTTAAATTAAGATTGAAAAAAAAACGCTTGAAAAGAATAAATATATAAATATTCATGTATCCATATATTTTTCATAGCTTGGAGTTATTATGCCGAAAGGCGTATACCTATTGACAATGGGCGGATTTAATAGGGGTTTAGTGCTTAATAAGTTTTCTATGGACAGGATTAAATATGGCTGGAATATTCTTAGTAGTCACACAAAATAAATGGTTGTGATTTCAATCATTAACTTCCTAGCTATTATAAAGACATCTGTTTATGTGTTTACTTTTTTACATTTACCTAATCATATTTAAAAATTACTTTGATAGCTAATTGATTTCCACCTAACTGATTAACATAAATTAAAATATTAACACCAGATAAATGAAGCTCAACCGTTTATTTGTTAATCAATAATAAAATTTAATATATTCTTTTAAATATTCTTTTCATCTTATCAGCCTTTCGGGGTTGATCAGCCACAATTGTGTGGTCGTGCTAGTTATTTCTATAACAAACATTCTAGATATATCATCTTAGAGATGTTTATGGAAGTACATTATAATGAAAAAAATCCATTTGTCAATGCTAACATTTCAACAAATGCATTATCACTCCATATGCATATGAAATGTTTCTTTGTAAAGTATAACAAATTGTAATCAATGACAAGGTTGTAAAGAAATGGCATACTAGGTATGGATTTTACATTATTGGTTTTGATTCACCTTTTTAATCAATGTAATAGTATATATAAATATATAAATTTATTTTTTAATATAGATACATTTGTTTTAATAAAAAATAAATTGTTGAGAGAATATGTCAACTACACATTAAAATAGGAGATAATTAGTTGGAGACATTGTTTTATATTCAGTTATATCCAACAATCTCTTAACTAATCAAACTATTCACATAGAAACAAGCTCTAACTCACATGGACCAATGATAATAACAATCACAACCTTTAATATGATCACGCATAAGACAAGTAAGAGTTACTCATTCGAATGCCCCAATGCCCTCCCTCAAAAAGTACTTGTCTCAATCTTTATCAAGACAAATATTCCATAAATATCAAGATCACTTCAACAAATGATCCACCATGAATTAAAGAACATCATGATCAACAACGTCTATATTTGGTCAAGCCTGAAAGTTACATCTCATACCTCAATCATGTACAGGCATCATCAACCTATCAAATTTGATATAAAAGAACAATCATCCATTGAAATACATGAGTACCTAACTGCTCAATGGTTAATCTAATAGGATTCCCTTCAAATACATGGTTCATTCAACTTCTAGATGAACTCCCCCTAAATGTACATATAACTTCCAATTTATGTGCCCAACACACCTCCTAGAGTTACAACCAACACATTCCACTCATAGAGCATCTATCCAACACATTGGCCACTCCTCCAAGTGTTTAACAACTCCTTAACACATTGTTCGCTAGACCAAACAAGTTATCCAAATCATCATAGACACATGGAAAAGGGTATGTATGTCTATTGAGGTCTTACAATGATATGACATTTACATGTGACATACATAGATACATTTACATATAATTAACATACTCCATCTCATGAAGACACTAGGTAATGTTTTTGAAAACAATGCCTAGGTACCACTATAATACTTTTCTCAAGTACCAACTCTAAGAAAAATACAAGCTCAAAAGTTTCAAGGATCAATGCATAGGATTTATTGATAACATCATAGACTTGCTATAGATACAAGGTGTGATTCACTTTTTCATATGGTCAATGGTTTTATTGAACACAACTCACAAACTTTACCTTGTTTTTCCATCACCAACTAATCTCCTCTATTTCAACAAGAACTGTCACTAGGGTCCATTGCAACTAACTTAAAAATATCTCTGGTGTATCAAGAAAAACATTTATATCTTTCTTGTTGCAAGCTCATCATTCCAACCCAAAATCAAGTATGTGATCAACCCTTCGATTTTCCTGCGAGAACAATGCAAGTTCTTCATATTTTTAACTTCCATGGTAGCCAACCAATAGTTATTCACCTAAGAATATCAATTCCATATGATAACGAAACTTTCCATGCTCCATTCACTTCTAGGAACCAACCATATATTTGAGTCGAGCATTTGTAACAAGGAACCAACTAGCAAGGAGCCAACCATATATTTGGGTCGAACATTAGTACCACATAGATTGACTAAGAATTTTTATACACCAAGACTTGACATCAACGTGACTATAAATACTAAATTATTGGCCATCTATGGACATATTTTATTTTACAAATACACCTAGGTACCCAAAAACGTTGCTCACGATTTCTCTAGAAAAATAATTTGAATATATGATGTATCCAAGTATATCCTACACTTTATGCACCTATCAATCTGAGGACTTATGGAGCAACATTCATGAAACAATATTTCATCAAGGAATGATTACAGGAAACAAAACAAAAAGAAAAATTTCAGTTCCAAATACACCACACCTTACCAAGTAGACTCATGAATCAATTTTACATTAGAAAGTATTTCCATGTAGGGATGTCAAAAAAATAAACAAGAGGTAATGGAACACCTAACCAAATGGTTGTACCTATATGTTTTTCTAGACACATACATATATTAAGCATGTTGGTTCAATATTCAACATCATTGTCCAATATTCTTCTTGGAGTTTCTATACTTCTCTAAGAAATTGTTATAATCAATTCTAATAAACTTTACACTCACATATTGAGTTGACTAAACTCAATATGTTTTCTTGTACAAACCCCAAACAATTAGTATACAATTTTATTCACCATGACCTCTATTTTCCATAAAACAACTCACTCTATATGTCCCATCAAGTATGCATTTTTATTCACCATAACCTCTATTTTCCATAGAATAACTCACTCTGTATGTTCCATCTCCATGGTCATCATTGACCATTCCTTGTGCAACACCCCACTCAAATAACTATTATGACCATTAGATTTAAATCACGCACCATTCTTCCATTTCTTTGAATAATCTCTTCACAGAGAAAATTTATATGCCCCCAATGGCACCGTCATGACCATGGCTATTAATCCCCTCCATTATAATGAATGCCAAAGATATATTGACCATCATACTTTATCGTACTTCAATTATTAGGATGCCACTATCCATATCCTCTTAAACATTGAACTTCTTACTCTCGAGCTAATATTGACAAAATAGACTTTATCATCCTTAAATGATTAGGATGCCACCATCCATATCCTCTAGAATATTGAACTTCTTAATTTCTCTCTAGTTGGTATGCATGTGATACTTCTTACTCTCGAGCTAATATTGACAAAATAGACTTTATCATCCTTAAATGATTAGGATGCCACCATCCATATCCTCTAGAATATTGAACTTCTTAATTTCTCTCTAGTTGGTATGCATGTGATTTCCCTTCTCTAACTATACTGTCGTAGGCATGTGTAGTGTTGTTTCCCTTCAACGAATACGAGCAGGGTGTAAATGGATGTGCTCTCACATATTTCTTCATCCCAGATATAAAGGGCCTCCATACTAACTAATGACCATTGTCTCTTATATTTTGATGACTAGTGGCCAGATATACGGTATCTTTTCACCATAGAAGTGAGGATATATTTCCTCTATAGTTCCATCGGTAGTTGTTACGAGCTAACAAAAATTCTCCAAAGGGAGCTCTACAATATGTGAGAATATCTCCAACTGTTATCTTGAACTAAAAATTCTCTCCTACAATTTCATCCTGGTCCTGGAATACTCATTGTTACTTATGAAATTGTATATATAATTGTATATAGAGAAAGCTTGTGGTTAAACGCCATTATTTTCCTTTCAATGTCATTCTAATACACTGATCACTAACACATGGTATTATGGTCAACACCCAAACAAGTTCAGATTTGGTTTATGTGCAACTCATATGGGAGACCACAATTCAACCTTTCTATTTTACGAGTGCATGAAGCTCGACAATACTTCACCCTCTTTGATTTCCAAGAGTGCTATGGTGGTCAGCTCTATCTAACACGAAGTCTTCTACAATAGAAAAGGAAAAGGAACTTCATGTTATTTACCTTTTCAACAACCATGCACTCCTCTCATATCCAAGGTTGATTAAACTTTATGTCACACCTTTTCTATAACAACGGGGACCTCCTTATTTACTCATACTAAGAAAATTAACTTAACTGAACAAAAATAAATGAATGAAGATTGGATGCAATTTTTTTTATTCTAATTACTTGAGTTCAAGGATTCTCCTACATTAGACATAGCTGATAAGAAAATATGAGCATCCAACTTATGTGGATTTAAAGGTGAACTAATTCCTCCTTTGGATGCATCATCTCAATTTTTGTTCTTCCACTTAATTAAATATTCAAAATAATCTTGTCGTTGATTATTCTTACTAACTCACTTTATCAATATATTCTTACTAGCTCACTTTATCAATATCTCCTCAACTTATTCAGTGACTTGATTAGCGTGTTTCCTTTGCATTCTTCCATAGTGCCTACTTCTCCTTCATGAAACTCATATAAGAAAAAAAAACATTAGATATTGGAGAAATTTCAAAGGTGTCTGGCAAATGAAATTTGTAGGCGTTATCAAAAACATTTCTCAAAATCCTACATGGACCAATTGTCTTATGCTTGAGTTTAATGTACATACCTATAGGAAATATACCCTTCCTCAAATGTGCCATCATTGTATTTCACTCTTTAAAAACATTTAACCTCCTATGAAAATCTACCATTTTCTTATAGCTACCATTACTCTATAATAACTTCTCCGTGACTTGCTCATGAATCTCATGCCTGCTTTATGAAAAACTATCTGCATCACTTTTTCTATCCTCAACTTCCAACAACTTAAGCAAGTATACAACACCCTTTAAACGGTGAGTACATGAAGTTGGTGGATGATAAAGTGGCAAGGGGGTGGCAGGAACATGCACCTGCAAGAACATGTGTGTGCTCCTATGAACGCGCACGAGCTCCTAATGTTAGAGGTTCAGAAAATCTCGAACCTATACTTAGAAGGCCACATAGAGGCATTGCTAGGAATGTGTACAGGTTCTTAATAATGTGTGTGTGTTCTTAGGAATGCACATACATTCTTATCGTGCCCTCTTTTAAGGCAAAACATGCAGGATTTGTGCCCATTTACATAGATCACCCCTCGTGTTTCTCATTTCATTAAGAAAATAGAGAGGAGCAGAGCACCAAAGAAAGACAATATATTGGCACCATGTCCAACTCAATCCAGGTATGCTTGATTTCTCTTCTTGTCCTCCCACTCTAGTAATTTTTACTTCTATTCAATTAATTCAATATCTTTTAAGATAATCTAAAATATAGAAACTTCTAATGTTCTAGAGAAATATCATCTAGAAAATTTAGAGAGAGTTTCTTCTTACATTGCCTAAAATTTCATCTCTAAAATTAACTATAGAGAATTTACAAGAAAAAAGAGAAGTGGAGGGGGAAATTTTGCATCTATTCCTCCCTTAATATTGACCTCCAACATACCCAACATACTTAGTCACTTAAAAAATTAGGCTTTATTCATACTTTTGGTAAAAGTATCAACAATTTGTTCATCACTACACCTATTGGTTGTGGAGCCTAATTCTCTTCGTAATTCATAGGTTGTGTTTCAACTGCATTTGGACCTCAATTCCTAGTAGGGGGGTGGAGGGGTTTTGGGGGGGTTGAACCCCCACATATGGAGCCAGGGGGGTCAAGCCCCCCGACATATGGTTGTCCCTCTTTTTCCCCCACTGCTTCATAAATGCAAACTCAAAATCTTGACAACTATCAATAGAGGTTGTAGGGAGTTATTTGAACCATTTATGCTCGTCTCCCTGTAGGTTTTGAACAAACAACCTCATGAATACATCACCATTCTCCGTGAACAAGCTATTGGTGAAGTCCTGAAAGGTTGCTATATGCTCTTTAGAAGATAGGGTTGGTTCCCCATTGTACGTGGGTAACAACTTCAAGTAATTTTTAGGGAGGTCAAGAACATGGGCACGAAGATTCAAAGGGAAAAATCTAGCCATGAATTCCTCTATTACATTCAATGATTTCTCTTGTATAAAACATGATAAACTTCTTAGCTCTTATGGATGTTCATTTTTTGTTCAATTACAACTTTTCATTTCGTCTTCCTTGGTTTTGTTATTATACATTTCAAATTTATATTATATTTTTGTAAATGAATATGCAAGTGCTATAAATAGAAGTTGAAGAGACTCTTGAGTAGTCAATCTCAATCCATATTCTATTCATCAATGATATTTATTAAAATATCATTAATTTTGCTCGTTTGTATCTTCCTCTATTCTTTTGTATCTTCCTTTGTTCTTCAAATTCTTTTGGGTGTTTTTGGTGTCATTCTAGTGAATAATATTCTTCCATCTTCTTGTTCTTGTTCTTCATATTTTCATTATTCTCTTGAAGGTTTGATTTTTCCACCTAGAACTCTAGTTATGGTTGCCTAATCATTGCATAACCCATTTTTTAATTAAATTCAAGCTTATTTTGTTCACTATATTTTATGGGAAATTTTTTCATAAAGTTGTTAATTCTAGCTATGCCATCATTTTATGCTCTTTTCTATCTTTTTGATGATATATCTTAGGCCTTATTTCATTTTTGAGAGCTCAAGATATGTTTGTCTAAACATTTCATAGTCTGTTTCCCATTAAATTCATGTCCCTCTATTATTTGTGTTTTCTAAGTTTTTCCATCACCATTTTGTCGTATAGTATTCTTCCTTTGTGTTATCTTGCTCAATACCTTTCCAATAATGTATCATGAGCTTTATTTAGACTATTGTATATCAAAATATGGCTTATTGAAGTTCGGCCCTCAAAAACCCTTGATCTTCTCATGAGGGAATATGAAGTGCATCCCTAAAAGAAATATCTTCTCGTGAGGGAATATGAACTACATCCCTAAAAGAAATATCCCACGTGCATTAGATAATTCAATCTTGAATGGTTTATATTGTTTTTGGCCCCCTTACTTGGATTGAGTGAGGAACTAGAGGGGGCATACGACATATGGCCCATGTAGACATTTATTTCCAATAACCCATAGTAAAATAGGAAATAAAAATTAACCAAAAAAACCTACATAAAATTAAAAAATCAATAAAATAATCAAAACACTTTGCATCACATAAAAATTCTTATGGTAAGTTGGCTTCGAGATGGTATTAACCAAAAAAAACCTACATAAAATTAAAAAATCAATAAAATAATCAAAACACTTTGCATCACATAAAAATGCTTATGGTAAGTTGGCTTCGAGATGGTAGTAAGCACATGAAACATAAAACTTTTGAAATATTCTAAAATGTTAAAAACCTAAAAATTAAAACCTATAGTAAGTTGGCTTCGAGATGGTTTTAAGCACATGAAACATAAAACTTTTGAAATCCTATATCTAATAAGACTTTTGGGATTAGTGAAATATTCTGATAGGTCTATGTCCCGAAGAGTGAAATATTAATAAAATAAGGCTAAAACTACAACCAATGGGAATTTAGGAAAAGTGAAAGATACATTTACTTGTGTGCAACTGATTTTATCTATATAAAATTATTTTTAAAGTAAAATTGATTTCTCCATTTTAAAGTAAAATTGATTTCTCCATGTAAAATAAATAAAGGGTAGTTTACCAATGCGAATTTAGGAAAAGTGAAGGTTCTTTTACTCGTGTACAACCGATTTTATCTATATAAGATTATTTTTATAGTAAAATTGATTTCCCTATGTAAAATAAATACAAAGGGTAGTTCTCTGGAAAACCATGGGTAATTTGAGAAAAATGTGGGTAATCAAAACTATCTGCATTTTTTTAAAATCTATGGGAAAATTTAAAATGAAAATAAATAAATAAATAAAAATTAGAAATAAAATAAAATTATACAAATTATATATAAAAATATTAGGAAAATGAGGCTAGGTTCCACGCTAATCAAGATTCCACATTGGTTAGGGTTCTGTTATAGCAAGATTTGCCTCACCCCATGCAAATTTTCTCAGAAGGCCTTTTCCATTTCCCTATGTAGACTTGAAGTCCCTTTTTGCAGTTACTAGATATAAAAAATGTATTTTCCCACATATACGGGCCCTAACAACTATACATCATGCGTATACGCAGGTTGCACCATTACAATCCGCGTACATAAGGTTTTGTGCCCAAAATTAAAAAATGGTGATGGGTTTCCATGTCATGTCACGAGATCCATGATCCTTGACCTTCCATATACTAGAAACGTTCCAACTTGGCCCTTTAGTTCCATTTGAAGGCTATAAATGGGGCATATCTAAGCTATGGAAAATGGGAGAAGAATTCAATTTTGAGAGAAAAGTTACTCTGGAGAAATTATTCACTTCATATTGAGTCTGCATCCCTTTGTCATTTTAATTCTGAACACATTGTTCAGCCCCCAATCTCTTCCTTATTTGATGAAGAACCTCATTGTCTCTCTTATATGAGCTTGCCTTTCGTGGAGGATTGAAGTGGTGGAGGCCCAGCTGGAAGGGACTTAGTTTCTCGGTTTTGAACATGCCAACACATAATTTTTTCATTCATACACTTCCAGTGATTACATTTTAATAGAAATACTCTTTTCTCGTCCCATTAATGTCTTGCAAATATTTGAATTGTTAATCCATGGGCATATTTGTTATGAATATTGATGGATTATGCTATTATATGGGATAACGTTATATATTATCACCATATGCTTGAGTATCTTGGTTGTTGAGGACAAGTTGCAGGTGTATTGCTTTGATTCAAGTGCTCAACAGTGGACTTCATCGAACGTCTTGACGAGGAAGGATCCTTATGTTGTCTTGTTAGTATATTTTTTTATATAGCATACTTGAGATTAGAATTGATTTCTTTAGCCATTTCCATCTGTTGTGGTTTACCCCATGCCAGAGAGTGATTTTCCTCGTAATAGAATTGGCGACCATACTAGGGATTGAATCTTCATTTCGGGGTTTGGAGTGTTTTTCTTCTTTGATTGCTCTCGTTTATCTTGATTTTCTTGTTGTATGATTACTTGAAATCCTATTCTCATTTTGAGTCTGATTTTCTTGGTCGTATCCTTAACCTGGAAGTGTTTCAATACATATACATGATTTTTTTTCCTGATAGTTGCGTACATACGCGAGCTGTCGTTCTGTAGGAAACGTATATATGTGGTTTTCTCCTGAACAGTCGCATACATCATCCTTTTTTGCTTTATTTCTATGTTTTATTTTTGTTTGGTAAGTGTTTATGGTTGTTGACTCTTCTTAGGTCTCTGTCATGACTGTTAAGTGCCTGTCGAGTCATAGGAAACCTTTCTTTGGTTGAATTTTCAGGCAATTTTTCTTTCTTATCATCCTTTTCATTGGTTGTCCTTACATCCTAGGTTGGTTGTTTGCTTCTTGATATTATACTTGGTTTGTCTATGTTTACATACAGTAGGGTCTTTGGATCAAGTTGTTGTTCAGTACTTTCATTTCATTCTTTTATATTGAAAATACAAAAAAACATACATTTTGCATTGTTGGCATTTGATCTTTTGGGTTCTTATCGTTAATCTTAGTACATGTATGGAAATATTGCATCTTATTTAAAATTGAATAATTGAATTGAAAGTTGCATTTTGAAAATATTATCATTTATTGGGAATTGAAGTTAGGATTTTTCATTATATTCATATTCATTTATTTTACTTGTTGACTCATAACATCATCAGTTTCATGACCGCACCTTTTGAGTAAACAAAGCCACTAAAAGTAACGCTGATAAATTTAAAATTGATTTGAAATGATTTTATTTTTCAGGGTGCAAAAAATAGCTTCAGATTTAGAGCCTTGGAATAAGATTTTGTGAGCAAACTTGGCTATTAAAATCAACATATGTGCCTGACTAAAGGAGTGGTGAAATACATTGTATAATTGGTGACGTCAAGAGGCTCCTCTCACACCTGAGTTAAGAACGAGGTCGCGCAAAGTCAGTTGAGGAGATATCCCTCCAATACCTTCTTAGCGTTAGAGATATTTATGGGGATGTATTCGTATATGGGGGTCTTGTTGGTACCTTTAGCTCTATGAGAGGTGGTGCTTTCGATATTTTGGGCTTTGTTACCCTGCCCATATGGTGGAACTAACTTACGACTGTGCACCTATGCATTGCTTATATTTTGGTGGCTTTGTTGCTTGACATAGGTAGCCACATAGGTTACTTGCAGGGATTATTTTATAGGTACCCTAAGTTAGATAAGGGTCGGATGACACACAACCTTTATGGAGGATTACCTCTCCAATGGGGATCTGACCAACTGGTTGTTAAGCCCATGAGGGCCCTTATAACTAATTAGGATACCTCTGATCTTTTGAAGGGAGTCTCAAGCCCCTCTTGGGCAAGGCATACCTACTTTAGGGAGGGAGTCCCCTTTCAGCCACTGTATCATTTTTGTTTTCATATTGACCTTTTTGTTTATTTTTTCTGTGCTCTCTGATTGTTAGTTGGCCTTAGGATTTTGTATTGCGTTGCGGGTTTTCATTATTATGGATAGAGGAGTCCCCTTGACTCCCTCAGGTAGCGTTACCCAACCCATGGTCTTTGCACATTCCATGGGGACAAATCCTTTTGTATTTCTAACTCGTATGTTGAATCATGATACTTAGCCAATACCTTGGGCCTCTAACCTTTTTTCTCATGGTATGTCAAACATGTCTTTGTAGTTGCCATCCTCTATCTCATCTCCTTATCTAAATACTAGTTTTGGGTATGGGGGCATGACGTCTCTTTATTCTCCCTTTTCGTTTGGTGGGTGTCATATCTCTCAACCAAATATTATGGTAGGAGGTTGAAATACTCCTTCCTATGAATCCAATCTTAGCTTCACTTTTCAAAGAGAAAGTGCTTAAATGGGCGGTCATTCTACTTATCACATACCTTCCATCTATCTTTCTTTCGCTATGTTGGCTTCTATGAAAGATTTTCCCATGGTGGGTATCCATCTGTCCTCTGGTGTTTCATCCAGGGGTAGTCAGTTTTATAGTGTGAGAAACCGACTTCGTGGAGTTCCTTTGTCTGGGAGAAACATATATCCTCACCCAAGTAACCCTTGTCATGTCGCTTTCTCTTCATAATTGGCTTCCTCGGTGATGATTCCCTTACAACCCTTTATGAATCAGTTTGGAGAAGGATAGTTTCCTACCGTACATGGCCATGGTGTATGCCAAAACCCTTCCTGGCCTGAAATTTCTCAAAACCAGTCTTTCTCAGAACAGAGGTCTTAAATGCCGCAACCAACCTCCGCCACTCCAGTCACTGCAAGTCATACTGGAATTATATCACCAACCTTTGCTAGTCATGGTGGAGATTCGTCGACAACCTGTTCAATTCATGTTGAAGACCAACAACCAGCCGCTGCAATTCATGTTGGGGGCACAAATCTAGTCACTACTAGTCACATTGCACATACATCACAAACCTTTGCAAGTCATGTCGGAGATTCATCACCAACCTTTGCTAGTCATGTTGGGGGTTCATCACCAACCTCTTCTAGTCATGTTGGGGATTCATCAACCTCTACCAGTCATGTTGGGGATTCATCACCAACCTCTTCTAGTTATGTTGGGCATTCATCACCGACCTCTGCAAGTTATGTTGGATATTTTCTACTAGCCTCTGTAACTCATGTTGGGAGCATGTCACTGGCTTATACAAGTCATGTTGGGGGCATTCATGAGATTGAGAATTTTCGGTGTATAAGACATAAGCCCAAGTTTTTTTGTAGACTTTGCAAACGAGGTAACCTTACTCATTTGTTCTCTTCTACTGATGTGGTACAAGAAGCATGGTCCTTTCATAGGGGCCCTTTGGGTTCTGAGTCGTCTTTGGTTTCCCAACATTCTATTCCTTCTTTCGTTGATACAGTGGTCGTGAAGATGTAATCTTTAGCTTACACCCCTCTTATTTTAGGAGATTATATGTCTCTTGACCTTTTTGTCTTGAATCCTATTCAACCAACAATCATGTCGATGCAATCGTTGACCGACACTACTCCTAATTTTGGGGGTGATGCATTTATTGACCTTGTTGTCTTGCATCCTTTTCTACCAATTCTTGAAGAAGTGGTCATGCTGATGCAATCTTTGGTCGATCCCATTCTTATCTTGGAGAGTGACAACTCTAAGGAAGTGACATTGCCGATGCAATCTTCGGTCAATCCCACTCTTATTTTGGAGGGTGGTGCATCCTTCGACCATGTCCTTAGCATTTCTAGTCCTGTACCTTGTGAACAAGGTATCATTCTACTCTCTCCAAGTACGTTCCCTCCAAGTCCTAGGGTGGTTTCCTTTGATTGGAATGATATGGTAGAGCATAGACTTGGTTCTTCTACACCCTTCCAAATAAGGGGCATTCTTCAATATATTGTAGATAAGGTAACCTCTGCAAGTAGTTTATCCTCCTCAACTTGGAAAGCTTTGGGTTTTCCCAATATTGTGTCATCTATCTGTGAGTTGATGAATTTCGATAGAATTTCTTCACAGGATCCTTGGCCTCCCCCATTGTATGCTTCTTAGAACAACATTCATGAGTCTTGTTTAAGCTCTTTTTCAACTCTACTAAAAAGTGAAAAGATTGTCGAGTGAAATTGTATCTTTCACACTCATTAATTGGATTTGAAAGGATGTCTATTTAGTGTAATTTTAACCTTTTTTGGACCAAGTAGACTAATTTAGAAAAAAGAATACTCTAGTCACTAATGGCTAGAAGAGTTCTCCTAGGTATTGTTTTATACTTCATTGGGCCTAGGGGACTAAATTTACGGAAAAGGACATTCTTTGGAGTTAACTTTTAATTGCATTTCATTCTCCTTCTTGCAATATTGAGCCTATTGTTGGTTCCCGCTTTCACATTATAAGACTATTATCTCATAAGTTTGCATCATCAACCAAGCAGAGCCTTCTTTATATCCTTTGTAGCTTGACACCCTGTACCCTACAAGGAAACATTCCCCCGAGTGTCCATATCCTGCATAAACCTCCTTGCATTCAACATATCTATGTTCCACTGTTGGAACTAGTTTCTTACTCGAGACACTTGCTTCCTCCTCTGTATCATAGCATTCATTTTTCTATGAAAGAAAATATATGGGTGGGAAAAGAATATTATCTTATGTTGGGAGCAGTCATGTTGCCTTTGAACAGAGAAAACAATTTTGAGTCCACTTTTCATCAAAATTTTGGGTTTATCATGACCTTAGGAAGTTGATCCTATTACTTATATTCTACTCCCCTGACTGGTTACTCTTACATTCCCTATGGAGATTTTGATTGGTGCCTTCTACATCATAAAGTTTTATCATTAAGTCTATGCTTCCAGAGTCATCCATATGTCTCATGCTCTTGTTCAAAGTATTTCTATCAGCTTATGTTGACCATTTCTCATAACTCTTGACTTTGCATGCCGGTCATACCCTCAGTGTGTCTCAGAGTTACATGAATTTATAGTCCTACCATGCAACCTAGTCCTCCTTTCTTTATGGGTAGGTAACCTTCAACCCAACAATCGACATCTCCTCAATGGTCGCTGACTGGGGGGTTTACCTTGTGTTTGATGAAAATAAATACATTCACACATTGGGATTCATGCAGTTTCTTGAATGTCATTATCCTTATTGGTGGTTTCCTCGCCTTTGTCGAAATTTTTCCTTCTTGGTTGTTATTCAAAGGGTCTTTTCCTGCTAGGGACACAAATCTAGTCATTTCTAGTCACACTGCACATACATCACCAAACTCTATTAGTCATGTTGTAGATTCATCACCAACCTCTTCTAGTCATGTTGGGGGTTCATCACCAACCTCTGCCAGTCATGTTGGGGATTCACCAACCTCTGCCAGTCATGTTGGGGATTCATCAACAACCTCTTCTAGTCATGTTGGGAATTCATCACCAACCTCTGCAAGTCATGTTGGATATTTTCTACTAGCCTCTGCAAGTCATGCTGGGAGCATGCCATCGGCCTCTACACTAGTACATATTGTAAAAATTATGGTGTTCTATTTGCAACGTTATGGACAAAATTGGCCATACTGTCAAAAAATAGAGTAAATGTTTTTTGTTTTTTCCATATTGCCCGATAACGTTGCTATTCCCACGTTGACATCTCTCTTGCCACATTGTCATCTATCTTGCCACGTTATCGTCTCTCTTTCCATGGTTTCCACATTATTGTCTCTCTTGCCACGTTTGTGACATAATTGTCTCTCTTGCCACATTTGTGAAGATAGGTGTCGTAGTTGTGACGTTGTGGAAAATAGGTTTTCCCCCTCCAATGGTCACCTAGTATTTTGACCGAGTCAACTTTTATTTGGTCCATGATCATCGGAATTGTGACGTTATAAAATCTATAAATATGTTTCATTTTACGAATGTTGCGATAAGTTTTCTATAATAACGACACTTCAAAAAGGGTTTGTGGGTCTTCTCGGCTAGAGTACAACTATTAAAACAAATTATACTAGGGCTCTTCTCGTTTCGTTTTAATTTTTTGATCGATCAAATTTTAAAGGGAACAACTATTAAAAGACACTGTACTAGGGCTAAAATACATGATGGGCAACGATGACCTGTGAATGGGGACAATGTTGAAATTTTTTGAAAAAGTTTATGTATGACATCATACATCCTCGAGTCTTGAAACCCTCTCATACCGTCAAGGCATGTGTCTAGTCTAACCATGTCAAATTTCGATGCATACAGGCACATATTGAAGAAATTTCAATGTTGCACTAGCATATTTGGCCCATTTTGTGACGGTTGTTTCGATGCTTATGCGACATTATGTTATTGATATGGTGATGAATTTGGAGTCTCTAAAACATTGGTTTAGGTGACGTGGAATTTGCGACTAACTTGATCAAATGTCATACAAGCGACGATATAGGAAAACAATCTCAAACCAAATTTTCGTCTAAATTGTGACAACAACTTTTATTGTTAAACCGACGCATCAATAGAATATGTCGTCGCATATTCGACGACAATTGTTTGTTGTTTATGTAGATAAACTGACACAACAATAGAAGTTGTCGCCGCATATTCGACGCCACTTTTCGTTGTTTATATAGTTGAATCGTCGCATCAATAGAAGTTTTCGTTGCCTATTCGACAACAACTTTTTGTTGTTTATGTAGCTAAACTGACGCATCAATAGAAGTTGTCATTGCCTATTCGACAACAACTTTTTGTTGTTTATATAGAAAATTTGTCGCATCGATAAAAGTTTTCATCGCCTATTCAACAATAACTTTTTGTTGTTTATGTAGCTAAACTGACGCATCAATAGAAGTTGTCATCGCCTATTCGATGACAACTTTCCATTGTTTATATAGAAAAATTGTCGCATCGATAAAAGTTGTCGTCGGATATGCGACAACCAAAATTTATTTAGAAAAAAAATAAAAAATTATTTTGGACATCAATTTTGATATTAATATTAATATTAAATCCCAAAGGGTATTGCATGAGCCTCATATTGATTTCACAAAGCCTTGGGACTTCTTTGATGGAGCTTATCAAGGCTCTCCAAAAATGTGTGGGGATGGAGTCATACTCTTTTTAGATCATTACCACTTCTTCTCCTTAAAATATGGAGCAGGACTGGGAGCAAATAACATGGTTGAATTCTACACCCTCTAGATGTTGATGAAAGTGGCACTTGAAAAAAATATTAAGTGTTTGCAAGTTCTTGGAGATTTTAAGTTGTTGATGGATTGGGATAATGGAAAACTTAATATTACATATTTGGTCTTGGAGCCAATCATGGCACTATGCTTGGAGAACAAATCTATGTACGAGGAGGCCTCATTTTTCCATATCTACATGGATTTTAATAAAAAATAGGATATGTTGTCAAAATAAGCCATCATGCTACAAGGCTCCTTGTGGGAATCTGAATACACGGACAATGCTCTACTAGAAGCTACTCAATTGTCTATGTTTTGATGTTTGGTTGATAGGTCTTGGGGTAGATATAGAATTATGTTTTCTTGGAGGTTAAAGACGATTTTAGTTATGTTAGGTTTTGTCTAGATTGATTTTCTATGGCTATGTACGAATCATATATGGATCTCTTTTGGAAGATGAAATGTATATGTCTAAGTTATTATCAGGGAAGATGAACTGAGCCAAAAGGCTAGCTTATGTGTATTTTTGTTTCCTACTGAGATATCAAATACAATGAGTTTTTCCATATATCAAATACTAAGATATATCAAATACTAAGATATCAAATACTATGTATCACATCATTCTTCCATATATATTTGTGATAAAATGGTCCATTTTATAGTGGTGATCATACTGCCAAATAAATCTAATGGTGTACCACACAATGCAATGGTACTCCTTATGGATCTATGAATACATCACTACACTATTTCAGGGTTGCATCTAATCACTGGCACTATTGTTTCCCAACATCTCATCCCTTTCTGGTTGAAAACACACATCTGCCAAATGCACAGGGTTCTCTCACATCCCTGATAGTGCATGGAAATGTTGTCGAAGGTAAACAAAGGCAATCACCCTTTAATTTTAAATATTCCAAGCACTTACAAACTAACATAAGGTATAAATCATCCATAGGCTAAATAAAACATAATAGAAAAGGGAAAATAAAATCTTCTCTTTGATATGAACCAATCTAAACTCCTAGGAGGGTTCATGGGACACATGGTTGAGTATAGAATTCAATCAACTTATGATATATGAGGAAATGAAAATTAATGCAACCATAATGATTCAAGCCATTGTAATAGAAATACAATAAAAAATAGATAACTAAGATCTGAAAAAATTGTTAACAAAAATAGAACTAGATTGTCCAACCCATGTATATCACAATAACCTATCATATTTAACATACCCTTGTATATAAATAAACTAACATATTTAACACCAGGAGGGTTGGTTACATAATGCCAAGAATATCAATGAATCCACAACCACACTTACAATGATTAACAATGAGTAGTATAATTTGAAATGATGCTTAACTAGAAACACTCAACCATGAATATATTTTTGACCCTTTGTTTGGTAAATTTCAAATATAAAACTTATAGTCGAATAGGTTCACCATACCCAAACTTATTGTCTGAACATCACTGATAGCAATTCCATAATTGTCTTCTCAATGAAAGGAAGTGTAGAACTACTTTCATAAAACATAGGTGGCATAACAAACTAACAACATCTACTTGACAAGATAAATGAAATAATGCTAACAAGACAAAAAAATTAACATAATACACAAGGAAAAAATGTTATGATGCTAGCTTAACATGATGAAATTCATAATGTCAACATGACATGAACATTGAAAATATGAAATAGGTCTCCTAGAAATGCATACAAATAACACAAATCCATGAACATACATGAAGTAGAGAAAATAACACAATTCAGGGAAAACTTACCACATCATTTTCTCTTCACTCCAGATCCTTTGTATTGGACATGTTGCAGATTACTTCATTAGAATCATGCTTTGCATGAATAACATAAAAGCTATAATAATTATAAGGAAAACACCAATTATAAGGACAACACCAATTAGTGGATACACCTAAATTGTTATATTGCACTAGGTTTCTACCAAAGGCATGCAACTAGATGTTTTGGCAGAAGTTTTTTTTATTGATGCACCTAAATTATTATGTTTTACCAGTGCCCTTTAATATCTAAAGAATTGGTGATCCATGGCTACAAGTGCATTGGAGCAACAACATGTCAAAAATACATTAGTTCTAAACATTGGTCAAGAGACATTGATGATCCACATTGGTCTAGGTCCACCGATGCTTCTATACCAATGCGCACCCAAGTGTAAAAAAACAAAAAATATAGTAGTGCTCTACTTTGGTTCCAAAAAATGTGTGCTCCATGACCCATGTGCACTAGAGTGATAATAGCCCAAAAAGACATCAGTGCTTCACTTCTGTATTGGTATATTGTTTCTCCTATTTGGTATGGGTGAACCAATGATCCTATACGGTGTAGGTGCATCGATGCTCTTCTTTCGGTATGGGTGCACTAGTGCTCCTAATACACCAAATCATTGAACAATAATGTCCCTAATGCTTGAGACTAAAAAATAAATAAATTATATTGATATCCACAATATACCAGCAGCACCAAGAAAAGCTACACAAAATTAAGTAAGAACTACAACTTATAGTTTCGTTCTTTTCATCGATTTGGTCACATGTAATCAAGCTTTCCCAAAATGCAACCCTGATTATTACTGGAATACTAGTTCTTTGCTAATTACAATTTCAATTCCCAATGATCATATTTCCCCCTTCTCACCTATAAATAGGAATACAAAACACTGAAATTTCTATGGACCACTCCCTCTCCAAATTCTTCCTTACTACCATCTTACTATGTCAGTGCAATATTTTCCACGGAATAAATAGTGAGACATTTTTCTTCCTACACAAATCCAATAAGGTTATTACCCTCCTATGTAGAAATGCCTTCATATACCTCTTTGTTCCGGATTTCACATTGTGAAAAAGGGATGACTGCTTCATTACATAAAGTTTAAGAAGTTTGTTATCAAAGGTTGACATATCCACAAACTACGCTAACTGGATGCATAGAATGAAAATGTCTTGTATGTTATTGCCATATTCACCTCTAGATCAGAGATAGGTTCTAAAATTTATTTTGGGACTCTAAAGTGGAATGGCAGTCACTAAGATCTCTTATTAAATATAAAACACCATGTCCATGACACAATGAAAATAATGGTAATGCTCTTTGTCATGTGAGACATAATGAAACATGTCACAATACTTTCAAATTTGCATATACCATGTCACAAGATTTTGGAAGTTGCATCATTAAGAGAGGCTAAAATTATCATTAAGCGTATAACAAAATTACATTCATAGATATATACAAGCCATAGAAATAGCCTTGTGTATATTATCAGCTATATAGTGTACATCTAACTATCTTATAAAATTATTACATGACATCATGAATTTATTTTAGTCTTCTTTTTTGCTTTCCAGTGCTTAAGCAAATCATCAATGTCCATGTCTTGATTTACTGGGTTCTCTTCAATAGATGATGTTGTTTCAGTCCTTTCACATCGAGTACGTTTGGTCTTGTACCCACGGCATGGATGCTACTGTGAGGGGCCATCACCTAAAAAAATAAATAATATTGAATTTATATGGCCAATTTTTAAATAGGGTTGAAGTAGTTCATTATTATTGAAAAAAAACTCTGCAATGTAATTATTTACCTGGTCCTCTAGTCGGCACCATTGGAATGGTTTCCATCATGTTCACCTGATCTTCAGGTTGAGGATGATCATCTATGACATTCTCTGTCATTGAAATGTAAAAATTATAAGTACAAAATTATTAAGTATATGATTAATATATAGACATTTTACCGTCATGGGCCTCTACATTCACAGGAACATCTTGGGGCTGCACCTCACTGGGATGGGGCTGCTGGGGAGCACCATGATCTTCTGGCTGCGTTTCACTATCAATGCTCTGTTTTTCAGTACTAATGGTAGGGTTGATAGTGATGCTCCCCTCATTAAAACAAAGTAAGACATTAAATTATGGACAATATCAAACATTTACGTATTTTATAAGTAACGAAAGGTTGAGGTGGACTAATTTTTATTTACCTTATCCAGCAAATTGGATCTTGGAGTATGCCCCGTGATTTTCCTACGATCAATCACGGCTTTATAACTGTATTTGTAACCAAGTTGGAGGTCTTCCTCTGTGGTTCCAATTCTAAAGTCATCACCTTGCATTGCAAAAGGGTATGGTTTTTTAATGTTTTTGGCTGCAATTACCTTAAAGTTGTACGGTGATACAAATAATATTCTTAAGAGGTTTGGGTACTTATGATTCGTGACTGTAACCTCAAGTAGCCGCCCAGGCCTAGCTTGTGTTGGTCATGTTTGACAATATTGCTTTGGTTGCCTTTGAAGTGTCAGACAACCTATCATCAAAATTTTCAAGTATGTTATATATAGAAACACTTTTATTTATATCTAAAGAAAAATAAAGCTAGTATTGAATTCAAAAAATTGTAATTTACCTTGGTGTACCAGTTATTTGTTCTCTTGATTTTCTCAAAATCTTCTCTTTTGCATCATCAATGATTGCCTTCCACTCTCTCTCTAGAATTGAGGGAGGAGGCTCATACCTAGGATTTTTTGCCAAGCTTTGTCTATGAACATCCCGATTATATTTTAAATATCCACCCGCTGCAGATGTGACCGCTTTTGTATTGAACGTGTCTACAACAAAGAGGCCTTCAAGATAATCCATAAGTTCCTTTTTGAGTTTGGAATTCTGGCAATTCCACCTCATGCGTAAGGTTTCCCCAAAAATAGACAAGGCCTTGCTCTCTACGTGCCTATAAAAAAGGTCGTTTCCTACACACAAAAAGATATGATCATTAATTTAAAATTAATAATATAGATGATTTTTGTATGAGGACAACATTAAACAATTAAAATATGATTTAAAACTACCTGGGAGTCTTGATTGTTTTAATGGAAGTCCATTATTGTTGACCAAAAATGTGCATGGAAGGCTCCCCGTGCTTGTCACACGTCTATCTCGAGGAAATGCATCCATCTCAACAACATCACTATGATCCTCATCTCTGCCACCCTCTCTAGATTCTGATCAACATGTGGATGCATGTCGGTGCGTGTCATGGCTCCTATCTACATGAGGTGTGGAAGATGGAGAAGTAAATAGTGCTCTAGCAGTTGTATGACCATTCGCATAAGGACTCTGTAGCGTCTCTGTAGCACCACTACTACCAACTCCAGGCTGAACAGGCTCCAAATATTCTTTTATAAAAAAGAAAAAAAAATCATGAGATAATGTAAAAGTTGAAGAACAAAGTATCATAATTGAACATATGAGTGCATTAAACAAACAAAAAAAAAATATATGGTTATTACCTTATATGCGTTAAGTTGTGACATAAGGAGCTTGATCCTTTCTTTGATGTTCGGAGTTTGTTCTAGACGATTTAACAAGCTAAATAGTTCCTTGTTATCTTTAATGATTTTTTTTTTAATGAGAGCATTGGATCAACACAAGAATAAAATCCCTCCTCGTCGGCGGAATCATGAACCACATGGCCTACCAACTACATATAATTTCAGTAAAAACAATGTTATTTCAATAAAATTATATAAGCAAATAATAAAAACAACATAAAATGAAAGTGGAAATTGATAATCATTTACATGTTCTGTGGCTAGCCCTTTTCCATGATCATCCTGCCACATTATAATATAATTAGAACCCCCAAATATTTAAAAAATTGTTAATGATAACAAAAAAACAAGGTTAATGATAATATTTACAACAATGTTAAAGATAATAAAAAAATATAATGCAATAAGTAGAGGTTTCTTAAAGAGGTGTTTAAGAACCTACACACTATTAGTCAATGTGTCTATTCAATTCAAATGGTAATCCACTAATAACTCTTCCCCAGGAGCTATCTTTTTTATTGCGCACAGGACTACTCGATTCTCTTCACATCCCTCAAATATGCAATTTGGTTGTTTGTTTGTTGTCCCGGGTCGTGTGTTGTTTATAAACCCTACAATATTTCCAGAATCTTTAGGCCTTCCATCAATATAGATAGTCGCTCACTTATTTTTATCCTTGTTTATTATTTGTATATAATTTGCAGCAAGTGCATATCTCCGCATACTTCGCATGTACCGGACCATCCGCATCCAATCATTATAATTATAACATGGTCCGACATAGTCCATCAATTTAGTTACTGTATTGTATTTTACAATTATTCCATCCATGGAAAATAGCCCCAAGCCATGCAAAGAGGATGGTGCAATGCGATATGTCCTATTGTTTACAACGAAGTCAACATCTATAGGATGTAGTTCCTTAGGTACCCATTGCTTCACCAGAATCTTATACCTGAGTGGAACTTCTATGTCTCATATGCTCTCATCATCATAAGAGCATGATCCTCCTTCGACAAGAAAAAAATTCATGCATCTACAAAATTTTATTCAGACTTCTTCACCTCTGGTCCTTGTTTTCTTATCATATCTACTAAATGTAGTCACATTTCCGGCCTCCATTTGTCCTAATCTTTCCTCACTCGATGAAGAAATATATGACACGTACCTATTTAGTTGTACCTTCAGTTGCATGTGCACGTGTTGTTAGTTAGTATTCCATCATCATATTCACAGTTCTAAATAAAAAATTTATATCAGAACCATAGGAATTGAGCAGATTTGTCATTTCAAATATTTCCAATGCAAGAACCTTCTTAGAAACATGGTACCTAGACTTAAGCCTAATGCATAATATTTTAGGTTTTGATTCCTTGGTGGGCCTAAGGTTCCATGGCTTAAGTTCGTTAGATACTTGACACTTGCTAGAAGCATATTGCATCAGATTTTTGCCTGCATGAGGAATACAACCACATCCACTCTCATGTTTCTCCATGGTAAGATGCATCAAGTCCACAAAGGTACGATTCTATGATAGTTGGATATGATGTGGACTAATGATTAAATGTCTAACGAGATCTATCTTGGGAATCCTTAAACATGGTTGGCTCATTAAACACAAGGTCCAATTAAATTGCACCACATGGAAATGCAACATCAACATGAATGAACTTGGAAGGACTAGTGGATATGATGTGGACTAATGATTAAATTTCTAATGAGATCTGTCTCGGGAATCCTTATAGGATCCATGTCTAGTGTTCTAACACCTCCCATATAAGAAGAGTCGTGTCTTCTGTTCTAACACCTCCCATATAAGAAGAGCTATGCATCTTTGATATGGATAGAGGAGAAAAGTATTGAGGGAGCAACCCAAGTCCAATACTCCTGGTAGATCCAATGGAACCTCCCTCTAATATTATAATAAATGGGACATATAAAGATGAGTTTCTCTTGCATCCGACTCAATATATTGCAATTGACACAATTGACAAATCCTCTCTAACGAGGAATGTGATGATTTACCCAATTGGGAGTTGGTGAGAGCAAACCCTAAACTTTCCAAGAGAAATCCTAAGGATATGCATCCAATGTCTTTGAGTATAGGCAATTTTGACTATAAGTTCATCCTTCAGCTATATGAAGTTCTTGAATTAGAAGGCCATATTAGGGTTGAGTCCTTTAGGGGGTGTTCAATTGACCTAGATGTATTGTTTGTGGATATCTTCTCTAATCACCTTGTTCAAGGAGCTAGAATGTGACTAGTGGGATCCAAGGAGTATCTATAAGGGGGGAGACAATCAATAGGGATGCCAACAAACTAAAATAACAAAGAGACCTTAGAGGACCAAATTGCGTCATCCTAGAGGGGATTGTAGAGGAAATCTCTTTTGATGAATAAAGATCCAATAAGTGGTATCTCTCCTTCCATGTTGAGGAGCCTGTTGATTCTTCAAAATTTTGTGTGGGAATACATATTCCCAAATGTCCATGGTGGAAGGATAGGAAGCACTTTGGGATGTTCTAGAATGGGTCATAGAAAAATTTGAAATCAATTTTCCATTGGAAACAAGACTACTTACTTTTCTCTTCATGTTTTGACTTCTATCTTTCTTCAAAAACCAAACTTACAACAATAACTAGAATGTGTTTTGAAGTTGGGTCATGGAGGCGACACTTCAACAAAATTTGAGATTGAATTTTACATGGAATTTTTGAATGATTTGTCATTGGATAAACATGTTGCATATAGTTGCATACAAAATTGTTGCAATATAGTTGCATACAAAATTGTTGCAATATAGTTGCATACAAAATTGTTGCAATATAGTTGCACATAGTTGCAATATAGTTTCATATAGTTGCATAAGTTGCATATAGTTGCATAAGATGCGATATAGTTGCATATAGTTGCATAAGATGCAATATAGTTGCATTGGACCACTGACCAATATTTGAGAATATAGTTGCAATATAGTTGCATTTGGAACCATTGGTACGTTTTCATAATAAGAATAGGTCTCAAGGTGTGTACCATGACTAGAGAGGAAAAAAAGGGCCTTAGGTCCTAAACATATTTTCTTTGGCTC